>CM053582.1:447564362-447602488 GCA_028627135.1 Pseudochirops cupreus
CAACATTCCAATTCTGTCTGTCTGTCTCTGGAATTCTTGCTTATATACACACCTCAGCCAATCCCCTTCTTCCACATCAACAGGGGAGTTCATGCCTTCTCAACAATGGGACAGGGTTTGCCCCTTCCACACTTAGCACTTAGTACTAAGTGCTAAGTATCCTGCTAAACAGATTACTATTACACGGTTTTAAAAATAAAAGTTGTCTTCCCTTTCATATCTCTTTTTCTATGCTAAGAATAGCAGGTATTAAAGCAAAACATTCAACATGCTAATCTATGTATCTAAATGTCTATTCCTTAAAAAGTCTCCTTCTCCCTATCCTGAGTCTAGGTCATTCTTTTGCTGAGGTTTTTCCCTTGCCCCAGATTGTCTAGTGTAACCAAAATGAGGCAATCAGCCTAATATTTGATAAGGCAGTGTGTCATAATGGTTAGGATCTTCAGGGCTGAGGTACAGGAAGGTAGTGATTTGTGATCTTGGAAGGTTTTTTTTTTAAATGGGATTAGAGATTCATCTAAGTATTGAAATAGAAATGTTTTAAGGAAGTCCGTGCTGTATCCAGGCATCATACTTGAAGGGCACTTCTGTGCCCCTTTTTATTCCATTTTTGTCTTTGCATAATTAATTTATCAGTGTGAAGGTATTTGTAGGACCTATATCAGATTGCATGCCACCATGGGAGGAGAGCGAAGAGGAGAGGGAGGGGGAAAATTTGGAACTCAAGAGATTGTGGAACTGAATGTTGTAAACTAAAAGTAAATTAAAAAAAAAAGAATCAAGAGTACCCTGGCAGATGCATTCTAGAACATGGAACGACAGCAGCTTTTAGAGGAAGAAAATAATATTTGCATCAGTCGTGTTGAAAGGGCAAGCTGAAACTTTCAGCCAGTGAATGATGGTGTTCTCATAATGCTGAAAGGTCATGGAAATTCATCATTTAACTCTGTTAATGGGGCATTCAAGGGAGACCCTGACAAGACAACTAATCTGCCATCCCTCTTGGTGGCCAGATTGTGTGTGTTACATCTGATGCTAATGTGTTGAGTGCCAGTATAGCAATGCCACCAAAAGTCATAGGGTCTTGACTACAGTTTTTGCTATTTCTATTGCAGTATTGGTTCCGAAAAAGTGCCCATCCTTAGTTTACATGACTGTCTTCATAATGGAGGGACCACTTTTCATAAAGGTAACACATCCATTTCTCAGCCTGTGGTTGCCCTCTGTATACCAAAGAACTTGGTAATTTCAAAAAATATAATCAAATTATGTGGACCTTTAACATAGTGTCAGAAATGGAGCAGTAATTTATAGCAAAATTTTGGAAGGCCTCTGGATTAGGAATCCCATTACTTCTACTGAGACCATTACTGCCTGTAGGCTAAACTGTCAAATGGAAGTGAATAGAGGAAAAACACTTCCTGTACTGCTACCTCATATATTCAGCAGGATTGGATGTGATATTTGCTGATGGTTTCAGTTGTCTGCCATCATGTGACCCTATTAATACCCAAGTAAACACTATTCCAAATCATATATCCTTGAAATCCATGTCTCTGCCTGGGAGATAGCCCAGAGATACAACAATTGCCTACTTTGAGAGTGGAGGAAATTAATTAACAGTTGGGACTACCACACAGAAAGCTCTGGTCTGAACATGGAAGAAAATCTGATAACAGGGGAGCCAATATGGAGAGGAAGCTCCCATGTTGGAGCCATGAGTCCAGGTTGTCTTCCAGGGGTAGGGAACCTGTGGCCTTGAGTCCACATGTGGCCCTCTAGGTCCTCAAGTGCAGCCCTTTAATCCAAACTTCACAGAACAAATCCTTTTATCAGAGGGACATAAGGACCTACAGGGTCACATGTGGCCTTGAGGCCACAGGTTCCCCACCTCTGTCCTATTATATATGCAGTTAGGGATATGAAGATCCTTTTGCATTCTCAATGAATATTAATCTGTACCCTTTACTATTACTAAACTATTTAACAAGCTACTAACTATAAAATAGTTACTTAATGGCCCAGAAAATTCTCCTAACATATGCCTATCATTTGCCTGAAACTAAATTGTATCTAGATGAGTTTCTGAAATAACAACGGAAGCAGTCAGTCTCCCTTAGCATTGATTGACAAGAAGAATATGGAGTAAGGGAAGTTCTGAATTACAAATTACAGAGTTGTATAGAAAGGATACATGGTCTTAAGTGCCGGATATGGAAAGAGGTGGAGGAAACACTTCTTAGTAGTTGTTAGGAATTTTCATTATGAGAGTATGAAAGACTTTGACTTCCTTCTCAAGGGGCTTTGGGAAAATGATCTTAAAAGGGGATATAACAGGTACTGAGTTTGGGACAGATGAACACAGCTAAGGTCATGAACTGGAGATTGATTTCAGGGGTTCCTCCAACACCTGATTTTAGGAAATAATCTGTATTCCTATTAACATCATGTCACCTTTGGGGAAGGGTACCATTATTACACCAGTCCTACTTTTCATCAGTTCACAGTGTAGTGTGCTTTAAAGTGGGTATTGAGTAGCTGGGCAAGTCCTTGAGACATTACAGTGACTTGATGGTGGTGGTCTGAATATTCCCTCTGATCTCCTTCGATGTTACTGTAGGTGTCACTCTGATTACTATACCATGAGAGAAAGCAGTCACGAACTTGTGTGATGAGTCTTTATTTCCTAGTTTTCAGTATCTGATTCACAGTTTGGCTCTATGTTCCTCCCAAGCCAGAACACAGAGTATATCTCTAGCCTGTGGAGGCAACATGGATTCAAATTCATGGACAGAACAGGACATTAGAACCATATAAATGGTAACAAAAGATTTTTTTTCATTAGACAAATTTATATCTCCAGCATAAGGGGAAAACCTTGGAAAATAACCTGTGAAACAGCAGACTATAAGAGAAGCTTCTGGTATCACTGCCTTTATCTGAACAAACACTTCAAGGAGCCTATTGAAGATGTCTGATTTTTTGCAGCTTGCCTCTGGGATTCACATAGATCTCTAGGCAGTTACAGATAAGGGTTCACCTGGCCAAGTTCATATTGCTACCTGACTGGGAAGGTATGGCATATAATTCTGCTCTTGCTATTACAGCTGGAAATTGAGAAAGACCCTTTATTCACCTCATGTTTACATAAAAATTCTGCAAATTCCTTGCCTGCCAGGACATCAAAGAGGGAATTTGAGTAGTGATGATAATTTTCAGCCTGTGAGTCATATTTCTAGCCCTTCATGATTGAACTCAATCCATCATCTCTGGAGAATTTGACTAAGTGAGCATCTGCATAGCAGATAATTCTTGTCATCCCAAGGAGAATGTCCGTTCTTTGAGGGTGAAGACCCTATCATTTACTACTTACATATTATATTTCATGACTAAAGTCATAAGTAGAAGGCAGCATAGTTCTGTGGAAAGAAGGTTGGAGTTTTGTAAACCTTGCCACTAGATTGAGGGTCAGGAGTCTGAGTTCTGGACTGATATTGTCACATATAATCTCAGAGAAGTTAACTTCTCTGGGTCTCACTTTTCTCAATTTAAAATGATGGGATAGGAGTAGTTGATCTCGAAGGCTCTTTTCAGCTCTTAAATTCTGTGATTCTCCAATTCTATCTTCCAATAGTATTTAACACAGTATAGTATATTACCTGGGATCAATAGCTCCCAATTGAATTTAAGTTTCTGAGCCTTTTTAAATTATAGAACTATGTCCAGGTAAACCCATGCTATTTGAGTTACATGTAATAAACCATAAGGCCAGTATTGGCCCGCCAACAAAAAGTAAAAAAAAGAATAATATAAGAGCTTAATCAAAAAAAAGAGTTGATTTAATATTAGGTCACAAGAAAACGTGGCTGGAGGTTATTTCTGCTCTTCAGCCTTCTGCTGTAGCTTGTTACTGAACACAATGGAGCTAGTAAGCTATTCAGGTCACATACTGCTTATAGGCCAAATGGTGCAATAGTGAAGACTAATGAAGACAAATGGCACTAGATATGGCAGGATCTAATTTTCACTGAGCAGCCCTAGTGATGACAGCTGAAATGTGCACGGACCCAAAACTTACACCTGACAGCAACTGATGAAATCCATGAAATAAGATTAGAATCAACGGCCAAGAATGTGTTCATGTCTGTGGGGATCTGCAAGCAGGAGGCGGCAGACTTGATGTTAAGATCCATCAAGCTTTTGGCATAAATGTTTGATTGGGGTAAAAAATAGACAAATGATTTTAACCTCCAAGCTGGAATTCTGAATTATAGGGAGGGATCTTGAGTCTTGTTTTTTATTTATTTATTTATTTTTAACCATCATTTTGTTGTCCGTTGTCCAACATTGTCCAGATGTGAAAATTACCCAGTGTTTTTTATATTGGTTAATACCTGCTAAAAGTAATATTAAGAATTGGGGAGAAAATTGGTATTTTTTTTTTAAAACAGACACCTAGAACCTCCTAAATTGTAATTAGATCAATCTTTTTGTTGGATGTGGTAGAAGTGGGGAGTCTGAATCCATGATTTTTTCCACAGTGGGGCGGGACTCCTGGCATGGGTTAACAATATACCTATAACTTATTCTCTTAGAGGTTTTTCTAGGGACACTGAGAGGTTTGGTAACTTTACCAGGGTCACAGCAAATGTGTTACACCAGAACTTGAACTCGTTTCCTTCTTGACTAGACATCTCCTCCTCTATTCCTTACCTCTCTCTCACCCTGTCTCTCAGACTGATCTTGTGAGCCATTAATTAGATTGCTTTGCTCTGTTAAATTGTGAAAGGATTCTTGAGGAAAGCACTTTGTAAACTTGTAAAACACTCTGCAGGGTGTCTCAAAAACCTTAGTGCGGTTTTTATGAGCTTTAATAATAAATATTATTTTCAATATTCAGTTATTTGTCAATTTATGTGATTGCTACTTATTAAATATTATTAATAACTATTAAAGCCTTAAGCTGCACTAAGATTTTGGACGCAGTCTGTATAATTCATTTCAATCCAGCAAGAGTTTATTTATCCGGCATTTACTACGAATTTATGTGAATACTTTACAGCAAAGCACTGTACTGGGCAGTGAGGATAAAAAGACAGATTGGAAATGTCCCCTGCGCTCAAGGCATTTATATTCTACAGGATGTTGTACTCTCTGTGTTATTATTGTAATTATTATTACTGTTATTTTGCTAAGTGTAGCAGGTGGCAGGTTCTAATTTAGCGAGAGCTGTCAGTTGGTCTTAAAGACCTCACCTTTTTGCAATCCTGGATGGATGCTCCTTCCCTTTGGTGAATGTCTTTCTCCAGTCATTCTTTGGGCTCTTCTTTCTAGAGGCATAGCTTTCCTTTAGAAATTGATGCCACCTCCCCAAATGGTGGGTCTCTGCCTCAATGCTAGCTAGCCTAATCACTTTCTTAGCCTTATAGCTCATTTGCTTAGAGAAATCCTGATAAAAATATTCTTTTTTTTTCTGGCAAATTGTGAAAATGAAACAATAACTCTTTCCTTGCTCTGAGTCTTTGGCCAGAGATTACATCATGGCGAAATATCACAGCTTTAAAAAGTATTAATTTCGTTTCCTTCCCTAGAGGTCCCCAATCACCCCTTTCTGCTGAATTCAAATCATAGTATACACACAGTTTAGCTATAAGGGTGCTTAACAGCTTTATCACAATTACTGGCTTAAGAAACAGAGCAAACATTCGTACTGAGTTTATTTCTGGCCTTACAATCCCAAAGCTGGATGGGCTACAATTTCCTCCCCTGGCACCCTATCAATATAGAATCCAGGGGTTGTGATGTCTGCTCTCTAATGCTACTGACTCAAGTCACTATTCCAAGTGTGTTCCCTCTACTGTAATCCATTAGTGACTAAGCCCCCATTTCCATTTAACCAGTTAACATCACTTAGTTTTTGCACTTCAAAAACAACGCAAGAACAGAAGTGTAAGTGCCCCTCACCAAATATGTTGAGGGCACACTCTCCCATATCCCGCTTAGGCTTCTAGGGAGTGCTGGGTTCAAATTAAATGCAGTTTCTAAATAGCATTGGCCCCTCCAGATTTGTGGATAAGTCCTTGTCTCAGCAATTCACTTGTCTGGGTCCCTAAGCTACTTGCTCCTTGAGGCATGGATGCTGGGCTGGTTCCAAAACTAAAAATGGACTTAATTTCCAGGACTCCTGGATCTTGGATGGCTTGTTCTCTTCCCCACTGGAACTGAAGGTGGTAGCCTTGGGATTAATCTCCACCTAAAACAAAAGAACAAACTGAGGTGGATGACAGAGGCTGTTTTCAAGGGCCTGTTGACCATGATAAGACGACAAGATAAGAAGCCTCTCTCTCCTTAAAGAATTGTCTTCTACCAGTTGCCATCTAGCAGAAAGTCAGCTGAGAAGAAGTCAAACCCAAAGCTGATATCTACCTTTCAATTTAGTTAGACATTTTGAATGCATCCCCAGTCAATCATAAGAAATCTTCCCCATCACATTGTTAGCAGAAACCAGTTAAAAATATCTAGGTGTGCTCCATGGTCTCTCCAACGCCTTTCCATTGCATGTCATCATGTCTCTTCCAGAAATAGATTCTTTGCCTCTTTCATGTGGGGTGTTGTTTCAGTGGCACTCTGTTCAATCTCATAAAGACAGGGCTCATTGCCCAGTCCCCCATTAGATACAGAAAGGTAAGCAATTTTTTAAGAAATGGAGATTAAACTCTGCAGGGAAACATTACAATTTTATAGAAAAGAAGGAGGGAGGGAAAATGATTCATCATAATCTTGATTTTTGTCAGCTTGTTGGTTTTGGCCAAGCAAAATTTTATCCTATACTCCTTGTGCTATACCGAGAAGTCAGGCTGGTGGACTCATGGCTACAGTTAGCTCTTTTCTGCTAAATTAGCTTCCCTCTCTCTACCTCTCTTTTGTAACTTCTAATGACTCTTGTGACTTTTTTTTTCTTTATTCCCACAAATCCAGAGTAGGATGAAGTGAGCTTGTTAGTTGGCCTCTTACTAGCCTTAGAGGTTAAGGCAGAGTTCTCTGGATGTATGAAGGGGTTGGTACTGGAAGATCTTTGCTTGAAACTAACAGGCATCCAACAGGACTATCTTTAGCAATACCTGAAGTAGGTGTGACCAAAACAGGCCTACCTAAAAAAAAAACTTTAGATCTTCCAAATCTGGATTCAAATGGATAAATTCAATCATCTACATAGAATCATACAATTTTAGAACTGAAGATGAGAACAGAGCACAGTGTAGTGTCTCTAGAAGAATTAATCTTGCCTCTGCCACTGATTGTAGGTATGACTAAGAAATTGGTTAAAGTGTTCTAGATCTGTTCCTTTATCTGTCAAATTGGAATAACAATGCTTTCTTCTATCTAATAGTGATGCTGCATAAAATAAACATCATTTATGAATAATGCTTTTTTTGTGAAGAAACATTTTAGGGACCAATGGAAGAGGGTGAGGTAGTAGAGCAAGGAGACAGTGCAAACTTGGTGTGGCCTCAAGTCATTCAGAGTTTTAGAGAGAAAACAAACCCATAAGAGCAACAGTAGAAGTAGTAAAAACAATGAGAATTTTCTTTTTGGAAAAAAGGCACAGGGGAATATAGGAACATGGGAACTGTTGTTTATGAGGATGATGATAATAACTAGCTCTTATTTAGTAATTTTAGCATTTACAAAATACTGTACATAAGTTATAGCACCTGATCGACATGATAACCCTGTGACCTAGGTACAATTATTCCCATTTTACAGATTAGGAAACTGAAGGTGAATCAGGTTAACTTGGGTCCACATGGGGAATGTAAAGAAGTGGTTTGAGAAGAAAAAGAGGAAGAATTGGAGCAGAATATAGAAAGGGAGAGAGAAATCAAGGATAGGGAGGAGGAAAGAGAAAGGAAAGAAGGCAGACATTGGTTTGTCTGGTTTGCATTCTATCAAGGATATAGGAGAATAATAATGACAACAATAATAATTATCATTTATATTGTGTTTTAAGATTTACCAAGCACTTTATATATATAGTCTCATTTGATTCTTACAACATTCTTGTGAGGTAGGTACAATTATTATCCCCTTATTTACTGATGAGGAGCTTGAGGCTAAGAGGTTGTTACTTACCCAGGTTCACGTAGCTAGTAAAGTTTTAAAGCAGGATTTGGATTTGGGTATTCCTCACTCCAAGTCCAGTACTCCATTCAATAATCACCTAGATACCTAGAAAGGCAGAACATTAGAAAGAAGACAAAACAAGATGAAAAACATCCCTGAAGCTTTTCTGAGGGGAGAAAGAAGGCAGAAGAACATTTCAAAGACGGATTTTATCTTTTAAATGTGCTTTACAAAAGAATGAAAATCACAGTCTTAGTAAACTATTATGTGATGGACACCTCATGTATTAATTCGGTTGGGATGAATCCAGGGGATATATGTGAAGAACTCAAATCACAGGAAGGAAGGGATAGACATAAACTCTAGATTAGCAGAAAAACTGAATTTATTCCAGAGACTGTTACCAGGGAAATAAAAAATCAAAAAGGACCAGAACTGCTGTAAGCACTTCACGGTGATTTAACTGAGCAGCACATAGCTCCTCCACGGGACATCAAAGCCATTGTGACTTTGTTAGATGTTGGAGAGCATTAGTAGGTTCAGCAAAAGCCATGGATGAGTTTGGAGCTGGTACTGGTTTGGAGCTTGTCCTTTGGAATGTCTATGCCATAGTAATTGGGCCAGTGAAGGATGGGGCTAACCATTTGGCACATGCTTTTCACTTAGGGATGAAGAAGATTTTTAGCTGGTATAGGAGCTTCCAAAGGAAAACAAGAGATATGACTCACTTGTGTAAGAATTGAGTGGTCAGATAAAGAGCTCTAGGTGAAAGAAACAAGGACACATCTGTGCCTCCTATTTAAAAAAAAAAGGAAATTGCAAAATGGAAAATAAAACAAAACAAAAAACATTAAAAAACAAACAGGGATGGGTGGGATGAAAGGAAGTGGCACCATAGATAGAGTGCCAGGTTTGGAGACAGTAAGACCTAGGTTCAAATACTACCTCAGGAACTTATTAGCTGTGTGACCCTGGTCAAGCCACTTAACCTCAGCTTCAGTTTCCTGATTGGTAGAATGTGTGTGTGCATGTGTGTGGTCAAGAGAGAGAGAGAGACAGCAGAGAGACAGAGAATGAATAGTAATCTCATTTTGGATTCTGTGATACAACAGAGGATAGCCCCACAGTATGACATGTAACCTATATTTGGGGAAAACAGATTTCAGTAGAAGCAAGAGAGAGTAGTTAGGATTTTATGGCCTAAAATTCTTGAAGATAATTTGATAGAAATGAGGATTAGAGCATCAACTTATGCTGAATACTTCTGTAAGCTCCAAGTGGATAAATTACTTAAATATAAAAGGTCATGTCATTTTTAAAAAGCAGAGAAATTAAATAGTTATATCTGTGATGGAAGAAGATTTTTTTTTAACAAAACAATGATTCGAGGTGATCATAAAGGGTGAGAGATTGTTTTTATTACGTGAAATTGACCTGAATAAATAAGGTCAATGCTGTGAGAATATGAAGCAAACTAAGCCTAATTGAACATAAGGTTCTCAGGGATGAAATTCTAAAACCACAAAGAGAAATATTTCTCATGAGACTTTAAAATGAGAATTGTCTAAAGAGACTGATAGGGATTCACAGGTAACTCATGGAACAATTTAGATTTATTTTTTAAAATTAAATTTTATATTTTAAATTGACAAAAATCTGCCGCCTCCTCCTCCTCCTCTCCCAACTGATTGAGAATGAAAGAAAAACAAAGTCCTATAATGAAGCAAATTTTGTCAAGAAAATATTCCAGAAAAACAAATTTATATGTTGGCCATATCCAAAAGAAAAGCATGTATATATAATATATATATACACATAAATACAGAAACATACACACATATAAATTCTTCACTCTTGAGTCTTTTACCTTTTTATCAGCATGTTTCATTATTAGCTTTCTTGAATCCTGTTTGGTCATTACATTGGTCAGAGTTTGTAAGTCTTTCAAAGTTGATCTTATAGTATTGTCATTATATAATTTTTTCTCCTGGTTCTGTTTACTTCATTCTGTATCACCTTATACAAATCTTCCCAAGCTTCTTGGAAACCATCTTTTTCATCATTTATTACAGCATAATATATATGTGTATATATATATATATATAGATAGATAGATAGATAGATAGATAGATAGATAGATAGATAGATATGTATATATATAGGGTGTTGTTCAGGGAGGACTTCTAGTCCTTTGGTATGAGCTCTTGCCAACCCCTTTTCTGAGTTGCTCATCTACCTTTGGTGTCTACCTGTCACCCAACTCTCACCTGTGGTCCCAAGAAGCTGTAGCATGCCAGTCACACTCTATTAAAAGTGTCACAGCAGATGGGCTAAACCAGGTTGAGGGTAATTTCCAGGCTTCAGATTTGTAAGTAAGGAGGATGTCTACCACAAGTATATAAAGACTTCTGCCTGGCAAAATAGGCAGATGAGAAAAATTTGTTCCGACAGGCATGAAGGTGGGATACTTAGAGCCTGGTCAGACATTGAAGACATGAAGATATCTTAGGGATTTCCTTTCATCTAGTGTCATCCACTGCATCCTGGGCCATTGTCAGTCATCCCAACTTTTCTTCTGCCACTGGACTGTAGTGACTCTAGAAGAGAGAGTGAGGCTGACAACTTTGGGCTGCTTTGCATCATTTAAATCCAATTCATGCACAAGTCAAGACATTAATCTGCAATATCGTTGGTCTTCTTCAAAAAATGTATCCTATTATATTTGTGTAGCATATTGCATATTCATTTGATGTTCAGCTATTCCCCAGTTGGTAGATGCCCTTCTAATTCCAATTCTTTGCCATCTCAAAAAAGAGTTATGTTCTTAAACATACCTAGCTAGAGATTGTTTTGTTTAGGATTAATCCTTGCCTCTAGTCTTCCCTTCTTCCTTCTCCCCTTTTTCTTCTTTTTTTTTTCTCATTGAGTGAAAAGTATTTCTTCACTTAATTGTGTCTGATGTGTGTTTATTCTTCTCTTCTTTGACTCGTTCAGATGAGAACAAGATTTAGGCATTAGCTGCTCCTCCATTCCATCATGCTTGTTCATATAGACTTCTGTTTGCAAACCAAAGTATGTGAAATAGTTTTCTATAACTTTCCTTTCCCTTCTACTCCTAGTCTTTTTTCCATTTTTCTTTTTGGATCAACAAGACGCAATAGAATAACTCCCAGACCTTCTGTCTAATTAGACAATCTCTATGACCCTTGATGATGGTAATGTTTAGAAGGGGTCACATGTATCAGCTCCCCAAATTAGCTCCCCATGTATATACACAATAAGGTTTACAAATAGTAAGCAGTTTGTCTTTGATTAGTCTCTAATCATTTTTCAGTTTAACCTTAGTATATTTCTCTTAACTCTAGTTTGAACTGCATAGTTTCTAAATGATTCTGGTCTTTATCATCAGGAATGCTCAGATGTCCTCTATTTTATTAAATGATCCTTTCTCCCCCACTGTAGTATTATACTCAGTTTTACTGATAAGATATTCTTGCTTGTAAACCTATATCCTTCATCTTCTGAAATATAGTATTCAAAATCTCTTTTTCTTTCCTGGAGTGGCTGCTAAATCATAGGTGATTTTGACTGTGCCTCTTCAGTACCTGAACTCTTTCTGGCTGCTTGTAGTATTTTCCCTTTTATCAGAAAGCTCCAGATTTTGCCTATGATATCCCTGAGAATTTTCATTTTTTGGTTTCTTTCAGGACAAGACTTGTAGATTCTTTCTTTTTCCATTTTGCACTCTGGTTTAAGAAATGGATATATATATATATATATATATATACACACATATATATATATATATATATATGTATATACATATATATATATATACACATATATTAGATATGGGTATATTTTTAAAGATTTCTTGAAAAATGATGTCTAGACTCTTAAAATATTTGTTTTGATCATAGCATCCAAATAGTCCAGTGATTCTTTTTTTCCTCCTAGAACAATTTCTTTGTCAGTTTTTGCAATGAGTAATTTTATATATTTTTTTCTCTTTTTTAGTGTTGTGATTTGTTTTAATGTTTATCAGTGTTTCATGAAGTCACTGGTTTCTGTTTCAGTTTGCAGGGAGTTTGTTGCTTGGATATGCTAAGCTGTTAATTCTCTTTCTAATTTTTTGTTCCTTAATTTTTATTTCTAAGTTTTTCCTTAAGTGTTCTCAATTCCATTTATAAAAGCATTTTCAAAATTTTTGCTTCATCTTTTTGAGGAACTAGAGTTGAATTTGTGCCCAAGCTGTGTTTTTGTTTTCTTTTTTTAATAGTTCTTTCATGTTTTAAAATTTTTTTTAATTTAAAATTTTTTTTCAACATTCACTTTTATAAGATTTGGAGTTCCAAATTTTTTTTCTCTAACTCCCCAAGAGGGTATGCAATCTGATATAGATTATATATCTATAATCATATTAAACATATTTCCACATGAGTCATGTTGTAAAGAAGAATCAAAACAAAAAAGAAAAAACTATGAGAAAGAAAAAAAAGAGAAAGTAATATGTTTTGATCTGCATTCGGACTCCATAGTTCTTTCTCTAAATATGGATAGGATTTTCCACCATGAATCTTTTGGAATTGTTTTAGATCATTGCGTTGCTGAGAAGATCTACTGTATAAAATGTTCTCCTCCTTCTGCTCATTTCATTCAGCATCAGTTTATGTAAGTCTTTCTAGGTTTTTTCTGAAGTCTACCTGCTCATCATGTCTTATGGAACAGTAGACTCCTATTACATTCACATACCACAACTTGCTCAGTCACTCCCAAATTGATGGGCTTCTCCTCAATTTCCAATTCTTTGCCGCCACAAAAAGGGCTGCTATAAATGTTTTTGTACATGAGGGTCCTTTTCCCGTTTTTGTGATCTCTTTGGGATACAGAGCTAGTTGTAGTATTGTTGAATCAAAGGATATCCACAAATCTATAGCTCTTTGAGCATAGTTCCAAATTGCTCTCCAGAATGATTGGGTCAGGTCACAACTCCAACAACAATGCATTAATGTTCCAATTTTCCCACATCTCCAACATTTATCAGTTTCCTGTTTTGTCCTATTAACTACCTGATAGGTGTGAGGTGGTACCTTTGAGTTGTTTACATTTGTATTTCTCTAATTAGTAGTAATTTAGAGCATTTTTTCATATGTCTCTAGATAGCTTTGATTTTTTTGTCCGAAAACTGCCTGTTCATATCGTTTGACCATTTATCAATTGGGGAATGACTTGTATTCTTAAAAATTTGACTCAGTTCTCTATATATTTTAGAAATGCATCCTTTATCAGAGATATTGTTGACCTTTTGTTCTTCCAGATGAATTTTATTATTATTGTTTCTATCTCTATAAAATAATTTTTGGTAGTTTGATTGGTAAGGCACTTAGTAAGTAAATTAATTAGCATAGAATTGTCATTTTTATTATATTAGCTTGGCCTACCCATGAGTAACTGATATTTTTCCAATTGCTTAGATACTACTTTGTATGAAAAGTGTTTTGTAATTGTGTCTATGTGGTTCCTGAATTTGTCTTGACAGAGAGAATCCCAAAATTTTTTATATTAACTATAGCTATTTTAAAGGAAATTTCTCTTTCTATCTCTTCTACTGGGTTTTGTTAGTAACATTTATGTGGGTTTGTTTTATCTCCCACAACTTTGCTAAAGTTGTTAATTATTTCAAGTAGTTTTTTTAGTTGATAACATGATATTATCTGTAAAGAGTGATAGTTTTGTTTCCTCATTGTCTATTCTAATTCCTTCAAGTTTTTTTTTCTTCTCATATGGCTAATTCTAACATTTCTAGCACAATATTAAATAATAATGGCAATAATGGGCATTCTTGTTTCATCCTTGATTTTATTGGGAAAGCTTCTAGCTTGTCCCCATTATATGTAATGTTTGCTGATAGATGCTTTTTATTATTTTAAGGAAAACACCATTGATTCCTATGCTATCTAATGTTTTTAATAGGAATGGGTGCTGTATTTTGCCAAAGACTTTTTTGGCATTTATTGAGATAATCATATAATTTCTGTTATTGATATGGTTAATTATGCTGATAGTTTTCCTAATATTGAATCAGCCCTGCATTCCTGCTATAAATCCCATCTGGTTATAGTGCATTATCCTCATGATATCTTGCTATAATCTCTTTGTTAATATTTCATTTAAAATTTTTGCATCAATATTCATTAGGGAAATTGATCTATAATTTTCTTTCTGTGTTTTGACTCCTCCCGATTTAGGTATGAGCACCATACTTCGTCATGAAAGGAATTTAGTAAGACTCCTTCTTTGCCTATTTTTCTCAGTGGTCTTTATAGTATTTGAATTAATTGTTCTTTAAATGTTTTGTAGAACTCATTTGTAAATCCATCTGGCCCTGGAGATTTTTTCTTAGGGATTCATTGATGGCTTGTTCACTCCCCCCCCCCCCCCCGCCCCAAATGTGGTTATTTAAGTATTTTATTTCCTCTTCTGTTAATCTGGGCAATTTATAGTTTTGTAAATATTTGCCCATTTCATTTAGATTGTCACATTTATTGGCATAGAGTTGGGCAAAATAGCTCCTAATTATTGATTTAATTTCCTCTTCATTGGTGGTGAATTCAGTCTTTTAATTTTCGATACTGGTAACTTGCTTTTCTTCTTTCCTGTTTTAAAAAACAAATTAAGCAAAGTTTTACTTATTTTATTATTTTTTTTATAAAGGCAGTGATTAGTTTTACTTATTAGTTCAATAATTTTCTCACTTTCCATTGAAATCCTCTCCTTTGATTTTCAGAATTTCTAATTTGGTTTTGAATTAGAGATTTTTAATTTGTTCTTTTTCTACCTTTTTTAGTTGCATGCCCAATTTATTGATCTTCTTTTTCTCTGTGTTATTCATGTAAGCATTTAGAGATATAAAATTTCTTCTAAGAACTGCTTTGACTGCATCCCATAAATTTTTAATCTACTTTTCCAAGGCCCTTATTATATATCATTTCATTGCATCATGATCTGAAAAGTATTCATTTAATGTTTCTGCAATTGATTGTGAAGTTTTTATGTCCTAATACATGGTCAGTTCTTGTAGGTGCCATGAGCTGCTGAGGAAAAAGATGTATATTTCTTTGTATCACCATTCAATTTTCTCCATAGGTCTGTCATATCTAACTTTTCTAGAATTCTGTTCACCTTATTAACTTCTTTCTCTTTTATTTTGTGTTTAGATTTGTCTAGTTTTGAGAGAGGGAGGTTGAGATCCCCCATTAATCATAGTTTTGCTGTCTGTTTCTTCCTGTAACTACCTTAACTTCTCCTCTATTGATATTACTTCATTATCTATGGTACCTTTTAGCAAGATGTAGTTTCCTTCTTTTTCTCTTTTAATTAGATCTATTTTTGCTTTTGCTTTGTCTGAGGTCAGGATTGTTAACCCTGCCTTTTAAAAAAAAATTCAGCTGAAGCATAATATATTCTACTCCAGTCTTTTATCTTTACCCTGTGTATATTTTTCTGCTTCACATGTGTTTCTTGTAAACAGCATATTGTAGAATTCTGGTGTTTAATCCACTCTGCTATCTGCTTCTTTTTTGTGGGAGAGTTCATCCCATTCACATTCACAGTTATGATCACCTCCCTCTCTTTGCCCACCCTTCTATCAGCCTTCCTGTTTTTCATTTCTTCTTTCCTCTCCTACTTCTGTCCTTACTTCTGCCCTTCCTTTTATCAGCCTCCCCCACCCTCCATTTTCTTTCCCGTTTCCCCTTCTACTTCCCTATGTGCTAAAATAAACTTATATACCCAACTGGCTGTGTATGTTATTCCATATTTGAGTCAAATCCAATGAGAGTAAGGTTCAAGCAATGCTCACTGTCTCCCTTCTTGCTCTCTACTGTAAAAGGTCTTTTGCATGCCTACATGTGATATAATTTACCCTCTTTTGCCTTCCCTTTTTCTTTTTTCCCAGTATAATCCTTCATTTTTACCCCTTAATTTTTTTAAATTTTGTCCCATCTCAATCAACTTATACCCATGCCCTCTGTCTATACATACTCCTTCTAACTGCCCTAATAGCTATACAGTTCTTGAGAGTTACAAGTACCATCTTTCTGTGTAGGGATGTAGACATTTTGACCTTATCAAATACTATGTTTTTCCACATGTTTACCTTTTCATACTTCTCTTGAATCTGTATTTAAAGATCAAATTTTCTGTTCAGCTCTGGTCTTTTCATTAGGAAAGTTTGAAAGTCCCCTATTTCCTTAAATATCTATCCTTTCCCCCAAAGCATTGTACTGATATTTTACTGGATAGTTGAATTTTGATTGTCATCCAGGCTCCATTGCCTTCTGGAATATCATGTTCTAAGCCACCTGATTCTTTAATGTAGAAGCTGCTGATTCCCTTGTAATGTTAACTGCGGCTCCTCAATATTTGAATTTTCCCCTTCTGTCTGCTTGCAATATTTTCTCCTTGCTGTGACAGCTCTGGAATTTGGTTATAGCATTCCTTGGAGTTTTCATTTTGGGATCTCTTTCAGGAGGTGATCAGTGGATTCTTTCAATTAGTATTTTAGCCTCTGGTTCTAGAATATCAGATTAGTTTTCCTTGATAATTTCTTGAAAGATGTTTAGGCTCTTTTTTTTTTGGTCATGGTTTTCTGGTAGTCCAATAATTCTTAAATTATCTCTCTTGGATTTATTTTCTATGTCAGTTGTTTTTCCAATGAGGTATTTTCTTCTAGTTTTTCATTCTTTTGGTTTTATTTGATTGATTCTTGGTGTCTCATAGAGTCATTAGCTTCCACTTAATCAATTCTAAAAGAACAGTTTTCTTCACTTAACGCTTGTGCCTCCTTTTCTGTTTGACCAATTCAAGGAGTTGTTTTCTTCAGTGAATTTTTTTTTCCATTTGGCCAATTGTATTTTTCAAGGAATTATTTTCTTCAGTCAATTTTTGTGCTTCTTTTTCCAAACTATTGACTCTCTCTTGCATAAATCTCATTTCTTTTCCCATTTTTTTCTTCTACCTCTCTTACTTTATTTTTAAAATCCCTTTTGAGCTCTTCCAAAAAGGCTTTTTGGATTTGAGACCAATTCATATTTCCTTGGAGGCTTTACATATTGTAATGCCATGCATGAGCAGCTTTCCAGAAGAATGCTACTGTGAACAGCTTTTAACATTCTGATTACACAGTATAGTGAACATTCTATTTATTCCATAACAAATCATAGCAAAACATTCACAGAAAATCAAGATACAGCATTCACAATGACTTATCACTAAAATGGCCACATAGTTTTCACCAAAGTGGTTACAATAGTTTTCAACAAAGTACAATCATTTAGTCAATCACAGAATCCTTAATCCAATCACAAAGTGCAAAAATCAAAGTTATCCACCCCTAGGTGGATAAATCATAATCTTCTCAGTCAGTACACAGTATCCAAGTAAAGTCTTCTTTTAACATGACTCGAGGCTGGCTCTCAGCTTCCATGGTTCATCTTCTATGGTCCCAGCTCCAACTGTCACCTGGGTTCAAAGGTAGGCAGCACCCAGTTCCTTGTCCAGCTCCTTGTCCTGTTCTTCATCAAGTTCCTCTTCCATATTGAAGTTCACATTGTCTAGTCTACTTCAAGTCCTTTACAGTTTATGTTTCTGGGAAGACAAAGCTTGACAGAGCCACAATGTTGTGGCTGTATGTATGCATTGCCAGCACCATCATCAATTCACTATCTGCCTGTGAAGTCAACTCAGACCCACCAACAAGGTCTAAGAACTCAACACAAATCATCAACGTAGAAATCAACACAGACCCACAAACAAAGTTCAAGAGGTCAGCACAAATCATCAGTAAAGTCCCAGGACCTCCAAAACCCTCTTCCAGGACAGTAAACATACAACCAGAAAATCCTCTTTCAGGGTTTCCATTAAGGTCCCAGGGCTTCTCTACAAAGTATCACAAACAAACAACAACACAGACAGAGCAGACAGAGTGCTGGTATACCACAAGTTTTCTCCTTCTTGACTCTGTCACCACAGGAGTCCTCTTCTCAATTCTTCCCATCTCTAGCCCTGCGGCTCTCCTTACGTAGTCATTAGCTCCTCCCCAGGAGTCCACAAGTTCTAGGGTTCACAAGTTGTGGGGTTCACATGTTGTGTTTCTTAACAGACTTGATACAAGGCTCAAAAGAAACTTGAACTGAAACAACCTGTGAACTACTTCTGTGCTTGCCATTACACATATAGGCATTTTGACATTGTTGTCCTTTTGTCTTTTGATCTTCCCTGTCACCATAGTAGCTTTCTATGGTCAGTGCTCTTTTCTGGTTTTTGCTAATTTTTTTTTGGTCTATTTCATGACTTGTAAAGTTGAGTTCTGCTCCTTAAGCATAGGCGACTGTCCCAAGTTTCTTGTGCTGGGTGCCAGGGTCCTGGTCATTGGCTTTCTGTGCTGGGGCCTCAGGTGCTGGTGGCTTCGCCATTGCATCTTGTCATGCCAATTGAACTGGGGGTTCTGGGTGGCAATTTGCCTTCTACTCTAGGGCTGAAGGCCTCACAGCTGGTTTGCTGAGCCAGGATTGAGGGACCTCAGTTGCTGATCTGTGCTGTGGCTAAGACGTTCCCACTGGCCTTCCCAGATACAGTCTGTGCTGGGTTGCACTTCCCTTTTAATCAAGTAAAACAGACCTTTCCTGAAGTCCGTCTAAGTTATCTTAAGCTGAAAATTGTTTCACACCACCTTTTTGTAGGTTCTTTTGCCCTATAATCTCTTTAGAGGCTTGATTTAACATTGTTTCTGAGGTAAGCTGTGGAGAACTCAGGCAACTACCTGGCTTTTCTCCATTATCTTGGCTCTAGCCCTCAGTTTTCTATTTTCAAGGCAAAACACTTCCCCCACTCCCTTCTCTCTATCCTCAAATTCTTCATTTTTCTTACTACACTCTCAGAGTTATACAGTTAGGTTGAGGAGCTAAATAAATGAAGAAAATATTTCCCCTTCTCCTCTTAAAGTATTTATGAGGGGAGATGTCTCTGATTTACCTCCAAATTGTGTGTTCCTCCTCCCTGACTGAACAAGAGAAGGTGACATAGGAAAAGGACAAAATCGGGAGGCATTAGCTAGCTGAGAAGGGTATGTGTGTGTGTGTGTTGCTCTTTGTTCTAAAAATCTTGGCATCTAAAACTAAGTATCTATTTGTAGGGAGTTTGGATGCCTCAGTAGCCAAAATTCCTATGCAGTAGGAAGGGGGAGATTTCTTGTTAGTTCTCAGGCAAGTATTTCTACCTTTTAAAAAAAAGAGCTAATGACAGTTTTTACTTTTTAAATTAAGAAAACATGAGAGGAGTTGCTTTTCCCTAAGCAAGAAATAGCCAATATATGACCAGCCAATATCTGACAGTCAGATACCAGCCAGTATCTAACAGAAACTGTGCTTTCAGCAGGCATCTAGTTAGGTAGTACTCAGCAGAGACCACAAGTCCATCAGGAGGCTTTGTAATGACTTCACTAGAAAGAGTAGTTCTAAAGAAATCCATTCCTCATGGGTACTTTGGCACTCTCCCATTATATATCTATTCTTCTTACGAATGCCATACACATTTGTAGGAGCATAATAATATTTTCACGTTATAATATTTAATTAAAAGCTTTTGCTTTGACTGTTTTGTGATTTGGCTAACTATTAAAGGTAAACATATCAGTGAGAGTTCATGAGCCATGGTTTTTGGGGATGTGGGGATGTGAACTTTGAACTTGGGATGGCAGCCAATTCTCTCCTGGTAGACTTACACTCTGGAGGAAAGAGTGTCCATAAGTTTTATACTGGAGATTTATTTTAAGTGCCACCTAAATATGTTTATCTTTAATACATACTTCACTGGAAGCTTTATGAAGTGTGACCTAACTCACTAAATCCTGGACTTTTCAAGGAACATATAAAGGCTCTGCTCTGATTAGTTAATCATAAGAGTGGCTAAAATTTAACCAGATTTTAGCTTAGCATAAAGTAGTTGGAGATACAGTCTTTTCTGAAATTTTCTTACTGGGGATTCCATTTCAGAAAACAAATAAACACAAAGCTATAGAATTAGCCAGCAATGTGTATTTCTAGACTGTGAAGTACTTCAGTAAGAGCACTGAAGAATTTCAAGGTAATTAAAATCTATGTGTTAGGGAGCATTACTCAGTGTAGCAGTATTACTTTATTGGTTCTGTGTACTCTACCTGTTCTTTTGTTTGCTACCATGGGATGGTTCTAACTCATAGCCCAGGACTGGTGCTTTTACAGTCATCTGTCCAAGGGTTAAACAATGGGATCACATCATTTACTTGTTATCTCAATGACCTTGAGTTAAGTATTTCTTATAAGCTGGAACAAAATAGTTATTGTTTCTATCTGAAGGTTTAAATATAACTTTGGAATATTCCTCCTCCACACTATTACTGAGCCATATTTATTCAATAAACATTGAGAAACAGTATACTTGAAGGGTAGAGAGAAGGGCACTTTAAATATAAATTGAAATTCATCCTATATTGATACAGTCTTTTGAAAACTTACAGAGCATTTTCCTAACAGAAAATTTGATTAATGAACAAATATCAATTAACTGTGTACTATATGCAGGCACTGTACTAGGCATTGGTATACCAAGAAAAGCAAAATCAGTTTCTTTCCCCAAGTAATTTATTGTGTTACAAATAAATAGTTACATAAACTCTACAAACAGTGTTGATGAAATATAACTTTTGGGGTGAAAGGGCAGTTGGGGCGGGGGTGGGGGACTGGAAAATTTCTCCTGTGAAAGATAACACTTGAGCTGAGCCTTGAAAAGAAGCTAGAAATTCTGTGAGGTTGAAATAAGGTGAGAGACCGTTCTAGACATCAGGCATGGGGAACGGCCAATGCAAGAAATGAAGGTGGAGATAAAAGTATTGTATGAGGAATAATAAGTAAGCCAGTACAACTAGATCATAGTTGACACAGGAGAAAATAGTCTGGAGGCTGGAAGGGGTCAGGTTGTGAAGAGTTTTGAATACAAAGACCTATTGCATTTTAGAGGTAATAGGGAACCACTGGTGCGTGTGCGCGTGCATGTGTGCGTATGTGTTGGTTGTAGCGAAAAGTCACATATCCTTTAGGAAAATCTGGAGAATATATTAGAGTCAAAAGAAACTTGAGGCAAGGAAATAATTTAGAAGACAGTATTTCAATAGTTTTAGGCATTAGGTGACAGAGTGCAACTAAAGTGGTAACTGTGTAAATAGAGGAAAGGGGACTTATTTGAGAAATGTTGTGAAGGTGAGTGAGAGCAAGACTAGGTGACTGGTGAGAGTGTTCATGTCTTCGTGAGGTAAATAGAATTTTTATTCCCAGGTTTTAAACTCAGACTGATGAGTCTTCCTGACTCCAGGCATGGCATTCTATCCATTGCACCACCCAGCAGCCTCATTATTTTCCATTACACCACTATTACTATCATCTTTCTTCCATCTCCTACCGTGTGTGTGTATATGTTCTTGTTTTCTCTCTCTCTCTCTCTCTCTCTCTCTCTCTCTCTCTCTCTCTCTCTCTCTCTCTCCCTCTCTCCCTCTCTCTCTCTCTTTCTCTTTCTCTCTTTCTCCCTCTCTCTCTTTTTTCCATATGGGCCCCTGCCATGCTTCCTTTTCTCAACCATTTCCTTCCCTGGCACTTTCAATCTACCCTTCTCCCTTTATCACTTACCATTTTTCAGTTCTGAAACCATAATCCAATTTATGCTTTGATTCCTAATGGGAAAGGGTATGCCAGTCTACTTTACTCTGGCTTTCATTCACCATCTTTGGGATTTTCCAAACCATAACACCCTCCCTGGCCATCTATGTGTATTCATGTATGCACACATGTATGTGTATATATGGATATTTATATATATGATATACTGATATGTATATATATATATACAAACATAGTTATAGATATACACACTTATGTACACATATGTGTATATGTATATTGAGCTAGGAGGCACAGTAGAACACAAGACTTAGAGGTAATCAGGAAGATGAATTAAAATCCTGCCTTAGACATTTATTAGTTGTGTGACTTTGTATAAGTTAATTAACCTCTCTGGACCTGTGTCCCCAACTGTAAATGGGGAGAATAATAGCAACTATCACCCAGGGTTGTTGTGAGGATAACATATGTAAAATGTTCCCAAACTCTAAGTGCTAGGTAAATATTAGTTATTTATAATATTAATTTTATATATATATATATATATGCACACACACATATCAAATTTTATGTCATTTCTGTAACCAAATACTACATGTCATTACTTTTTCCTTCAGTGAAACTAACCTTTTTTGTTCAGTGGGATGTCTAATAATACCACATCAAGTTTTTTTGAGAGATCTGAAGTATTAGGAAAACTGCTGATTCAGACTGTCTTTCTGCATTTTGAAGCATATGAGTTAGAGGATTCAGGACCCAGTGGAGTTTATGGCTTATTAGGTACTACAGTTCAATGAACAAGTCAGAAGACTTTAATGCTTTTCCCCCTTTTAGTAGCCAGAACCTTAATTAGCTATTTTTGCACTGGGAGCATGTGGTGCAAAATTCAGATGAGCTTTTAAAGAGTAATTCCATTGAGAGGAGAGGAGAGACAGTTGGCACAGTTGTGGTTGCTGCTGGGTAAACTGCCAAGAGGTGTGTAGTGTGGAATGGAAAAGGGCAAACTGGACAAGGAACTCCTGATGAGAGGAAGCATATCGCCTGGTAGCTTTATTTTAACTAAGAACTCTATTAACTAAATGCTGTTTATCTCTTCCATGACACAGAATGAAAGCAGTACCCTTTGGGAGCCCATTCACGACAATGCCCTTTTCAGTTGACATGCTGCTGTGTTCTTTCAGAAAGAGCTAAGACCTTTGGAGTAAGACTTACAGAAGTTCTTTCATTTCTGTTTCTTCAGAGCTGTATATTCCTAAGGTTTCTTTCCTCCCAGTCTGGAGGTGGGAGAAGTATTGCTTCTTCTGTTTGCCAGGTCTTCGTAGTTCAGACTAGGTTTATCTCAATGAGGGCCCCCATTCTAATTTAGGGTAAGGCCCTGATTGTATTTACCAGACTACAATTGAGTCTAATGCAAATGAATGGCTTGAGACTAATGTAGTGAGGCAGAGGCAGCAGGGGGAAAGTTACTTATCTGTGATGAACTTTTCATAACATTTTATCTTTTCAAAACCTTGGACCCCTACAAGGTATAGAGTCCTTAAGTCCTTAAGGAAGTCTCCTCCTTTACATTCCATCATCTCTCTTCTTAAAAAAAATTATTTTATTTTCAATTCACGGGACCAAACAAGCATTTTCATAACATAGTACAACAATAAGGTGTATCTTTCTTTGCCCTTAAGACCTTCAGCTTTGTAGAAGTCCAAATGGACGTACCCTTTCAATATAATGACCCCAGTAGCATGAATTCTATTTCATATATTTCCGAAACGTTATTTGCAATCTGAGTTTCCCATTTTTGTCTTTACTCTTACTTTTTGTATTCTGTATCACCTTTATTTCCTAACGTATCCTTTTCTTCCCCACCCAGAGTGTTGTACTTTATGAAGAAATTTGTTAAAAGAGAAAAAGAATAGTTCCAGAAAATCAACTAGCGTCTTAGTAAAATCTAACATCGTATGCAGTATTCTCACCCGTGGCTCACTGCTTCTGCTCAGAAAGGAGCGTGGTGCATTCTCATCTCTATTCTTCAGGGACAGCCCTGGTCATCATAATCACGCGCCATTTGGTTTCAGCTTGGTTGTTCTTTGCATTTACATCGCTGCATTCATTGTCTATGTTGTATCCTGGATTTCGTTGGCTTCCTTTTGCATCAGCTTATATGTTTTCCCATTCTTCTTCATATTCATCAGAGTTATAATTTCTTACAGTGAAATATTCCAACCCATTTATGTACCACCACTGTTCTGGTCATTCAGCAACTGAGGATTATCTGCTGTTGCCAGTTCTTTGCTACTACAAAAAATGTGGCCGTAAATGTTTTGTTGTATTGCGGTGACCTCACCATTTTGAGTATTGAATAAGTTAACTTGTACAGGTATGCTATGTTTTATGTTTTAATTGTTTTTATTTAATTTTCTTCGAGTAGATTTTCTTCTTTTCTTGACTGTAGCTCTGGTAAAATTAAAGCAGCAACAAAGTGAGACGATCCTTTGTATTACCTGTCCCACAGGGGAAGGAGTACAAAATATGTAGTATTGTAGCAGTAGCTTGTAGTATGAAGTAGACTTAACCTGATTTGGCCTTGAAATTTTCTAGTTGCAGAATTTTTCTTAATGTATTTAAGCCTAGGGACTAGTTGAATTAGATGAAGGTCACAAGGAGCCTCAGGAAATTTGGAGGGTATTAGTATATTTTCATTATTTGATTGAGTGTTCAACATTTTTATTATTTATGGGATTTTGCTCGGAACTTGTCCTAATACATTTTATGTAATATTCTGTTTATGTCTAAAAATGAGAACAATATATCTTTGGTTACTTGTGCACAGACATCAGGCCCCGGGAATTCTCAAGAGTATGCAGAGAGCCCATACTTGCATTCTGGCAATAAGGAAACAAAACTAACACTCTTTAGAGATGATATGATATACTTGCAGAATCCAAGAGAATCAACTGAAAAACTAGTTGAAATAATTCACAACAAAGTTGCACAATATAAAACAAAGCCTCATAAATCATCAGAATTTCTGGATATTACCAACAAAGTACAGCAGCAAGAGATACAAAGAGAAATTCCATTTAAAACAATTTTAGCATAAAAGACTAGCCAAGACAAACTCAGGAACTATACGACCACAATTACAGAACACTTTTCACACTAATAAAATCAGCCCCCCCACCCAAATTGGAAAAATACTAATTGTGTATTGGTAGACCAAGCCAATATAATAAAATGACAGTTTTACCTGTTAATTTACTTATTTGGTGCCATACAAAACTACTAAAAAAATTACTTTATAGCCTTAGAAAAAAACAACAAAATTCATCTGGAAGAACAAAAGGTCATGAATATCAAGGGAATTAATGAAAAAAATGTGAAAGAAGGTGGCCTAGTAGCTGCAGATCTCAAACCATATTACAGAGTTGTAAGTATCAGAACAATTTGGCACTGGCAAAGACACAGAATGGTGGATTAGTGAATTAGCTTGAATATATTCACGATATATAATAATTAATGACCACGTTAGTCTAGTGTTTGATAGACTCGAAGGTTCCAACTTTTGGGACAAGAACTCACTATTTGTCAAAAACTCATGGGAAAACTGGAAAGCAGTTCTGCAGAAACTTGGTAAATACCAGTATCTTGCACTATATACCAAGATAAGATCAGAAGGGGTGCACGATTTAGACAAAAAGAATATCACAAGCAAATTAGAGGGACATGGAATTTTTTTTAATCTGTCAGATCTATGGATAAGTGAAGAATTTATGACCAAACAAGAGGTAGAGAACATTATGGTATGCAAAATGGATAATTTTGATGATATTAAATTAGAAAGGTTTTGCACAAACAAAACCAATGCAGCCAAGATCAAAAGGAAAGTGGAAAACTGGGGGAAAAACTTTATAGCAAGTTTCTCTGATAATGGTCTCCTTTTTTTAAATATGTAGAGAATAGAGTCAAATGGATAAGAATACAAGTCATTCCCCAACTGATAGTTTTTAGAAAAAGAAATCAGTGCTATCTGTAGTCATATGAAATATGTTCTAATTCACTATTGATTGGAGACATGCACATTAAAACAACTCTGAGGCATACCTCACAACTCAGACTGACTGATGTGACAGGAAAGGAAAATGGTAAATGTTGCAATGGATGGGGGGAAATGGAGACATTAATGCCCTCTTGGTGGAGTTGAGAATCAATCCAACAATTCTGGAGAGCAATTTGGAACTATGCATGAAGTGCTATAAAACTGTGCATATGCCTTCAGATTCAGCAATAATGCTACTAGGTCTGTATCCCAAAGAAATTTTTAAACAGGGGGAATAAAACCTATTTGTACAAAAATATTTGTAACAACTCTTTTTGTGTTGGAAAAACCTGGAAATTGAGGGGATGACCATCAACTAAGGAATGACTGAACAAACTATGGTATATGAGTGTAATGGAATACCATTGTGCTATAAGAAATGATGAGTAGATTCTTTCAGAAAGACTTGGGAAGTCTGAACTGGTACTAAGTGAAGTAAGCGCAACTAGGAAGACATTGTACGTAGTAACAGCAATATTGTAACAATGCTCAACTGTGAATGACTTAGCTATCAGCAACATAAAGATTTAAGACAGTTCCAAAGGACGTATAATGGAAAATGATATCTACTTCCAGAGAAGGAACTGATGGAGTCTGAATGAGGATCAAGACATACTATTTTTTATTTCTCTATTTTTTCTGTTTTTTTTTTCTGGTCTGTGTTTTCTTTCACAACATGACTAATATGGAAATATATTTTGCATGACTACACATGTATTATCTCAGTCAAATTGCTTGCTGTCTCAGATAGAGGGGAAGAAGAGAGGAATGGAGAAAATTTGGAACTAAAAGTTTTTTTTACATTTAATTGGAAAAAAAGATTAACAAAAATCCAAATGAGGTATCTAGTCATAATTTTTAAGTTTTTTCCAGGGAAAGGCTACAAGCTAGAAAAGTAAGATTTCTTCACTAGAGAATCTGAGTTCATCATGATTGGGTAACTTCTGACATTACTCCTGACAGGCAGCTGACAATGCTAGGCATTACTTCTAGGCTGGGAAAAAGCCTTCTTTCTGAAATGCACCCTTCAATGGCTACAGCTTTTATCACTGTAAAGTGAAAAGTAAATGAGAGCCATTAAGGGCATCTGTCTCATCTGCATACATGGAGATTTTCTTAGGATGGCTGCCATTTTGTAAGAAACATATAGTTTCTATCTGGAGACTTATCATTACCACGCAGGTGCAATTGGTAGCAGGGAGGTCATATTAGGACAAATTAAGAAGGGATAATGTCAGAGCAACCAAATTTTTCATTACTAATCAAAGTTAAGACATCAAAGATTAAGTGAGGCTGTCATAACCTGGAATTTACAAAGATGAAATTACAGAATTAGCTATCAGTTGCATGTAGGTATTGAACTCTTGGGCTAGTCACAAAAATAATGACTATTCCCTAAGAGATGAAGGTTGGGAAGAAAAGGTTAATTTCTCCATAATGGTATTAGAAACATCATTGTGTATTCAGTAAATGATCTCATTGTAGATTTTGAAAGATATCTTTAGAGATGTTTTGTAACTATACCTTAATGTCTACATTAAGTAAAGAGATAACTAGAAAATTCTACCATGGGTTTAAGCAGGTTGAAGATTTGAACAAAAAAGGAAGTTATCACTAGCTTTCATTTTTCCTGACTGCCTGACAGCTACTAGATAACAGGGGTTGTAAGTATTAAATGAAAATAAATGATTCCAGTTATCTTCATTGGTTTTTAACCTCCAAATGACTAGAACTGAAAAGTATGGTAGCAAGGTACATTGGAAAACCCAGGATTGAGAATCAGATTTGTAATGACCTGAAACTGCAGCTGGGGCAATTTCAATTGTGTGGGTGATGCAGTAGTAGAGAGAAGAGTCTTATTATAAGTACAGTCACACCAAGAAGAGACAGGTGCCCCCTAGAGAGTTCCATGGAGGTGGTTGAGAGATGAGGCATAGGGGTACAAGCTGCTGTGTGTGTGTGTGTGTGTGTGTGTGTGTGTGTTTCCCCCAAACCAGGCTGGTAATTTCATCAGTGTATGGAGCTTGTGATGGAACAGCCTCTACCAATGCAGTTTGGCACCCACACTAAAACCTATTTTTTTTTTAATCACAGAGGTTAAATGACTTAACCAGGGGCATATAGTCAACACATGAGAGGCAGAATATGAACCTGTTTCATACTCTTTCCTGTCCACTAAGTCAGGTTCTACTTCTTGCAAGCAAAATACATGTAATTTCATAGGACAGGGGAATGTGCTAGCAACTGGGGTGATCAGGAAAGGTCTCTGATGGGAGCACCTGGGTAGAGACATGAGGGAAGCTAGGAATTCTAAGAGGTAGAGGTGAGGAGAGAAAGTACTTAGGGTACATCTATGCAAAGGCACAGAGATGAGAGCTGACATGTTTTGAATGGTTGATCAGTTGGAGATATTTGATCTAAATAGAAATGACCTTGGGATCACCAGAATTAGTGCAGAGTATGTACTGGTAGCTACTTTGAAGGTTATTCTCACAATGCTCCTTCATTTGGACTGCTTAGGAAGCCAAGGAAAAGTTTAAATGCCTATAGACATGATAAATGATAGTCTCTTGATAGCCTGAAAAAGACACTTGGATAGATACCCAACTTCTCATGTCATGGTAGCCTGCCATTCTCAGAAAATGAATCCAGAGAGACCTAATAATAAGCACCAGACTCAAAGTAAGGAGCTCCTTTAAGTAAATGTCACTTGGGATTTTAAATCAGACCCTTTTGTGAATCATTCAGGCTTAACATGACCCTCAGAACAAAGTCAAGAGGGAAGAACAGATGGAGTCAGAAGAGAGGGAAGTGGAGAAACTTTTTGTTTCTCTTTTTCTCTCTTAATGGAAATTAAGTAACCGTGGAACAGCCATCCTTAGTGTTGGCAAGAACATCCGCTTAATTGATCACTGGTGATTTCCATCACAAGGACAAGGGCTTGTTAGCATATTGACTCCAGTTCTTACCACATACAAAATGTGCAGTTAACAGAGGTGAAACACTCTTTTATAGTTGATGGATTGAGGGCTGCAAACCCCTCACAGGAGGTACCCCTTAAAGTAGAAACAAAGTCACATAAATAAGTTGAATCTAACACATCAACATAAAATAAGGGAGATTTTCTAGCTCCTAAATAATTAATGCATTAATGGGTTGACTATAAGACTAAAGGTCTCACACAGATCTAAAGAATAATTAATTGCAAATAATAATAATATTGTAATCCAAATGGTAATCAAATCTGTTCACAACATTTTCATTCAATTCAATAAACATTTATTATGTACCAATTATGTTCCTGTCACTGTGCTAAGCACAGGGTATGCAGATAAGAAAAAAAGAAAGTCTCTGCCCTCAAGGATCTTACAATTTAATGAAGGAAGACAACCCGCAAAAGGAGCCAGGTCTTGAATGAGGAGATCCTTCCTCTTAGTCTCAAGCCTATGCTTTTTCTGTGACAGCATGCTATCATAGTAGAATCAGAATTGGTCAGAGCACCTCTGCAGTGGGGTGGGCATGGAAAAGTCCAGAATCACTTATCAATAGGGCCTTCCTCATCTCTGCTTTGTATGATCTCATTTCTTTGAAGACTCACTTTAAGTATGACCTTCTACTGATCCTCCTCACTGCTAGTGCCCTCCTTTTCTAAGCTACTTTGAATTTATTTCATAGGTTTTTCTGCATATACCCATATACAGAATATTTTTCTTTTCATATTCCAGAAATGACAGCTATGTTTATCATTTTCTATATACTGTAAACTGCTCTTTTGTTCCTAGGTGGGAATTCCCCATTAGGGAGAATTGTCTTATCTCTCACTAGTAATAAGATGCTTTGTTTTGGGGTCTGTTGTTTCGTTTTATAACCTTTCATCGCTCTTACTCTGTAGCCTCACACACAAAGCCACCCACTCAGATTGTGGCAAACCAAACAGATGTGCCTTGCCAGATTTAATTTCATGCTGTCTTTTCTCTCTTTTATGTTCTTCCTTACAGAATCATGCCCCAGCAATGATGTTCTTTGCAGTTGTCATAGCCAGCAAAACCATCTTCCCTGGTAGAATGTAAATTCTTTGGGGTCAGGGATTGCTTTCACATTCGTCTTTGTACCCCTGGTGCCTAGCACAGTCCTTGGCACATAGTAGGCTCTTAATGAATGCTTGTTCATTGATAAATAGTAGCAGTGGGCATGTCAATCAAGATGAATTGATTAACATTATGTATTAAAATAAACCAAGTGTGTTACCTCGAATTTTTATTTCCCAAAGCCTCTTCGTTATAAATTTGGTTTTTTAACCCAGTTTTCTTGGAGGGAAAATGGGAATGTAGGGGTTATAACGTTGCATTGCATCTCACAGAGCTGATGTGAGGGTTGGACGTGGGTGAAAAGACTCTGTAACCTTCAAGGTTATGGAAATGTGAGGTATTATCACTTAATTCTTTTCCCACTTAAAAACGCTATTGAAATTCAAGTGTTTATCAGGCGAAATTAAAGTCAGAGAAGTTATGTTGTACCTATTTAGCCCTTCATTAGCTATTAACGCATCATTCACTTTGTGGGTTATTTGTCCGCTTGTTCGTTTGTACCTATTTAGCCCTTCATTAGCTATTAACGCATCATTCACTTTGTGGCTTATTTGTTCACTTGTTTGAGCTGTATTTGCCTCTCACTGACCCCATTTGAGGTTCTCTTGGCCAAGATACTGGAGTGGTTTGCCATTTCTTTTTCCTGCTTAATTTTTGTTTTTGAGTCATTTTTCAGTTGTGTCTGACTCTTTGTGACCCTATTTGTCATTTTCTTGGCCAAGATACTGGAGTGGTTTGCCATTTCTTTCTCTAATTCATTTTACAGATTGAGGAAACTGAGGTCAACAAGGTCAAGTGGCTTGCTAAGGGTCACACAGCTAGTAAGTGTCTGAGGCCAGATTTGAACTTAGTTCTTCCTGACTCCAGTCCCTTCAATTTATCCACTGTGTCACCTAGCCGTCCCTTGTGGATTATTAGTGGCCTTTGTCTTGTGAGTACATATCTGTGATTATATCCTAAGTAAATGAATGAAAAGAAAGTCATTGAATTGAGAGTTCTAGTTTTAGCTTTGCTGATAATTTACTATCTGGCCTAAGGCAAATCACTTAATCTTTCTGGGCTATAATGTTCTCATTTATTATACAAGGAGGATCAACTAGATATATAATCTCTAATATCTTTTTTACCTTGTTTTATGAACCCATACATAATCTACTTTACTCAACAAACTTTTATTGAACAGCTACTCCTTAAAGAATAACAGTTTACCCAGAAAGTACAGAAAATAGAAGGTACACAGATTCTGCCCTTAAGAAGTTCATAATTTAGATGGAGAAACATGGCACATAGAAAACTAGAAAGCAAAGCAATATTTGCATCATTAAAAACCTCAACTTGACAAAACAGCATAGAAAGCTTGCTGTCTCCCAATTCCAAGCATTTTTAGTTGGTTAATAAACATGTATTGTGTCTACTATGTGCCAGGCAGTGTTCTAAGTGCTTGGGATGTAAAAAGAGGCAAAAATATAGCTTCTGCCATCAAAGTGCTGCCTGTTTCACTCTCGCTCATTGTATCTACCTCCTTGCTTCCCTCACTACCTAAAAGTCTCTGCTGAACTCATACCTTTTGCAGGAAGCCATTTCCATTCCTCCCCAATCTTAGTGCCTTCTCTACTCCTAATTGGTCTCATAAAAAACTTGTTGGACATTGTCATTTGTATGTTGTCTCCCATATTAGACTGTGGACTCCTTGAGGTCAGGGACTATTCTTTCATGGCTTTTCTTTGTATGTCTTTCTTCTACTTGTAATAGGCACTTAATGAATGTTAGATGATTGATTGACAAGGATGGCTTCATGTTAGCAGTACATTTCAACCAGGAAACTGCATAGTTTAATCTCAGAGAAATATTGGATTAGTAGCATTAAGGTCATAAATCTAGAGCCAGAGGAAGGAGCCCTAAAGATCATTTAGTCAAGCTCTTTTATTTTTCAGATAAGGAAAGTGAGGCCCAGAGAAATTAAGTGATTTGTTAAGGTCCCATAGGTGAAACAGTTAATAGAGCCATAATTTGAACTCAGGTCCGTGGACTCCAAATATAGCTCTCTTTCTGTTGTACCATGTTGTCTTCCTTGTGTAACTTTTGTCAGTTATCTTTCAGTTTTATCCAACTCTTTGTGATCCCATTTGATTGGTTTACTTTGTTGTTGTTTTTTTACAAAGATACTGGAGTGGTTTGTCATTTACTTCTCCAGCTCATTTTACAGATGATGAACTGAGGCAGACAGGGTTAAGTCACTTGTCCACGGTCACATAGCTAGTAAGTGTTTGAGGACAGATTTGAGCTCAGGAAGATGAGTCTTCCTGATACTAAAGCAAGTGCTCTATCTACTGTGTCACCTAACCTCCCAGACCTCCAATTAATTGTACAGCCTAATTAGTGGTCATGTGTCATAATGATTAGAACCTGGGGTCTGGAATCAGGAGAGGTGTATTTGAATTCTTTCTGAAACATTAATTACATGACCATGGGTAAGTGAGTTAACCACTAAGCATATCAGTTTTTCATCTGTAAAATGTGAATGATGATATTCCTGCTTCTTATATCATGGGGATGTTATATAAAGAGTTTTAAAACCTTAACACACCATATAAGTGCTAGTTATTACTCACATATAGAAGACAACATGAATGGAGAGAATGTATTGAGAATGATACTTTTCCTAAGGGAGAGTTGAGTTTCCTAAGGGACTTTTATTTCATTTTCCTGCCCCATATCTTTATGCCATCTCTATCATAGTATTTTGTGAAATTGCTCAGAGAAGCCCTTAGAGTTCAGTTATGAAAATATATGAGAGCATGACATCCCCAAGGTGCTTATTTCTTTAAAATAATTTTACTTCTCTTCTAAAGTTATTCTCCTTTCAAATGACCTTTATGGAATTTAGGCCCCTCAGAAAAAGAATTAGAAAGAAAATTCAATCTTTCAATGGTTTTGGTGAAGCATTGCTCTTCATTTTGTGGTTTTTACATGAACAAGTAAGCTGATGCTTATAGTACAACTAGAGAATTATGTAAACTACAACATTATAGTAAGCCATTTCTAACCTCTCCCTTCTTAACAGATTGCTTTTGAAACCTGTTATAATCCTGGAAGACATGATTGAAAACGTCTGTGATCTGAAATTTTCTTTTCTGGTACTGGAACAATGACAAATTGAATATAAGGTAATGTAGCAAATTTTTTAAAAACACACACACACACACACACATAGACATACATACACACATATACACACATATATACTTCATGAAAATCATGACAGAATGGGCAGAATCTTAGAATTTTAGAACGGGAAAGGACTTAGAGATTGTCTTGAATAATCCGTTCACTTGACATATGAGAAAAATAAGACCTAGAGAGCTTAAGTGACTTTTTTTTTCAGTTTTAAAAATAAGATTTTGTAGGTCTTTTTTTTAACATCACCATAATTTCCCACAGTAAACCTCCCCCTTCTGTTCACTGTCCCAGAGAGCCCTCTCATGTAACAAATAGTTTCTTTAAAGACAAAGAAAAAGAAAAAAAACCCAAACATATTCAATAAATATATTGAATAAGTCTCAAAATATGTACAGTGTGTGATACCTGTGATCTTCCTACCTTGTGAAAGAATGGGTTGGGCATATCCTTTCATATTTCTTGCTCGATCTTTATAATTTTGCTGCATTTGCTTTTGATTTTTGTGTGTGTGGTTGTTCTTTCCACTTACTTTATCGTTGTGGTTGGGTATTCTGGGTTTTTTCCCAGCTCTCCAGACTTTACTCTGTCTACAATATACATAGATCTTTCCATGCTTATCTGTATTCATCACATTCATTATTTCTTACAGTACAGTAATATTCCATTCCATACATCTACAAGATTTCTATAGTCATTTTCCAATCAGTGGGCACCTACATTTTTCCAGCTTTTTGTTATTACACAAAGGTTGCTATAAATACTTTGCTGCATATGGGCACATTCCTCTTATTAATGACTTCCTTCAAGTATAAGCGTGGTAATGGAATCTCTGCAACAAACTATGGATATTTTAGTAATTTTATTTGCATAATTCTATGTTTTAAAAAATGATTTTACCAATTCACATCAGCACAAAGAATGCATTAGTGTACCTATCATCTTATAAGTCCTCCAACGTTGACTTTTTTTTTTGTCATTGCCAGTTTTCAGAGCGTAAGGTAAAACTTAGGGTTCTTCTGATTTGCATTTCTCTTATTATTAGTGGTTTGGAGGTGTAATGTCGAACTCAAAAAGAAGTGGAGCCCTCTAAACCATACATGAAGAACCTTCTGGTTGAAATATTGACTTAGAAAATCCAATATTTATATTATCTATGTTCTGTTTTATTTAATTAAATTTGAATATTTCCCAGTTACGTTTTAATCTGGTTTGGGCAGCATTTGAAAGTGTTGCCAACTCTGTTTGGAGAATTTGCAGGCATTTTTTGGATAATACTCTCATTTGGAGTGGTTTTTTTTTCCATGTGATTGTTAATAGTTTGCATTTCTTATTTTGAGAGCTATTTGTTCATATCTTTGGACACCAGTCTCTCCTCATTGTTTCTCTTGGTCACTCCTGGTCACTCCTCGTGTCACTCTTTGTGTCACTCCTCATGTCACTCCTCATCACACCCCTCCTCACACCTGTCTCACCCCTTGTCTCACCCCCCTTCTCTCCCTTTTCCTACTCTCCTTCTTCCTCTTTTTCTGTTAGTTATTTCAATATCTTGGGTTCCATACCCTTGTCAGAGACATTTGATAAAAAGTTTTTTCCCCTACTCTACCTCTTCTCTTCTTATTCTAGGTACATTAATTTATATAACCAAAGTTATCTATTTTAACATTTTTAATGGCCTATATCCCTGTTTGGTTAAGGAGGAGATGAGAGGTATGCAATATACTTCTCTTTTAATATTTTTATGGTATGAGCTTTAATATTAAGGTCACACATCCATTTAGAATTTATTGTGTAATATAGAATAGGGTGTTGGTTTAAGCCCAGTTTCTGCTAGACTGTTATTTGATTTTCCAAGTAGTTTTTTTGAAATAGGTACTTTCTAAATTATTTTATGTTTTCTCATTTCTCAAACATTGGGTTATTGCATTCTATTGCTTCTAGTTCTCCTTTGTTTATTTTGTACCATTGATCTATCTCTCTGTTGTTAAAATAACACCCAATAATTTTTTTTCTTGTTTTTTTTTTCTTTTTTTCTCTTTGGAGGGGAGAAGGCAGGGCAATTGGGGTGCCCCAACACCAGATAATTTTGATGCCTGTTGCTTTATAATATAGCTTGAGGTCTGGAAGCACTATTCCTGCTTTGTCCTGATCTCTTTTCCCAATATTTTGTTTTTCTAAATGAATTTTGTTATTATTTTATCAATCTATTTATTTTTTTTTATCAATATCTGAAGTATGCATTTGATAATTTGATTTTTTTGTTGCTGTTGTTGTCAGTTGTTTCAGTTGTCTCCACCATTTGAGGTTTGCTCAGCAAAGATACTGGAGTGATTTACCATTTCCTTCTCTAGTTCATTTTACAGATGAGGAACTGAGGCAAACAGCATTAAGTCACTTGCCCAGGGTCAAACAGCTAATAAATGTCTGAGTCCAGATTTGAACTCAGGAAGATGACATTTTCTGACTTCAAACCTGGCACTCCATCCATAGTACTACTTAGCTGCCCCAGTAATTTGATTGACATAGCATTAAAATGTAAATTAATTTTGTTGGGATTGTCATTTTCATTAAATTAATGCAGCCAAGCCATGAGCACTGAATTTTCTTGCAATTATTTAAGTTTTTTTTTTCTTTAAGCAATTTTTTGTAATTTAATCTATACAACTCTCTTGTGTGCTTCAGTAGATTAATCTCTATATACTTTTTGCTTTTTTTAGTTATTTGGAATGTGATTTTTTTGCTATTATTACTTCTTAGATTTTATTATTATAGAGGAATGCAGTTGATTTTTAAGTCTTGTTTAGTATTTTATTTTCCCCAATTACATGTAAAACAATTTTAAACTTTTTTTTTCAAGTTTTGAATTCTAAGTTTTCTCTTTCCCTCCCCTTTCCCAAATGAGAAAGTAAGCAATTTGATATAAATTATACATGTGTAGTCATGCAAAAAAATTTTTCATGTAAATCATTCTGTGAAAGAAAATACTGACAAAAAAACTGAAGAAAAATAAAGAAAAAGTATCTTTGATCTGAAATCAGCCTCTGCCAGTTCTTCCTCTGGAGATGAACAGTACCTTTCATTATAAGTCCTACAGAACTGTCTTTGATCATTGTATTGCTGAGAATAGCTAAGTTGCTCATAGTAGATTATCATGCAAGATTGTTGTTACTATGTACAATATTCTCCTGTTTCTGCTCATATCACTTTGCATCAGTTCATGTAAATCTTGCCATGTTATTCTGAAAGTATCCTGCTCATCATTTCTTAAAATATGATAGTATTCCATCACAATCATATACAACAGCTTGTTTAGCCATTCTTCAATTAGTGAACATCCTCTCAATTCACAATTCTTTACCACAACTAAAAGAGAATGCAGTTGATTTTTGTGAGTTTATTTTATATTCCTGTTATTGTTGAGTCATGTCAGACTCTATGTGACCACACAGACCATAGCATGCCAGGTCCTTCTAACTTCCATTATCTCCCAAAGTCTGACCAATTTCATGTTCATTCCTTCCATGACACTATCTATCTTTCATCCATTTCTCCATTTGTTTTCAATCTTTCCCAACTTAGAGTCTTTCAATGAGTTCTGTCTTCTTAATATGTGGCCAAAGCATTAAAGTTTCAGTTTCACTATTTTTCCTTCCAATGAGTAGATGGAATTAATTCTGATTTGATCTCCTTGCTATCCTAAAGACTCTCAAAGTCTTTTCCAGCACCACAATTTGAAAGTATTAATTCTGGAGTATTCAACTTTCCTTATAGTCCAACTCCCACAACCATACACTACTCCTAGAAAAACTGCAACTTTGATTACCCAGGCCTTACTTTAGGCAAAGTGATATCTCTGCTTTTTAGTATGGTTTCCAGTCAAATTTGCCATAAATTTCCTTCTGAGGAAATAAAAAGATAACTGGAATAACAGGTAAGTTTGGTTTTGGTGTACAAAATAAAGAAGGGCAGAGAATAATAAAATTCTGTCAGGATAACTCACTGATCATAGCAAACACTCTTTCAACAACCCAGAAAGTGACTGATTACATACCTTGTAGCCAAAGGTAGAGAAGCTCTTTACAATCAGTTAAAACAAGACCTGGACTAACTATGGCTCAGATCATGATCTGATTCCAAAACTCAGACTTAAATTGAAGAAAGTAGGAAAAATCACGGGACTGTATAGTATGACCTGAATAGCATCCCTTATGAATATGATGAATAGATTCAAAGAATTAGATAAGGTAGAGTGCCTGAAGAACTATGAACAGAGGTTTGCAATATTATATAGCAGACAGCAACAGAAAACATCTCAAGAAAAAGAAAAGCAAAAAGCCAAAATGGCTATCTAATGAGGCTTAACAAATATGTGAAGAAAGAAAGTAAAAGTGAAAGGAGAAAGGAAAAGATATACCCAAGTGAGTGCAGAATTCTTGAGAACCAGATGGAGAGATGAGAAGGCTTTCTTAAATGAGTGATGCAAAGAAATAGAAGAAAACAATAAAATTGAAATGAGATCTCTTCAAGAAAATTAGTGATATTAAGGGAGTGTTTATACAAAAAAAATGGGCATCTTTTTTTTTTTCAGCCAAAGAAAAGTAAAATTTACTGAAAGTTCATTAAAAGTTTGCCATATGGGGTAGACTCTTAAGGAACCACTCTATGCTAGGTCATTCTATGGTGCTTTCACAGAGCAAGTCTGTGCTAGGCCATTCTGTGGTGATCTCACACCATATGGAAGGGAGATGGGATTCTTTTTTTTTTTTTAAACTTTTATTTATTTTAGTTTACATCATTCATTTCCACGAGATTTTGAGTTACAAATTTTCTCCCCATCTTTTCCCTACCCACCACCCCAAAACAGCCATCACATTGTATAATCCCTCCCCCAATCTATTCTCTACTATGTCCTCCCCCATCACGCCTCTGACTTTC
>CM053582.1:447602988-447629058 GCA_028627135.1 Pseudochirops cupreus
CATTTGTTTGGATCTGTTTGATAGTATCTTGATTTCTCATAAAGTCATTTGTTTCCATTCACTCCACTCTAATTTTGAAGGAGTTATTCTCTTCAGAATACTTTTGAGATTCTTTTTCCATCTGGCAAAGTTGACTTTTTAAGGCATTTTCTCCCTGTTGCCTTTTTGGGCCTCTTTTGTCATTTGAGTTAATCTATTTTTTAAGGTGTTAATTTCTTCAATCAGGTTGTTGACTCTCTTTTCATGATTTTCTTGCATCATTCTTATTTCTTTTCCCAGTTTTTCTTCTACTTCTCTCCTTTGGTTTTCAAAATCCTTCTTAAGCTGATCTCTAGTTTTTAGGCAATCTTCATGTTTCTTGGAAGCTTTTGGTGGGGGAGTTCTGACTGTGTTGTCTTCCTCTCATTCCCTGCTTTAATCCTTCTTTTCCCCAAAGAAGGAATCTAGGGTTTGGCTGCTGTTCTTACTTTGCTTCCTGTGCTTATTCATGGCTGGCCAGTCCATGATTTTTTTTTTTAGCTCTGTGGAACTCTGTTTCCAGAGGGGAAAACTCTGTCCCAAATCGCTGGGGTTTTCCCAGCTGCTGCAGCTAGGAGGCTGCTGGGGCCCTCCCCCACTCTGGCTCACTGAAAAGACACTCAGGACCACCACCCAAGACCGCGATCCAGATCCAGGCTGTTCAACGTGAGATCACTTGGCCTCTGAATGATTGCTTGACACCCCTGCAATCTGCAGGCTGGGAGCTCTGAAGTGGCAATGTGGAGGCGGGTGTAGGACCTCCACTTCTGCCACTTTCTTGCTCTGGAGGCAGTTTGGCTGGACCCACTTTTCTCCCCCTATTTTTAGCCGAGTTCCACTAACCTTTTAGTCCTTCTTTTTTTTCTTTATGGCTTGTAATTCTGGAAACTGCCACAGCTGCCACAGATCTGCTCTTCTGTTGCTCCAGCTGCAGCTCAGCTTGTCCAGCTGCCCCCAGGGCCAGTGCACCATTTCAGGCTGAGCTTGGTTTCAGCTTCCAGCCCTAAAATGGTGCCTCTTAGCCGAGCTGCCTTTAGTGGAAAGTATATTTGTGTGAGTTTTAGAGTTCTAGAATATGTTTAGAGTCATATTTTATGGGTATTTTGAAGTGGCTATGTGGGAGCTGCGATACTTTGCTGCTCCTATGCCACCCAAAAAATGGGCATCTTAAAGGACAAAAATCGTATAGGTTTAACAGAAGTAGATGAGACTAAGAAGAGGTGGCAAGAACATACATAGAACTATGCAAGAAAGATCTTAATATCACTGATAACCCCAGTGGTCACTGACCTAGGGCCAGACATCTAGGAAAATGAAGTCAAGTGGGCCTTAGGATGCATTGCTAACTATTAGGTGTAATTCCTTAAATCTGTTCATCACCTCTACTTCATATTCATAAGTGATGATATTTAAGTCATACCTATAAGCCTGATGGTTTTCCCTGTCTGTTTCTTCAATTTATATCTGGATTTGGCAATAAGAACCATATGATCTGAGCCACAGTCAGCTCCAGGTCTTGTTTTAACTGAGTATATAGAGCTCCACTTTTGACTGCAAAGTATATACTCTGTCTGATTTTGTTATTGACCATCTGGTGATGTCTATGGATAGAGTTGCCTTTTGGACTGTTGACAAAGAGTGAGTTATCTTGACAAAATTTTGTTAGTCTCTGTCCTCCTTTATTTTGTATCCCAAGGCAAAACTTAACTGTCTTTCCAATTATCTTTTGATTTCCTACTTTAGCACTCCAATCTTCTATGATGAATATGTTTGGGATGAAAAATATCCTTCATCCTTAATTCAGTGAAAAGAAATAAACACAGAGATCTCTTAGGATAAGAACAGGGCTTTATTCTCTTCCCTGGGAGAAGAAGGTGGTCTTCCCCATGACTCATCATGGAGAAGAGGCAGGTTACAAAAGATAGTGCTGGAATTTATAACCTAACTTAGTCAAGACCCCTTCCCGACTGTTTCCCCTCTCATTGGTGGAGAGGCATACTCCACCAAATACTTCATCAACTGGGACGGCAAGGAAAGATAAAGGGAGGATCCCATCAAGGCAGGAAAACAGACAAAGGAAGATAAAAGTGATTGACAGAAGCAATTTGAAAAGTTAACCACCCCAAATTGAGAAGTTTTCACTCATCCCATACAAATATGACATCATTTTTGGGAGTTATTTCTATGTTGTAGGTCTTCAAAGAAGTGAGCAACTTTGGCCTTTTTGGCACCAGTGGTTGGAACACAGATATCCACTCATTAACTCTCCCTCATTTAGGCATTAGAGCTATATGTGTCACGTAAAAAGATTTTGTTAGGGTGTTCTCCTCAATTTTTGATAATAATTTGTATAGTAGGTGTAGCTTAAGAAACTTCTAAAATTAAACTATTAGTGACAGAGGCAAGAATCCAGATCTTTATTCCCAATCCAGACCTCTTTTCAATACAATATACTGCTACAAAAACATTCAAATGCTTGGATTGAAAACAGAGTTTAGTCCTTATAGTCATTAGCACACAGTTACCTTGCACTTCAGGCTTCATCACCTCTTGCCTAGATTGTCATAATAGCCTCCTGGTTGGTCTTTCTGCCTCAAATATCTCTCCATTCCTGGCTATCTTACATACTGCTGCCAGTGATCTTCCAAAAGCAAATATGAGCATGGCATTTCCCTCTTAGTAAACACTGGCTTCCCATTGCCTCTAGGGTTTAAAAAAACAACAACAACACTAACTTAGTTTTTTAAAGCCCTTCATAGTCATGCCTTTCCATTGAGTATTTTCTTTCCTCCCGCACTCTGCCATCCAGCCAAACTGGATTATTTTCCTCATATAAGGCTCCCCATCTTTCATCTGCATGTCTTTGCATGGAATGCCACATGACTGGAATGTGTTTCTCTTACCTCTGCCTTATAGAGTCCCTCTCTTCATCCAAATGCCACATTTTATGTGAAGTTTTCCCTGATCTCCTCTCACCATTCCCCACTGTTGGAATCCTCCCTCCAAAACTATCTTGTATTAGGCTACTTGTTATTTGTTCTCATATTTATTTTGTAAATAATTACATATTTATTTATCGTCTTCCCCATTAGAATTCCTTATAAACAGAGATTCTTTCTCTACTCATATTTCATTAAATTAATTTGTATCTCCAGCACAGAATACAGTACCTGACACATCATAAATAAATGCTTGGTTGATAGGTTTTTTGGTTAACTAACACTGGTAACTGAAGAGGCCATGGATGGATGCAAAATAAATAGAGATGAAGTTTGTACTACATAGTGTGTGATACTTAAATGGAATTATAATGTTATTCCTTCATGAAATCCTCCTCATCAGGGCACTGAGGTAACTGCATTCTTCAAAAAAAATTTTTTTTCCTTTTTGGAGGGGGGAAGGCAGGGCAGTTGGGGTTAAGTGACTTGCCCAAGGTCACACGGCTAGTAAGTGTTAAGTGTCTGAGGCTGAATTTGAATCTAGCTGCCCCAGTAACTCTGCATTCTTAAAGAGAATGGTAAGCATGCACAAGCTAAGACTACCATGTTGGAAAGGTTTGAAGAGCAGTCTTGGTATAGATATGTCTGCTTTCTGAGGGCCAGTCTAAGCACAGAAAGAGTTATTTACCAATATTCTGGTCACTTGATGACAAATTCTTTAAAAGGTTTTATGATGTCTTTTATTTATATCACCATAGTTTTCTCTGGTATCCTTCCTCTTCTCCTTCCTCGAGAGTCATCCCATATAACCAGTATTAGTTTTAAGACAAAAAAAAGAAGAGGAAAAAAAATCAATATAACTAATTAATATATTAATAAAAACTGAAAATATATACAATATACATTTATGGATTTATCATTCTACAAAGGGATGGGAATATCTTCTCATGTGTCTTTTTAAAAGCCATGCTTATTCTGTCCAATTTTGCAACCTTGACTTTTTTTTTGCCGTTCTTTTAATTTACATTGTTTTAGTGATTTTGTATGTATACATATGCACGTATACACACACATAACACATTTCTCTATGCTAACTTAACTCTATGTCAGTTCATTTAGGTATTTCCATGGTTTTTTGCATTTGTCACAGTCATCATTACAGTACAGTACTGTACTGTACATAGAGCTCCATTTTTGACTGCAAAGTATATACTCCGTCTGATTTTGTTATCGACTATCTGATGATGTCCATGTATAGAGTTGCCTTTTGGGTTGCTGACAAAGAATGTTTGCTATGATTAGTGAGTTATCTTGACAAAATTTTGACAGTAATAATCCATTAGACATAAATACCAAATTTCTTTAGCCATTCTCTGATCAGTGGGCTTCTACTTTGTTTCTATGTCTTAGCTCTCACAAAAAAGTGCCACTATAAATATTTTCACATATATGGAGACTTTGTTCTTATTACTTATTTCCTTGGGAAATAAGCATAAGAATTCTCTAGGTGAAAGAACACAGACATTTTAATCTCTTTATTTGCCTAATTCCAAATCATTTTCCAAAATGGATGTACTAATCCACAGCTCTACCAGGAATATATTAGTAGGCATATTTTTCCCACAATTCCACCAACACTTGCTATCCCTATTGAAGTAAAACCTCAGGGTTGTTTTGATTCATATTTCTCTTATTATTAGCTACTTGGAACATTCTTTCATGTGGGTGTTAATAGTTTGAAATTCTTTTTTTCAGAACCATTTGTTTATGCCATTTGACCATTCACATGATGAATTCTTTGCTCGTGGAAACTAGTGTTACAAATAAAAATTTTCAAAAATCTTTGGGGCCCTAACCTTTGAGTGTGAGTGCAAACTGGGAGAATAACTCAGAGGGTGCTATTACACATACATCAAGGGCATCTTCCAGAAGGGTATTAGTAGGGAGAAAACCAGTGTTTACAACTAATATTTGATAGCAGACCATATCTTTACCTGCTAAAACTGAAATATGTAGAGAATGCAAGGCACCATTGTGATTATTTGTTGATCATCAAAAAGCATTGATTTGTTAGAGCAAAACTTCACATTAAAAACCTTTCGAATGGGGCATCTCCCATGCATTCATCAAAATTACTCAAGATTCCTTGAAATACATAAAGAGATAATCCTTTGTCATATCAAGTGAGGCATAAAATAGAGATGTATATGCTTAGCAAGTGTTATGTGCCACTCTCATAGCAGAGCTTGAGCTTAGAGTTCTAGCTGAAGAGGGATTTCCTGCAGAGGGTAAGATCCTCTCAATACTCCTATTGCTAATGACAATGTTGTAGTTATATTAATTCCGAGAACATTTCAGAACCTTCTGGATGTGATTGACAACCAGTAAAAAGAGCATATATAAAACATCTACACAGAAAGAACCAAGTAAATGAAAATTGCCTTTTGTCTAGACCAAGACATGCAATTTTGTAGACAACTAATAGAGCTCATCTATCTATTATGTGTCTATCTCCTCTGTATATCTCTGTGTCTGTCTAGCACTTGGACGGACACTTAATTGAACAACAGATTGGACCCAGAATTAAACAGAAAGAGTAGATTGAACTGGATTTCCTATGGGAAATTGTAGTTTTTTACTTTAATGACTCTAAACTTCTCTTTTAAACAAAGGCCTATCTTTTCTTTTTAATATAAACCAATTTTCCAAAAAAAAAAATCAAGTAACACAAGGCAGGGGTGTGCTTTAGTAATCTGTTCCATTAAAAATCAGGAACTATGAACAACTGGATTAAAATAAATCACCAAAGAAACGTATAACTGAAAAAGATGTGGGCTGGTTGTAGCGTGAAAGCAAGGAATAACCGTTATGGGAAGATGGATGAAAGTTTTAGGGAACAGCAAATCATGAGTGGGTTATCTGTATCAGCGGAGGAATGTTAATGAGATCACAGGTCTATTTGAGTGACCATATTGGAGTAGGTATTTTCTCAAACAGGGCCAATTATACCCCCTTTCACCCTTAACCTGTCAAATTCTTAGCTATGTTTTATTGTTTTTGTTGTTCAGTCATTTTTTCAGTTGCGTTCAATTCTTTATGACCACTTTTGAGGTTTTCTTAGCAAAGGTACTAGAGTAGTTTGCCATTTCTTCCTCCAGCTCATTTTATGGATGAGGAAACGGAGGCAAACAGGGGTAAGTGACTTAACTAGGGTCACATAGCTAATAAGTGCCTGGATCTGGATTTGAACTCAGGAAGATGAGTCTTTTTGACTCCAAGGCTGGCACTTTATCCTCTGCACCAGCTAACTATTCTATAAATTGCTGAATAGAAAAGCGGAAAGGGAGCTTAGACATCACTCAGTACAAGCTAATAATTTTAAAGATTGTTAAACTGGGATCCCAAAAATAAAAGTGATTTGCTTTGCTTAAAGTCTTACAGCTAATAAATGGTGGAGAGGATTTGAACTCTATCTTCTGACTCCCAGTTCAGAGCTCTTTTCACTATTCCATGGTATACCCAATGAACTAGTGGTCTTTCTTTGGTTCTTTTACTCTTTGACTGATATCAGAGTAACATCCAGGCTGTATATCTGTTTGTTAATACTGTTGTTTTTAATTATTGTCTCTATACCATTCTTTGCCTGCTGGTAATCTTTTAGGTGTTTGATTTTTGGTGGCAAATTTGGAAGAACTTATATTTGTAGATGAATCTTTGTTTAAATCCTGTCAGTTTCTGAAAGTAGGAAAACATCAGGATGAACTAACTACATCCAGAAAATAAATGTGATGAGGCCAATCTTTTTTCAGTTGAGGAATAATTTCTTCTTCCAAAGTACAGCTCCATGCTGAGATGATGGAACTCACTCATTAGCTGTGTTATTAAATTTCAACAAATAATTAAGAGTCTACTTGCAAAATTAAACTAGGATCAGTTTGGGAAAAATGAATGTTAGATGAAAGAGATGTGTCTTGCTGCAATGCAGGGAGAATCAAAACTTTAAAGGGCCCCAGTGGCTCAGGAACCCAACATTTTAAAATGTAAAGGCTCTTCTCTCTCCATCCCCATACATGTCAGCATCCATCCAGGGATTCAACCTTCTCAATCTGTCTTATTCTCTTTTTAGCTTTGTTTCCTAGGGTCTTTATTGCTAATCTCTGACCCAGTGCTCCATTCCCCTCAGAGTCAACTCTGTCCAGTGGACAGCTTTGCTGAAGCATATCTATTGTGTGTATTGTGGTGGCCTTTGAATTAGGAAGGCCTTGGCTCAAGCTCTACTTCAGACACCTACAAGCTGTGTGACCCTGGGCAAGTTAGTTTCTCTCAGCCTCATTTTCCTTATTTATAAAATGAATATAATTATAGCACCTAGTTCACAGGGTTGTTTTGAGGATCAGACTTGACATTGTTAAGCAAGTGTTAATATCATTATCATCTGTTTATCTGGGTGTTGTATTAATCATATTTATTTGGGCTTTGTGGTGATGGTAGGGCAGGGTTATTTCTTTGACAGGGCTATTTAATTCTCAAAATAACCTCAAAGGATAAACATTCAATGGAGAGCTCAATGTGAGATGAAGCTGACTCAGCCAGAATGTGAGAAGCAAGTTTGATTTGAGCTCTCTCCAAAGTGATGGAAGCTAAAAAGTCCTTTCTTCTATACTGTTGGTCCAGGGTGTTAGCTGTGTATTTTAATTTGCAGTTTACTGGGTCACCAGACAGCTCTTTCACTTCTCATTAGAGCTAAATTACTGTTGACTGGGATATCTTGCATTGTGCCCTGGGAATTTCTGATATAGTATTGTTATTCAAGTTGCTGTGAATAAAATCATACAGCTGGAAAACAATTAGAATAATAAGTCCCCCAAATAGAAATAAAAGCAGCAGCACTAGCCCTGAGTTGATCAGTGACACAGCAGACTGAGGATTATACTGCAGCCAAGGAAAAGTCACAATGTCAAAAAAGGGAGAGAGGAACTTTTGAATCTTTGCTTCGGAAAGGTCAAAATGATTAATAATGCGTTATGACAGATAACTATCTAGCTGGGTAGTAAAAGTCTTTATTAAATATATGTATGAGTCAGGCACTGTGTTTAGTGCTGGGAATACAAATTGTGTAAAAAGAAAGACGTTATCTGCTCTCAAGGAGCTTATACTCTGGAGAAAGATGACCCATAAAAAAGAACTGAAAAGCAGATGTAGGAAGGTTGAAAAAGTGGAGCCAAGAGAGAAGTGAATCAAGGTTGGCTCAGGTGGAGACAAATGGAGCAGAAGTATATACAAGAACAAAATTTTAGTGCTTCCATATAGCTAGTTTCATAAGTTTCTTAGTCCGTGATAAGTTTATTGACTTATGGGTATGCGGTAGGGTTACGTTCCATAGCCAAAAGATAGAATATTCTCACCACAGAAAGACTGGTTAACCAGTTCAACAACACACTCTAGGCCAGTAGGGTTATTGTCTTGGTTATTGCTATACTGGGCATTCCTACAATGACTTGCATTTGGACCAGAAATAATGGTGGAAGAATCAGAGTTCAGCAGCAGCAATGCCCTTCACTCTTTGGGACAGAAGCACTTGTCTCTAGCATCCTAACTCATGACACTTGAGTCATAACTCGTGACCGATGACTTTCTTTGGAGAGAGATATTACTTTTGCATTTGTGCTTTGACCTCCCCCCACCAGGTTGTAATGTTCCTGATCTATGGGAAAATAAAGCCAAATTTATGCTTTTATTCACCATTTTAGGTAGATTATTCTGTTAGTAGAAAGCAGGATGGATAGGAAGTGAGTGAAACCAGAGGCAGTTGGATCAATGAGAAGTTAATCAGTCAATAAATATTAAGTGCTGACTGTGTACCAGACACCATAATAGGTGCTAGACACACAGGAAAAAGGCAAAATACAGTCCCTGCTCTCAAAGGAGCTCACAGTCTAAAGGGAGGGGCAATATATGAAAACAAGCTAAAAAAAAGGTGGGAGAAAGAGATTCCCTGGGAAAGGGAGAATAATGACAGTCCAGAGTTAAGTTAGATGAGACCATCCTTAACTGGAGGATCTGTGAGCTCTTTCTGGTCTGCCTTCCACCCTCTCCAGTCAGAGGGAGGGAGGGGGTCCTAAGGTCAGGGAGTGCTGAGGAGGTATGAGTTTGAGTTGAAATGATCTTGCATGCGAACTAGATTCTAAGGGCTTGATTAAAGTAAACAACAGTTTGACTTGGCAAAAAATGAGTCTGAAGTCTGTGCAATTACCTGGGTATGAGTTGTTGAGAGTTTGGTCTTGGGTGGTAGGAGAGAGAAAGGAAATGGTGATACTCTGAAGAATAGACATGGATTATTGATGTACTGGATATAAGGAATGGATAAAAGGAATGTCAAAGACCATAGAAACTAGAATTGAATGAGACCATAAAGATAATTAAATTCAACTGAGAAAACTGAGGCAGAGAGTGAATTGATTTTCCAAAGGTCATATAGATCACACAACACCATGTTTTGTAGTCTGGGACATGGGGATAATGGCGATACTGGTAATCAGAATATGGAAGTTAGGAAAGGATGTTGGTTTTCAGTTATTTCCGTAAACTAGACTCAGTGATAACGAAGACATATGGACAGAGAGGCATTTGAGAACATTATTATAACATGTTTGAAATGGATTATTCATATGGGAGATATATATGTTCTTTCAGTAATGTGTGGCTAAGAATTATGGAATTAGTGTTTGAAGAATTGAGATTGAGTATTGCCTTAGAGGCAATGGAGAAGTGAATGGAGGGCATGAAGAGATTGTAATACAATCCCATTATAAATGAGAGGCAGAAGTACATACTAAATAAAGTGTAGGCAGCAATAGAATGCTGGGCTTGGAGTCAGAAAGGTCTGAATTAGCATCCTGCCTCAGATAGTTAGTAGCTCTGTGATCCTGGGGAAGTTACTTAACCAATTAATCAAGCCATCAAACATTTATTAAGTGACTACGGTTGCCAGGCAATGTGTTAAATTCTGGGGATACAAAAAGAAGCAAAAGACAGTCCTAAGATTTAACCTCTCTGGGCCTCAATTTCTTCATTTGTAGAGGGAAGGGTTTATACTTGATGTTTACTAACTCTAAATCCGTGATGTTATGATCCTAAATCTATGACTTATATAGGAAAAGTGATGCCAACCATAACATTTAAGATATGTATGTGTGGGGAAAAGGAATAGGCTCGGCAAGAATGAGGGGCTAGACATCCCACATGGTTCCCTGTTGTTATTCAGTTGTTTTCCAATCACATTCAACTCTTCATGGCCCCTTTTGAGATTTTCTTGGCAAAGATGCTGGAGTGGTTTGCCATTTCCAGCTCATTTTACAGATGAGGAAAGTGAAGCAAATAGGGTTAAGTGACTTGCCCAGGGTCACACAGTTAATAACTATCTGGGGTCCCATTTGAACTCAGGAAGATGAGTTTTCTTGACTCCAGGTCCAGCACTCTATTTACTATGGCGCCACCTACCTTCCATTCATATACATAAAATGTCAAGGAAACAAGAAGAAATCCACTACACTATATAGATTCTGTGTGGGAAAATTCTTGGAAGGACATGGACAAAAGTGCCACAAAGTTGGCAATCATGACTGTTTTGTGATCTGCATCTTTGAAGGAAGGACCCACATGGATGAGAACATTAATCCACTGGTTAATTGGTTTATTATCGAATGCTTCACCTAACAATATTTCCCAGAAGTGCAGAATGTCAGATCACTGCTAAAGACTTTTATGGGTGTCACAGCAATGAAAATGATCAACTAATCCAAAATGAGAGCAATTTAATCGGTTCAATTTAGCAATTGATTAAGTACCTAGTGTGGGCAAGGCATTGTGCTAGATGAGGCAGACAGAAAGTCAAAACTTTGACAAATGTCTAAACTCAAGGAGCTTATGTTCTACTGGGAAATACAACACACAAAGAGATAAGTAAATGTAAAAGTATATGCAAAATGATGTGTACAAATTTGAAAAGGTTGAGAAAGTTAACAACTAGGGGCATTGGAAAACACCTACTGTAGGAAGTAGCATCTGAAATTCCCTTGGGGAAAACTAGTGTTCTTTCTGGTGGAGGTGAGGAAGGAATGAATTTAGGACTTAGAGAACAACCTATGCAAAGTCAGAGAGGTAGGAAATTGAATGCCATGTTGAGAAATAGCTGGTAGGACAGTTTGATTGGAAAGTGTGAGTGAATGACAAAAAGTAACATGAAAAAAGACCAGTAAGGCAGGTGGGAGCTAGATTGTTCTAGCCTTTACATAAGGATCTTAGGATTTTGTATCCTATTGTAGAGGCGTTAATTAGGGAATCACTGAAAATTTTTGAATAGGGGACAGACACAAACACTTCTAATTTATACAATATTCTCAATGTTAAGCTCAGGCTTTACTATTTAATTTTTAAATTTTTTAAAATTTTAGTTTAACTAATTTAAATGAATAATTTTTCCTTCTTGCAACGTGAATTTCCAAGTTATATAAAGGCTTAAGGCAATTGTCACTTTTTATTCTTTCTGATTCAAAGAGATATTCAAAAGTCTTTCTTTACTAGAGTACTCCTACAACAAAAATAAATTTCAAAAAAGCCATTTAGTTGTAGGAACACTCTTTTTAATAATTTTGAAATCACTGAATAACAACACTGAAGCTTGTGTAGGTATAATCTGACAGTGTCAGGAAACATATTTTAGCCCTTGCTAAAGGATTTGAGAGAACAGCAACTCCCGTTTGGTTCTTTTATGTCCCTTAGCAAAGAGCCAGAAATTCTGTCCCACCCCAAGGAGTCAAAGTGTGCATGCCTAACTCCATGGGAGGTATTCCAGTGCAGCAGACATATATATTTTGATATATATATTGATATATATATATATGTATATATATATATCTGTACATATATATGGATATATATATTGATATAACTGTAAGGTAGAAATATAAAGCCCCTTAGTGAAATATTTGGTATGACATAGATCCATGACTAGGTAACCAGGGTTTTGAAACAGGATGCTAATATGTGTGGTAGGGGTAGGGCAGAGAGTAGTGATTTTCTTTAATGGCAACCACTGTCTTTTATTTTTACCTTTTGGTCTTCCAACACTGAATGTCATAGCTATTATCCCCCAGAGATCTATTGCCATTGTGCCCTTCTCTTAAGCCCTTCTCCCCCTCTTCCTCTTCCCACTCCATTTTTCACTCCTTTTACCTCTCTCTCCAATATGGAGATTGGAGATGGAGATTCATGGAGATTCCACTATAGTGGTAAACGTTTTACTAAATGTATTTTTCTTTGCTTATTAGCTAGATTGATATTAGTAACCAGATAGTTTTTAAAATTATTGCTGGTGTTATATTATGTCTGTTAAGGAACCTTGTACGATCTTAAAATATGTGCAGAAAGTGTGATGGCAGGATCGGCCCTTCTGCAGCAAATGCACTAGCTCTAATGTGACAAGCTAAGGGACTTTTTCTTCTCATGAATTTGGAGGAATCACGAATATATTGAGTTCATTTACAATGATAGAAAGAATTCCCAAATGAGTGGAGAAAGGATTGAAATAGTGTGCTTAACCTCTTAAATCAATTTTGCATTGAGGAAGGAGTTTCATCTATTTCAAAGGAGGAAGGAATTATTTAATATCTATTAAATATTTTGTGGAGCCCTCAGTGACATACAGGGCAGGCTGATGTAGAGGCAGCCACAGGATTGTTTAGTGGGAAATAGAGGGAAGGATGTTCTTAAAACCAAATGGTTTCCCTGAGCAGCTATAGAGCACTAACAAATTAACCAGTGCCAGGAAGGCAGTGCCTTAATGAAGAGGACATCTGCATTCACAACTAGCATTCTCTTCCTTGTGTGTGGGTAGAAACCCCACTTACCCAATTAAAGGAAATGCAGAGGAGCGCTTGTGGTGGGCAGGAATATTTATTACTAAATTCCCAGGAAGTGGGGAGGGAGCCTCCCTTCCCGATGCATGTCTGAAGAAGAAGAGAACTGTAACCCTCTGGGAGCCCTAATTTTATAATTCCTGAGTGTCATAAAAAATACATTCTTTTGTCGTCCCTGACTTCTCTTGGGTGAGAATGGGGGTAGAAGCTCAGCGTGGGAAAGACCAGGGCGTCCCTGACTTCTCAATGGAGGAGGGTTGGGGTCCTGTTTTGGCACGAATTCAAACAAAGAGAATTCAGCTCCCTCTGTCCCGCTGTGGGCGCACGGTCTTGATATAGGGAGGCAACTCCTGTCCTCATTGATTTGCCCCCACCCTGTTCCCAAACAAAAGATTCCGGTCTGCTCTCACCCTACTGTCAACAAAAGTTCTGGTGTGCATTCCAATACAGCCTCTGGGGAGTCTTTACTTAAGAGCTCTCCCCATTCAGTTCCCCCTCTTCTTCATAGTACTTGAAGACTCTCCACACCATTGTTGATATAATTCATCCGCTATTTCATTCTCATCCTCACCTATTATTTCTATTTCATCAGGGGCTCTGCCCCCTTCTCTAAAGGAGTCTATCATCTGCTCCCTCAGAACCTTCATCCTAATAGGTTCAGGATGGATGATGGATTGTAGTCTAGTAGAGATGAGAGATATTAAACAGTTCAATATACAAGGTCCAAACAAAAGGCATAGTAGTACAATTCCAATAATAGTGATCACTGAATATAGAAGTGACTTCCACTTATCCCACAGGGAGGGAATAGGAAATAACTGCTGCCTAGTTTCTTCCATCCATGAAGCTGTTTCATGTAGGTTATGTATGTTGGTTAGTATTTGTTGTGATTTGTTAATATATAGATAGCAAGAGGTGTTTACCACCATGCATACCCTTCCTTCAGCTGCTAATAAATAATCTAATGCTACTCTATTGTCCAAAACTTCATGGGCTAAGGAGTCTAAGGACTCCTGTAAATTCTATAATCCATTAGCTGTCTCATTGGCAATCACTTCTATAGCTTTGGTGATATTTGTTAAGACTGTCTCCTGCTCAATATATCCTACCCAGGGTATAAGAAATGCTGTGGTTTTCTTAACCCACCAAATAAAGTTGTCCCATGAGCTCCTCTTAACATAGTATGAGCCCTGATCCATATCAGTAGTGTAATTATACAGGCTCATGCCAGGGTTGATGACTCCTAGGGTACATTGTCCATAATTCTTGTAGGGACTCAAACATTGGAAAGCATTCCATGTATATACCATGTCCCAGTGAGTGCGGCCAGGCCAGGCTTCAATTACAATTAGAGGATCTACTGATCTCCCACAAACAAACATATATCTAGTGGGGGCACACACTGAATTCAACTTAGTATTGTTTAACATTGATCTGACATTCTGCCCCCAGGTGCTTGATATATTACAGTCTGGAATAAAGAACGGATGTAAATCAGTTTGCCTCAATTGAGTATATACCTGCCATGACGATGGTTTTGGGTCAGGGGGTTCCATGGTAATATTCCTAAGACTGTCCCCTTGTTTTAAAACTGTCGAGTTAGGGAACCAATAACTACAATTATTGGGGACATACATGTTAACTCCAGTGAGGTTGAAGAAAGTCAGCGTCTGTGTACAAAAGTCACACATAATGTGTGTATAATTAGGGGTTTTGAATGACATGACATTCCCCTCCAAACAAACATAAGTAAAAGGACCAATCTGTGCTGTTCCTTCTAGACTAATCAATATAGGACCATAATGTTGGGATTCAGTGTACGTCTCATTAAAGAAAGACCCTCCAGTATTAAAACAGGGTATGGATAGGAAAGTCTCTTTCTCTGGTCGTACTTGGAACAGTGGTGTAGCGTATCTCCTGGAAGGATACGGGTCTGGCCACACAGTGAGATTCCGTGGCCCTCTGCAAAGTGGTGGCCCATTCCTCACCTGTGGGTGTATTTGACAGACCCAACAGTCTCGTGGTCCAGTATTAGCTACTGCCTGTCCCAGTCGCACCAGAGAGTTTTCCTGCCATTCAGTCAATACAAAAGAGGGGAGCATCATCATCTCAAGGTGACATTTTTGGAAATAGCTCCCCAAAGATGATTGGAAACCAGAGACTGAGTACACAAATAACCCCATAAGCATAAGAAACTTAAGTGAGAGGCTTCCCATGGTAACTACAACAGGAAAGAAAAAGAAAAAGAAATTAAACAGTCAGTTAAGTAATAGTCCATGCAGTATCTCCAGGCCAGAGAAAACGAAACTGCTCACGCCTTCACCCGGTGGGGGATATGCTGCCACTTCTGAGGCACAGTCTCAGCTTGTCAGGTTCTGTTGCTGCAATCGTCCACACTTCAGGAGGCTCCACTGGTCCCTTCACTCTGGTGTGATGAATCCAGGCCCTCTCCAAAGTCCGGATGGCTGTGTCTGAGGTTAACAGCACCTGAAATGGGCCTTCCCAAGTAGGGGTCAATTTCTCCTCCTTCTAAACCCTGATCAGGACCCAATCTCCTATTTAGTATTTGTGAACTGGAAATCCCAGGGGTGGAGTCTGAGCAATTAATCCTCTCGTCTGCAAAGCACAGAGATGTTTCACCAATGGTTCTACATAATTCCTAAGGAATTTATCTTTAGTTTCAAAAAGAGATTCAATATACCCCTGGGGGAAGACACACCACCGGTACTGTTGTTTTCTTCTAGTCCTTGGGTCTTCCCACTCAAAAGCAAAAAGATCCCAACTGCTGGTCTAGGGGGCAAGACCAAAAGGTGTCCTTCAGGTCTATCACACTAAACCACTTGCTTTTTTCATCAGTTCTTTCCAAAATAATGTAGGGGTCAGGGACCACTGAGTAGGATGACAAAACAATTTTATTAATTTCCCTAAGGTCTTGCACCAATCTGTATGTTCCATCCCCCTTTCGAACCAGCAAGACAGGGCTGTTGAAGGCTGAGATATATGGCTCAAGAAGACCCCCTTCAAGCAGTCCCTGGATTACCGGTTGGAGCCCTTTCCTCCCTTCTAGAGATATAGGATACTGTTTTATCCTCACTACTGCAGTTGGATCTTTAAGCTTTATACTTATAGGTGTCATCTTTACCCTACCCTGGTTTGTGGCACTTGCCCATACATCAGGACAAATCCTCTCCCCCTCTTCTTCTCTCATAACTAATATTTTAATGGGGATTATCCTAGTGCCCCTCATTATCAACTGGACTCCCAATTTGGTAATGAAGTCCCTCCCTAACAAATTCACATCCGCCTCTGGGACTAGGAGTAATTGACCCAAGACTACAGTCCCTTGATATTCCACTCTTAAAATTTCTGTAAGGGGAATGGTGAAATTCTCACCTTTTACTCCAGAAATAGTAAGAGTGTCTTGTGACAATTTGGTCCCCCAGGGTAATCGGGTCACTGAGGTCCTCGAAGCCCTGGTGTCCACCAGTAATACCATCTCCTCCTCCCCCTGGCATCCCACCCTTAGATTTATCAAGGGTTCTGGGTGGGTCATTTCAGTGAACCCCTGACACCCCTAGTCTTCTGACTCAACCAGGGAATACACCTTCCCCTCCTTCCGGTACTGTGGACAATCTTTCTTTAGATGCCCCTCCTTGTTGCAAATCCAACAAGTGATAGGCAATCTCCCTCTACTCTCCCCCTTCTCCAACCATTCCTGTACTCTCCTTTCTTTCTTATTAGCTAGTTTCCTCTCCTGCTCCAATTCCTTTTTTCGTTCCATGGAGTGCATGTTTTGTGCCAAAATTTTTGCTGTTTTGGCACTCTGATTGTCATCTCTCCTTACATATACCCTAGTAGCTTCCTCTAACAGAACTGCTAAAGTCTTATTATGCCATCTGCCTGACTTCTGGATCTTTTTGCTTATATCTGGCCATGTGTGGGTAACAAAATTTAACTTCAACATCTCCTCTATAGTGGGATCATTCATATCCAGTCCTGAGTATTTCCCCATGTTTTCCTTTAACCTTTCTAAAAACTCTGATGGGGATTCATCTTTCTTCTGGTCTACTTCAAAAGTCTTCCTTATATTCTGTGGTTTTGGTACCGCATTCTTTATCCCAGTTATTATCAATTCTCACAGATCCTGCATGTGGACTCTGTGAGCTTCATTATTGTGATCCCACCTAGGGTCTACATTAGGATATTTCTGCTCTGCAGGAGGTATTCCCACTGCAGGAGGATGTCTCCTTTCCCATTCTGCCATGGCCACCCTCCTAATCATACCTCTCTCCTCTCGAGAGAAAAGGGCATTCAAAATAGACATAAGTTCACCCTAAGTATAAATATTGGGCCCTAGAAACTGATCCCTCTGCTCTGATAACCCTCCAGGATCTTCCATGAGAGTTTTCATGTCTTTCTTAAAGTATCCAATCTCAGTTGTACTGAGTGGTGCACTGACATACCCCAGTGCCCCTTGTCCCAAAGGAACCTCTCGCAGAGGGAACATTTCCGTTGGTTGCTTTGGTTCAAGGGGGAGATTTTTCTGATCATTTAAAAGTTGTTGTAATTCCCTTCTTAGTTGTTTAAATTCCGTCTTGAGAGAGCCAGGTGAGGACTCATTCAAGGGGCAGGGATTCCCCTCAGAGGAGACCGAGGACCACCTCCCCCTTTTCCTGGATTTCCTCACGTCCGTTCTGAGAGAGTCATGGGAGGACCCTCTCGGGGTATGAGGCTCCGCCTCCCCTTCCCCAGAGGAGACCGAGGACTGCCTCCCCTTTTTCCTAGGCTGCCTCACTTCCCTTGTGAGAGAATCCTGTGAAGATTCTCTTAGGGTGTACGAATCTTCATCCTCCCCAGAGGAGACTGGAGTCTGCTTTCCTTTCTTTCTGGACTGCCTACCTTTATTTCTAGACTGTCTCGCCTCCTTCCTGGGAGAGCCATGTGAGGACTCCTGCAGAGAGCAGGAATCCTCTCCTTCCCCAGAAGAGACTGAGGGCTGCCTCCCCTTCTTCCTGGACTGTCTCCCTTCCTTTCTAGACTGCCTCACACCCTCCCTGGGAGAGCCATGTGAGGACTCTCTCAGGGTGCAGGCACCCTCATCCTCCCCAGATGGAGCTGAGGGTCCCCTTACTGTGCTAGAAAGGTCAGGAGATGTTGCTCCTGCTTGCTGCCCTGGAGTTGGAGGAGCGTAAGGAGGAGGAAGGGACAAAAGAGGGTCCCATGTTTGAGGAACTAGTCTCTCTCCTTCCTCCTTTCCCTCTTCCTTTTTCCCTCTCACTATCGTCTGTTGTATTTCAGGCATCCAGAGAGCTGAGTAAGAGCTCTCCTCTGGATTAAACAGCTGCTTTGTATTTACATAAAAATTTAATTTCTGGCACACCCAATCCTCAGAGGATCCATATTTTGGCCAGGCTGTACCTCCTCCAATATCCACTCTGCCCCAGACTACATAGCAGTATTTTATCATTTTTCTCTTCTCTTTTCCCTTATACTTTGGTAAAACAACCCATTCCTCCAGCTTACTTCCCAAGGGACTATCCAATGGTATGCCCAATTTTTGCCCCTTAGTCATTGGTTTAGACTGTACTTTCCCCATATATATCTAACTTCTCCCCCTTTCTTGGAGTCTCCCCAAATCTAAGGTTCAAATGGGTCAGATTAAACTATCTGCCCAATGAAGGACTGGCTGACCAGGCCTCCCAGAATCTAAGGTCCAAATGGGTCAGATTAAACTATCTGCCCAATTAAGGACTGGCTGACCAGGCCTCCCAGAATCTAAGATCCAAATGGGTTGGATTAAACTATCCTCCCCTCGTGTGGGAGCTGTCGCCTAACTCCCCAAGTCTGAGACTCAATAGAGGAGGAAAAAAAAAAAACTTTCCCTCCTTCAGTCACCCTAGGAGCTAATCAGATGGCATCCTTACCCCAGGACCCATGAGATTCCCTTACCTTTAGGGCTATATGCATATAGTTTTCATGACTGCCTTCAGCACCGGCTGGCCAAACTTTCCCTTCACAATTGCTGTACTTTTGTTATGCGTTCCCTATATTCCTGTTCATCCAAGCCCTCCCTTCTCCGGGATTATCCTTTCCCAGAAGTGCAGCTCCCCACCAAGTCCAGAGGCCACTGGAAGAAAAAAAATCCAGGGCGCGCCTGCCCCTAAGACTGACATGGGGAGCAGCCCCCTCCTGGGGAGAGAAGCCCAAGGACGAGCCCCTAAGTCTGTGTGGGTCAGGAACCCCACTTACCCAATTAAAGGACATGCAGAGGAGTGCTTGTGGTGGACAGGAATATTTATTACTAAATTCCCAGGTAGCGGGCAGGGAGCCTCCCTCCCTGATGCATGTCTGAAGAAGAAGAGAGCTTTAACCCTCCAGGAGCCCTGATTTTATAATTCCTGAGTGTCATAAAAAATACATTCTTTTGTCGTCCCTGACTTCTCTTGGGTGAGAATGGGAGTAGAAGCTCAGCGTGGGAAAGACCAGGGTGTCCCTGACTTCTCATTGGAGGAGAGGTGGGGTCCTGTTTTGGCGCGAATTCAAACAAAGAGAATTCAGCTCCCTCTGTCCCGCTGTGGGCGCACAGTCTTGACATAGGGAGGCAACTCCTGTCCTCATTGATTTGCCCCACCCTGTTCCCAAACAAAAGATTCCAGTCTGCTCTCACCCTACTGTTAACAAAATTTCCAGTGTGCATTCCGATAAGTAAATGAGGCCGATCTGCCCCTAGCCTGCTCTCAACAAAAGTTCTGGTGTGCATTCCAATACAGCCTCTGGGGAGTCTTTACTTAAGAGCTCTCCCCATTCACTTGCAAGATGACATATTAATGTGTCTTCTCCATGACAGGCAATAAAGGTGTGTGAATTCCAATAGGAATAACAGCAAAAATGCACCTCTAACTGGAAATAGAACTATGGCAAAATTCTTCTCTGACATTTATGTATTGGAAACTAAATTATAAAAAAACCAGAAGTCTATAGTTTCACGAATCTTTCTTTTCTGTCACCTTAATTTTCCTAATAGGAGAAAGAAAAATACTTTCTGTAGTGAACAGAACTTTCATTTTGTTTGATTCCATAGCTTGAAGGCAGCACCGTGGACAGTGTTGGATTGGAGTCAGAAATACCGGAGTTCAAGGACAACCTTAGACAATTACAGCCTCTCTCAGCTTCAGTTTTCCCACCTTATTCAGGTGGTGTAGTAAAGGGAACTTTGGCTCTGGAGTGAGGAAGACCTGAGTTCAGATATGAATTCAGATATTTCAGACCAATACAAGTTGTGAGACCCATGGCATATCATTTAACCTCTCTCCGCTTCAGTTTCCTCATCTGCAAAAGAGATAATAACAGGACCTGTGTTCCAGGGTTGTTGTGGGAATCAGATGAGATAAAATGTGTAAAGTGCTTTGCAAACCTTAGAGCAATATACGAATGATAGCTATCTTTAATACGCTAATAGATTTTTTAAAAATCTCATCAATGTGGTCAATTCTTCAATGGTGCAGATTGCAAATGATCCACACCTTCTTATTCTATATCATTCTTGTTCATGCCTTCCTTAAATTCTCTATAGGGGAGTCAATTTGATGTTCAAGAAGCCTTCCTTTTGGTTTTAACATTACATGAGCACAAGCATAGGCAAGTGGCTGTCCGTCTATTACGTCTCACTTTTGTTTCATGCTTGGCATGCCTGCTTTTCTGGTCAATCATGTCACAAAATGTGAGAGTTGAAAAGGTCTTTAATGGCCATCTAGTCAAGTTGTCCTTTACTTATTTTTCAGTCATGTCCTACCGTTTGCTACCCTTTTGGGGATTTTCTTGGCAAGGATACTGGAGTGGTTTGCCATTTCCTTCTTCAACTGATTTTACAGATGAGGAAACTGAAGCAAACAGAGTTTGCTTACAAACAGACTTGTTTAGGGTCACACAGCTGGCATTTGAGACCAGATTTGAACTCAGGTCTTCCTAATTCCAGGCCCAGTACTCTATCCACTGTGCCAACTAGCTGCCCTCATCTAGTCAAACCCAGACTTTAAAAGAACCTTTGCCATAATTTATCAGTAGGCATCTACCCTTAGCTTGAAGGTACTCCAAGAAGAACTCTACATCTCTTCAGGCGTTCCCCCATGTCTCTCTTATGCCCTCTAGGCCACTTCTTGTATGTAATTTGTCTTTGGAGTTATGCCCACTATGTTTCTCTCCTCAATCCTTTAGGTGACTTGCAATTTTTTTTCTTTCAGAGATTATAACATTCTATAATTTCGAATCACTGCAAGAATGTTGGTGTTTAAAAGACAACTGTTTCTTTAGGGAATAAACTTGTAGTCAATGAAAATGCCACTTCAGTTCTCAAATGCAATCCAACCTGCTCTCTGTTTCTAAATTAGTTTTGGGTCCAATTAATTGTCTTTTCTGCACGCTATATGCAGTGATTCTCCATGATAGCAGAAAACGCTTTGGTGAGCATTTTCTCTTTGTTTAGTAACTAGCTTGACACTAATCATTAAATAATCTTTACCTCTGTTATAAAAAGTATAATAAACATAAATGAAAGTTACCTCGGCTGCTGTGTTGTATCTGGTGAGGAATCTGGCATTATTTTAAAATATGCATGGAATGCATCTAGTTGAAAGACAACTTTTAAGGATGTATTTTGCTCCTAACCGGCTCAATTCCTTCAAAATCAAGTGCTTGTCAATATCAACAAGCAGTGAGTACTTTGAGATCCTCTACTTGCTGTACCAGTCAATTGTGTGAGTGCCTTGAGGGCAGGGACTATCTTTTTGTCTTTTTCTGCATCCCCAGACAAGCCCAGTGCCTGGAAAATAGTAGGTGCTTAATAAGTGTTTATTGATAGTTATAGATGGTTTTCTTCCAGCCTTTTTTACAACAACCACTTTTGCCTTTTTCCATCATTGTTAACTTTTTGGTTATAAGATAAAACTTCAGTTCTAATTTGCATTTCTCTTGGAGCAGTCTTTCAAATCTTGCTTAATAGTTTTAATTCTTTATTTAAGAATTGCACATATCCTACGACCATTTAAATATTCAGAAATGTCTCCTGGCTCTTTAAATTTTAATTAATTCCCCATGTATAATGAGTGTCAGACTTTTGTTAGAGATATTTGATTTAAAGGTTATTTCAGGTAAAATTTTGGGAATTTTATGATGTTTAAGCTGTCTGTCCCTTAGGAGCATCTGTTCCTTGTGTGTGTATGTGTGTGTTTATGCATTCTTCCCTTAGTCATGGTTGTGAAAGATATTTCCTTCCATTTTCTTCTGTTTAAAAAAATTATCATTTAGATTGAATGCCAATTTAGAATTTATTATATAGGCTTGGTAATTATTGATGTCCTTTCATTAGCCTCCTCCCTCCCAGTAGTAATAGGGCTTTTCCCTCACCATTTAATATCTTCCTTTATTTGAGATATTTTGAGAAATCTATTCCTCATTACCTGTAATTTTTTTTTCATATCTTACACAGACCTTTTCTGTATAAACTCTGTCTCTTCTAGTTGCTTTCCCCATCTTTGTTAAAGTGCCATTTCCACATCTTAATAAACCCATTGAAGACTATAGTGATAGACTATAAATGTGTTAGCTTCATTTTTATTGATGAATGAAGTAGCTTGTTATAAAAGTGATGACGGGTCTTTTTTTATGGCTTTCTATCCTATTTAAACTTTAAATGTTCTTGGGATGATCTGGTTTAATTGGGTCAGATTCAAAAATTTTTTCTAATCATTTTCCCCCTTCACTATCCATATTTTTCCTCCCTCCTCATTTTAACATGATGTTATATTTTCAACTGATATTTCCCTTAGCAGCCAAATGTCTCCACTTTCTTATTTGATCATTTCAGTGGAGTCCAACTAACTCTTCATGACTTCATTTGGGGTTTTCTTGACAAAGACATTGGAGTGGCTTGCCATTTCCTTCTCCAGCTCATCTTACAGATAAGGAAATCAAGGCAAACAAGGTCAAATGACTTATTCAGGGTCACACACTAGTAAGAGTCTGAGATTTGAACTCAGGAAAAGGAGTCTTTTTGAGTCCAGGCTGGGCACTGTATGCATTGTGCCACCTAGCTACCCCAGTGTTTCCACAACAATCAATCAATCAATCAATATTGATAAAGTACCTACTATATGCCAGGGGCTGTGCTAAGCACTTGACAAAGGGATCAAATGTTTGTGGCTAAGGTACTTTTGAGGTTCCTCACCATGGCAATTCAATTATAACAATAGCTTATTTAATTGCTGAAGGTATTTTACTTACATGCTATAACATTGTTTTGTCTTTTTTTTTTTTCCTTCTAATTTGGTGCTGGTTTCAGTCTTTGTTATAAAAAGCCACTGTCCAGGAAGAGTTGATTCAAAAATGACTCCTGCATCTGTACACAGTCATTTCTTTCTGTTAAGATATATTTATTCATATTTTTATGGAGTAATTTTGTTTTAATAATAATCATTATCTTCCACTCCTATTCCTGAAGAAAGTATTTGTAATGTAGAGGCATGTAACTGTGTATTTTATATGATTCTGGACTTTTTAATGTAGCAAAAGACTTAATAAACTTTAGGTAGAACTTCAACACAGAGTGTTAGGAAGATAACTTTTTGCAAACAATTTTGCTTTGGTACTCTGGACTCAGAAAAAAGCAAATTCTAGAATTCTGTCATAGTTTAATAAAATTTTCAAATTAGACCTTAGTGGTTATCTAGTTCAGGATTCATCAAACCTTAACTTTTTGAAAATAAGTCTTAGAATTTAATTTTTGAAGAGATATAAATAATACATATATATGTATATATATTCACACACATATATGTATATGCATATAGATAGCTCAGTTGATGACAGAGACTTCATACTAACCTCATCTGTACATTAAATACTCATTTCCATGTTTTTACTATCTAAATGCATACATATTAATATAACACAATAGAAAGATCAAATACTTATTGCCGAGTGAAGTTTCTTGCTATAATACTCACAAAGCCTAGGACCCCTTAGGGATATCTAAATTATTTTATAGCCTTTTCTCATTAGCACAATTAATATTAGTTAATTGCTATTTGGGGGAGAGGGCAGCTAGCTGGTGGACCTGAAGTCAGTAAGTACTCCTCTTTGTGAGTTCAAATCTGGCCTATACACTTACTGGTTGTGTGACCCTGGGAAAACCACTTAACCCTGTTTACCTCAGTTTCTTCATCTATAAAATGAGCTGGAGAAAGAAATGGTAAACCACTCCAGTATCTCTGCCAGAAAAATTCCAAATGAGACCACAAAGAGTTGGACACAACTGAACAACAACAGTTTTGGGGCAAAAGAAAGAAAAAAAGGAAGGAAGAAAGAAAGGAAGGAAGGAAGGAAAGAAGAAAGAAAGAAAGAAAGAAAGAAAGAAAGAAAGAAAGAAAGGAATACAGAAAAAGAAAGAAAGGAAGGTAGGAAGAGAGAGAGATCAATAGCAGTATGTGGGTCAGAGAGTTTCCTGATGGCAACATTGAATAAGGACAAGTGATCCTTGTGAGGGACTCCAATGGGGGGGTGGGGGGGAAATGTGCTTTGAGCAACAAGGGAACAAACAATAGGGGAGGAATGGGGAACATTAGAGTTCTCTGAGTTCTTCAATATGAAAGATTAGATATTCATTTTAAAAAAATTTACAGTCAGAGGTATTGGCATGTTAATGAGATGAGTCAGCATTCATATACAGATTCAGTTGATTCTTTTGGCTAAAATAGCTAAAACAAATATTCTTAAAGCTCTATTTGGGACACTTGAGCTGTCAATCACCAAAACTGAATTTAACTTATATCTTTGTTTCATAGATGAAGAAAAGGAAACTTAGGGAGTTATTAGGAGAGTGAGAACTAGTGCTTATATCTCTTACTTCTAATCCACTATGCTTATGCCCTAAAAAGGTCATCTACTCTGGCCAGGGACAGAGTTGTTTGGCTGACAACAGATAAGATAAGCAAGGAAGGCACTAAATTCTACCTAGGTATTTATTTCTTTAAAACTTGCTCTTTGGGGAAACAAAACAGTAGCTTTTCCAAGCTTCTCCAAGAATTCTGTCGCTAAAAGCTAAAAAGTGAATTTGAACAGATTTAAGAGTGACAGAACTCATCGGGAGACAGAGTGTGGCAGATCCCCAGCCCAGGAAAGTACCTACTCAGGTTGGGGCAGGGAGAACACGAGCACACAGAAGCTGCACCAGTGCTGACCTGAGAGCTGAGTACGGCAGACTGAGAAGAAGCTCCAGGCAGCCAGCAGACTCACCCAGCTGGAGGGGTTTGCAGCCATCTCACCGTGGAGTGGAGGATCATCAGAACTGGGTAGGAGGGAACTCGGGGCCCACAGAAGGGTCAGCAGCTTTTCCTGGGGCTAGCAGTCTGCAGCCTGGATGTTTGAAATTACATACTCAAACTTCCACAAGTCAGGACGGAGGAATAAAATTTAGTTGCTCCGATCCTCCGTCTCTGACCTAGTAAAGCCTGGAGTTAAATGCCCCACACAGAGTAAATTCTTGCATAAGTATAAAGAGCCTCAGGCTTGGGAGTCACTGAGGAAAGGGGAAGGGAGACAATACGGAGGCTAAGCCCAGGAGGGTGGAGCCAGCAAGCCCTAACAACAAAAGCCCAGGTGTACTTTAGCATCACTGGCCCAATCAACAAACTACAATCCTGATCTTCTGATGGCCTTCTGCTATAGCCAGCCTGCCTGAGCTGCAGCCCAGAGACATTGAGAGTCCTGGCCCTGGCCTCAGTCTACACACTCAGAGCCTACAGTTCACGAAGCTAACAACCAAACCCCTACCTCCTAGCCTGAGAAGCTCAGTACTCCTGCACCCCAGAAGCAGATATCCACTCTAAAAATCCAGGTCATAGGCAACCACAAGGGGGAAGAAGGAAACTGCAAAGGCTAGAACCATCAAATCCTTTTATAGTGAGCAAGAACAACTGAACTCAGAAGGCAACAGGTACTCTATACACACACTGGAGACCACAGAAGGAAATGTGAATTGGTCTCAAGCCCAAAAAGCATTCTTGGAGAATCTTAAGAGGGATTTTAAAAATGAAGTTAGAGAGGTAGGAGATCAATTTAAATCTACAGTGACCAAATTGGAAAAAAATTTCACTGAAGAAAACAAAGCTTTAAAAAGTAAAATTGGAGAATTAGGACAGGAG
>CM053582.1:447629558-447648276 GCA_028627135.1 Pseudochirops cupreus
AAAAAAAACTTGCTCTTTGACAACCTACTCTATTATTTAAAGATATGTTTATCTGTTTCAGTGTCAGAATTTTTTTAAAAGTCTGAAAAATTTGTGTCTTTATCTTAAACCTATGAACAAGCCCTTCTAAATCAAATCATGGGTCAAAGATCACTCACAGCACCTCATAGCAGTACATCCAGTTGAATAAAGATTCACTTCTGTCAAGTGGTGCCTAAATATGCTGAAAGTTGAATTTGTGACATGTAAAATGTTGACAAAATGTCATGTGTAGCCTTGTTGACAAAAACAGGTGGGGGGGGTTTGAAGGGAGGACATATTTCTCTTCACACATTTTCAAAGACCTTGGTCATTATAACGAATCATTTAACGTCTGGAAACACTTCTTCCTATGGTATTTTGTGACTGTTGAGCCTTTTGGCTTTACATAATTAACTTAAAATCATATGTTTTATAAACACATGCCAAAATTCGGTGTTTGTTTTATCGGAAGCTAATTATCTGTGCAAACTAAGATGTCTAAGGAAGATAAACAGCGCAACAGACAAATGATACCATTAAAGACCTGTGATTGCTGCAAACTCCTGGTGTTTAGAGACTGAAAATAAATTATTTCAGAATATTCTTAAAACACAGTATTATTAAACTTCCCTTGAGATAATATTAAAGCTGTGGGTAAACAAAGTAAAATGAAGTGAAGAACTGCAATAAACACTTTGCTTTTAAGTTAAGTATACTGTTTTGGTCATATCATAGAGCTTTATTCCTGACTAAACCAGTTATTTCTGGGGCATAGAAAACTGCTAGTGAGGAAATTCCCTCTGGCATATAAGATTAGTAGTTTCTTTGCAATTTTTATTTTCATTCATTATTCCTTCCTTGCATTCTTTTCTTCCTCCTTCCCTCCCTCCCTCCTTTCTTCCTTCTTTTTTGTCAACAAGCATTTATTAAGTACCTACTCTGTACCAGGCACTGTACTAAGTTCTTAGAATATAAAGAAAGGAAAAAAACCCCACCAGTCTCAGCTCTCAGGGAGTTCCGAATCTAACAGGGAAAAGAACCTGCACATAACATAAATAATATAAATTGTCGCAATACGCTAGAGATACTGACTAACACTAAGGGTAATGGTGGTCTGGGCAGGCTTCTTGCCACAGATGGGACTATAGCGGAGACTTTAAGGTATCTGGGGATGCAAGGAGCCAAAGATGAAGACGGAGAGAGTTCCAGGCATTGAGGGACAGCAAGGAGGTTGTTGTTGTAGAGTATGTGGGGTGGAGAGGCAGTAACATGTAAGAAGACGAATGGGTCAGATTTCGAAGGGTTTTAGAATTCAAACAGAAGATTTTGTATTTGATCCTGGGGGCAATAAGGAATCACTGGAGTTTAATGACTAGTGAGGTGATATGGGCAGATCCGTACTCTAGGATGATCTCTTTCATAGCTGACTGGAGAATGGATGAGAATGGAGCAAGAATTGAGGTGGGGAAACCAACCAACAGGCTGGCTGAGTTTGCCTGCCCCCTTACTATCCTTAGCTTGGTAAATGACCCCTTTAATTATTCAAACTCTTTAAGTTTGAGTACACTGTCCTCAGGGATCTTGCATGAAAGGAGAGAATGTCCCTAGTTTGGGGTGGGGGTATATGATCTAGGCATAGCTTATCAGAAGAACCAAAGCAGTATTGGTCTCCAGCTTGGGGCAGAACATCCCATAATACCCTGATATTTAACATTGTCCTTTCTTGTTCAATTCTCCACTTTCCTCTGTCTCCAAATATTCTTTCTGAGTTCATAGCTTCTCTACATCAGGGGAGAAGACATTTTGTAGGCCCTTAATATACTCTGTCTGATGGTAATGGAAAGAATCTTGGACCATGCTGGAAAGAATTTGGAATTATATATACCCTTAAAGTCACTGAACTGTGCATACCCATTGACCCACCAATACCACTAATGGGTCTATTAAAGACATAAAAAAAGAAACAATATATAAAAATGCTTATAGTAAATTTTTTATTAGAATAAAACTAAAGTAGGTACCCATCAACTGAGGAATAATTGAATAAAATATGGTATCTGAATGTAATGGAGTATTGTTGGACTGTTGATTAGTTTCCAGCCTTCATTCTTGAGTAAAACCAAAATGACATTACTATGTTGGAGTCAAGATATAATGTGTCTGACTATGGCTGATGAGACCAATGCAAGCTTGGGAGGCTTTACCACATATTGGGCATAAATAGTCCAGGAGAAATGATAAAAAGGATGGTTTTGGAGAACCCAAGAAACACTTATATGAACTGATGTAGAATGTTATAAGCAAAAGTAGGATTTATACAACAATGGTACTGCAGAGACAAACACTTTTGAAAGATTTCAGAACTTTGATTGATGCAATGACCAACCACAATTCCAGAGGATACTATCCACCTCCTGACAGAGGCATGATGGACTCAGAAAAATATATAAATATGTTTTCACATATGGTGATTTGGGAATTTATTTTGCTTGGATATGAATATTTGTTACAAAGCTCTTGTTTTTTTCTTTTTCTTTAAATATGGGGTGAGGATAGAAAAAAGGGGATCCTGACAGAAGTGTGTGTGAGAGAGAGAGAGAGAGAGAGAGAGAGAGAGAAAGAGAGAGAATGATAGCTGAAGTCACTAGGTGGCATGATAAACAGAATGCTGGGCCTAGAGGTAGAAACACTTGTTTTCAAATCTGACTTCAGAAACTTATTGGTTGTGTGACCCTGGGCAAGTCGCTTAATCTCTACCTCAGCTTCCCCCAGTAAAATGCAGATAAAAACAATACCTACCTCACAGGATTGTTGTGAGGTAAAACTGAGATAATATTTTTAAGGTGCTTAGCACAGGGCCTTGCACATAATTGATGCTATATAAATGCTAACAATCATCATCATCATCTTTGAAAATTCATTGTTTTAAAACGTTAAATGAAACTAATGAGGGTTTTTCTCATATATAAAGCTTTTAAAACATTATCTTTCTCAGCCTCAGTTTCCTCTTCTGAAAAATGGGATGAGAATTGTACTCATGGACCCCAAGGTCCTTTTCATCTGTAAACCTATTATCAAATGACATTTTCTACTTCTTTGCATATTCTTAGAGTGTTCCAAACAGCCCATTAAGGTCATATGGCTTTCAGTGTCTGGGCTTTGACTAGAGTAGGACCTCTAACATGATGGGGACCCAGAGTAGTCTTAAACTGAGTTCAGATCCATAGCCATAGTAATTCTGATTATGGACCCTTGGTGAATGCCTCCTAATAATGAGCTTCATGCTAGCAGTATAAACATACACACATGAGAAGGAAAATATGTAGGGATCCTAAACCAGTACAGTTACTTCTTTGTCACTATACTTGATTTTCCCCATACTAACCTCATATTTTTTTATATAGTACTTCTAGCAGGTGAGGCCTCATCTCAAAAGTACCTGTAAGGACTACATTACCTCTCTTTGAATAAATATCCTTGCTACACACAGCCCTGAATAGGAATATCAGAGCATATCTGAAATGCCTACTTCATTCTTACCACTGTAGTTCTACTGCACTGCCTTCGCTATTGTGCTAACACCATCTTGGCATGCCTATTCCTGTTTCTCTCTACCAAATGGCGTAGGTTGTCATATTTTTAGTCCTGATTTCTTTTTCTGGTCTAGGAATTTAGCTTGTCAAAACCTCTAGATATGACCTTAAACTTCAATTCTCCCATTCTTCTATTCATTGTCTACATCAAGAGCTTCACACCTCCTACACCTCCAACTCCCACTACCTGTCAACTGATCTTGTCCAAACCCTTCCCACCACCAACCAAATTCTGCCCTTCTGGTACTCTGTCAACTTTACCATTCTAACCCTTTTGACTCTCAGCTTCAGCCAACTCCAGTTTAAGATCAGTAATCACCAGTGTCAGTAGTAGCAGAAATAAAATCACTAATTGGGCTAATCCATGAGTGGACTAGATTTGTGAGTGCCCAAATGTATGATCAGTCTGAATCAAACACTTAGGTGAACATGACAAAAGCAAAGCTTCTAGAACAAAACCATATTATTTAACAAGGACAACAATGCCTCTCACGTTAATGTTCCTTCATATCCTTTTAGATATTATCTGAATTTGCTATTTGAAAATTATTTTTCATTCTTGTAGTGTTTCCACATTTCTTTAGTTGCAGCATGTAAGCTCACTGAGTATCCTTAGCGCCTACAATGATGCTTTGCCTATAGTAAGCACTTGAATTTGTTGAATTGAGTAAAATTTGGCTATGACTCAGCTTGCAAATCTTTTGGGTCCTATATGCTTTCTTTACACAAGCTAGAAATGTATTGTTACCCAAATATATGTTTCTTTAGTTTTATACACTGAGACACATCCAACACTTCAAAGGAAATTGCTAGAAAATCCTTTTTGTGTATAGATGACAGACATCTATCTTGTTTGGATCAGTCAGCTTTATGTCAGGCAGAATGGTTTATAGCTTCTGGGTAAAAAATGGTAGGAAAGTCTAAATAAAACTATTTACTGATCTGGTTAGGGAAACTCAATTTGATTGACAAAGTAATACATCACCATGGAGTCAAGAGCTAATTTCTCCTAGGTCAGAGGCATCTGTCTTGTCAGTTGTTTGACAGCAAGCATATTTCTACTTCAGCAATGGGAAAGTCAATACGGAAACAAGACATATTTTTTTAAAAAACACCTAAGTAATGTAAAGCAATGTTTACTAGAGTTTCTGAGGTTGTTTTATGCCATTTTCGACAATCTTGGCAAAACATATCATGGTCATATTTCTCCAGATTTGTCCTTTTTCAGGAATTGTTGAAATACCTTTCAATATGTTCATGGGCATGGTTAATAACATACTCCTTCATTCAGGTGCCAATGCAAGGATACTTGGCTCATCTGACGTCTTCAAGGAATAAGTTATTGTGTATTAATGGATTTTTCAGCTCTCTAGATCCCTATTATGAGTCAAAAATTTAATTTTAACCATTTTAAAAGTAGTAATCTGTGAAAAATTCATTTCCTTGACTTTAAAATCTTTTATAGATAACTTTTGTTTTTTAAATCAGTTGGATGTGGGAGTTCCCATTTGCCTCTGCTTCAAGTCCTCTAGATTGTATATTTCCTTGTAGTAAAGAAAAACAACTGCTACAGTAACTTTGGCTGAAAATATAAAAGCATTCTGCTTTTATAGTTATTCCATGACTTTAAGTGAAGATGGAGAAGGTATGTTTCATGTTCTATTCTCTAGGATCATTAATGTTTTGGGTTTTTTCTTTTGGTTTCCACTTGGTCAATTATAATATTTACAGTTATTTTCTTTAGCATTTTTTCTATCTCTTTTTACCAAGCTGTTAATTCTCTTCATAATTTTCTTGCATAGCTCAAATATCTTTTTTCAATTTATCTCATATTTGATTTTTTTTAAATATAACTTTTTAAAGTCTTTTAAGAATTCTTGTTGGGCTTGTGTCCCATCTGCATTTTTTTCTTTGAGGCTTCACTTGTAGATGTTTTCAAGTAATTGTCTTTTTCTTTGTTTGTATATTTTGAGCTTCCCAGAAACCATAGTAGCTTTTTATGGTTAGGTTCTTTTTTTGTTTACTCATTTCCCCAGCCAGTTCCTTTACTTTGTATTTTATGTTGTGTAGCACTCTGTTCACCACTGGGAGGAATATCTGACCTGAGCTTCTGTACTTTATATCTTTCTGCTGTTTTCACAGCTCAGTCTAGGGGCCTGTAAGTTTTTAGTGCTTCCAAAGTGGTATGATTTGGGGAGAGATCTATTCACTGACTTTTTGATCAATGTCTGGCAAATTACTGACTTCTGTCTGTTGACTTCTGTGTGGTTGAGCTTCCATAGACTGTCACTGGACTTAGTAAAATTTAGCCTGCTAGGAGATTCTGCAGGTTCAGGGCAACTGAACTATTGTCTCCCTCTTGGTTTTGATTTCCTGCCCTGGTTTATGCACTGCAGGCTTATGTGTAGATAAAGGTTAGGACTGAGTCCCCTTCTGCTCTTGAACACAAAGCTAGCTTTGTTTCTGGAATTTGTTCCTTGCTACTTAGAAAGGTAGAATGGCTGCTCTCTCATGACTATTACCTTTCCTTTCTGCCCTTGAAATATGATCTGGACTTGGGTAATAAGTGACAGAATGGCCAAATGATAGCTGTTCTTGTGCCCAGTGCTTTTGCCATCCCTAGGTGTGCTGGGCTTCCCCTCACCACTGTTGCTACCTTCATTGCCCACTTCTACTTCTGCCTGTTCCCCATGTTCCTGGTAAGCCCCAGTCCCAGTGTCTGCAGACCCCTCTGTCTTTGTAAGCTGCTGTGGGATGGAAAAATGTCTTATTGTGACTTTTTCTTGGCTTTCATGATTAGAATTTATTTTGTCACATTTTCTGGGTTGCTGTGGAGGAGGTGTGTTGGGAGAACTAGGCAAAAATGCTGGCTGTCACTCCACCATCTTGACTTTGCCCTTTAATGGGTTTTGATTACTCAGTTTACCTTGTTTTTAGTCATCTTTTCACTCACATTTTTATAGTTACTTTATATGTTGTTCTTCTGGATCTACCCATTTTCCTACATTCATTGATAAAATCTTCCCATGTGTCTCTGAATTCCTGATAATCACTATATCTTTGTGCCCCAATGTTTTTTCCATTACATTCATATGCCACAGTTTGTTCATCCAACAATGAAAAAAATTCAATTGCTTCTTCCATCAGGTCATCATCAGAAAGAACATTGCCTTTGGTAATGGCATTCTTATGAGAACTTAACCTCTTGAGGACAGGAGCCATTTTTCATTATGTTTTTGTGTCCTCAAGGCCAAGTAGAGACTTAAACATAATTAGAGTCATAACTAGGGTGGAGAAATTGAGGCACAAAATTTAAAGGGTTCCTAGTTTAGAGGGCACTGACAACACTTGAAATCCTTTTGCAGAATTAAAAAGGCAGAATTTAGTTCCTAGTTAGCAAGCGTAATTAGTTAACAGAATAATCTACTGAGTTACTATCAAGGGTAAGCACTTCTTTTTACCCCTAGACCCTGAATTATCTTTAGTATCATCCTCTTGTCCCAGAGTTAGTTTCCCTACAGCCATAGTGCATTCCCTACTTTTCACTTCCAACAGAGAGATTGGGTTCTTGGTTTGTTATGCCTATCTTGGGTGCAATAATGTGCGTTGAATTGAATTGAATTTATGATGATGATACTAATAGTTGTTTCCTGAGGATTGTTGGGATTTAATTTGAGGGGACATAGAGTCTTAGAAAGATTCTGGACCTGGCAGGGATCACTAGATAAATGGGAATTCAAGGGAAGACTTCCCTCTGAGGAAGTTATTTGCTTCAGACCCCATTAGGGCTGACTCCTTTAGTCAGGCTTGGCTTTATGGAGCAGAGTAATGAAGCTACTCAATGTTAAATATCTAAGAGTATGCAATATTCTGTGTCCCTGAGCCATCAGAAGAGAAAGGACAAGAAGCAACAAGGCCACATATTCAAACACACATAAAACTCCATATAGCCATCCTCGTAGGTTGTTTGGTAATAGAAAAAGGCTTGACCTTTTACTTGTGTTTCTGTACTACTGCAGCAGTAGACTCAGAAGAATTTTTTTTTCTTTTTATGTTTTGTACCTGGCAGATGAAGGTACCTATGGCTACCCTCCTGGTAAGGAGAGGGAAATGCAGTAGAAACAGATTAAGTTCAGGAATCAGCAAGGTCTAAGGATTGTGAACCCACACCTAGAAAGATAACAAGGCTATTCAGAGTTACAAACACTTCAGAGTAAAAATAACAGGTCCCTGGAGGGAGGTTCAGGTATAGAAGCTCTTCAATTGGGGCTATTTTCAGATAAAACCTGGTAAAAAGGACTAAATAAGGGTTGAAGTTGTCTCTGCTGTAAATCAATGGTGTTCTTTTCATCTGGAGAACCCTTCCTCTGCAGCTTCTTCTCTTCCTTCTTTTTCTTCCTTCACTCTTCTCCCTTCCTCTCTCTCCTGTTGATCAAATTGCATGAGGCCTCAACCAGGAATCCCCAGTATTTCAAGAGGACATGATTGTGCCAAGGCTACCTTGAGCTGCCTCTTTCTGGCCTTGGATTGAGTCAGTACATGTTTTATATTAGCCTAAGCAAATAACTGTGCACCTTGTTTAATGGTTTCAGTTGTATCTGACTCCTATGTGATCCCTTTGGAGTTTTCTTGACAAAGATAGTGGTTTGCCATTTCCTTCTCCAGCTTGTTCTACACATGAGGGACCAGAAACAAATAGGGTTAAGTGACCTGCCCAGAATCACATAGCTAGTAAGTGTCTGAGACATATTTGAACTCAGGACAATAAGTCTTCCTGCTAGGCTCAATACTCTTACCTACCGAGCCACCTATCTGTCCAACTGTGGACTCATTCATTAGCTTTCTGGATCCTCACACTTCCTCCTCCTCCTCCGTCATCCTTCTACACCCGATTAAACACAAATTCTATCGAGGAACAAGAGGCTATATCGTTTAGTGGGCTTTTTATGCACTTGACTTGAATGCCTAAAGAGTAAAAAAAATCTAGATGTTCCCAATTTGGTTGGGTGTGACCTGATTTTTCTTAGCCATTTTCAGCTAAGCGGATGATACTAAAAGAATAAAGTATAACTGATCTCAAATGGATTTAATCTTAATAATTTTAATCAGTATTTTACATAAATTAAACTCTGTGGTGCTGAATCCCACTGAATCAGGGAAGTATAGGGGAAGGAGGAGGTAGATAGAGGTCTTTGGAAACTCTTTTCCCCCTGATTCCACACCATTTCATTGCTGTTTACCTGAAGTTTGACTTTAAGGGAGATTCTCAAACTCCTAGTTTCCTAGTTGGACAGAGACTTAAATAAATACATTTATTTATTTTCTTGTTTACGTCATTCATTTCCATGAGATTTTGAGTTACAAATTTTCTCCACATCTTTCACCTACCCAACACCTCAAAACAGCCATCCCACTGTATAACTCCTCCCCCAATCTGCTCTCTCCTATGTCCTCCCCCTCACCCCTCTAACTTTCCAGTAGAGCAGCATGGATCTCCCTACCACAGTGCCTGTATATCTTAATTCCCAGTTGGATGTAGTTAATTAATAATAATAATAATAGTATACATATATATTATTAACATTTGATTATAGAACTTTAAATTCTAGATTCTTTCCCTTCCTCCCTCATCACCCACCCCCACTGGAAGGACAAGCAATTAAATACAGGCTGTACATGTGTAATTATGCAGAACATCTCCACAGTGGGCATATTTCGAGAGACTGATTATATGTCCCTCCTTGCTATCCCGTGCGCCCCCCTCCCCCCCATTCTATTCTCTATCCTGGACAGAGACTTGAAGATGATCTAGCTCAGCTACTTCAGTTGTCAGATAAGGCAGGTGAGGACCAGAGGTTGAGGTAAGTTCCCCAAGGTCACACACAGCCAGCATTACAGCCTACTTTCTCATGACTTCTAGTATGGGGACTCTTGTTCAAATTTCATGATTTCCAAGATGATCTGCTCCTTGGATACCATACAGTTCATGTGACAGAAGCAGAGTAATATCACAGGATTCAGATTTAAAGCTGCAATGGATCCTAAAGATCATAGAATCTAAAACCCTCATTTTAAAGATGAAGAAGCTAAGGGACAAGGAAGATAAGTACCTTGTCTAAAACCATACAACCAGTAAATAGCACAGTCAGAATTTGAATGCAGGCCTTGATTCAATTTTTTTTATACTTTCTATTATAACTTTACTACTATAGGAATGCCTCATGTATGTTGTTGTTCTACAATGGCATCATCGGTCAGTCCATAAATACTTATGCGCCAGGCAATGTGCTAAGTGCTTGGAACACAAGGAAAGGCAGAAGACAAATCCTGCTCTTGAGGAACTGACAGTGGAGGACAGGGGAGACAATGTGCAGTCATGTACAAATAAGCTATACACCAGGTAAACTGAAAATAATTAATAGAGAGTTGGCATTAGAGTTAAAGAGGGTTGGGAAAGTCTCTCTATAGAAAATGGGATGTTAGCTGGGACTTGAAGGAGACCAGGAAAGCCAGGAAAGTAAACCTTGACATAACTGCTAAACTGTTCCTATTTCTATCACTATTCATATGTTCAACTCTCCCCTGTAATGTTGTATCACCTAACATCAAAATGTCATGAAATTATCGACATTTGGTAGAGTGTGTCTTTATTCTGAGATCTGAAAGATCTGGTTAATCTTATCTATTTTCCCTTGTGATCGTACAGATTTGTTTTTCCAACCTGACAGGACCTCTCTTCTCCTATGTCTACCCTCCCTACTACTAACAATTTTCAACCCAAGGCCTAGAGACTACAAAAAATCAAGTCCATGGAAGTGGCTAGTTAAAATACCTATGTTAATTGGCATACCTTTATGAGTTTGGACTTCAACACAGAAAAGGACTTGCTTGGAACTGATGATCTAATATTCTAGATATAGTTTTTTTTATTGAATACTAGATTTTAAAAGGACTTTGTGAGGAGAATAAATTAATTTATATTCCCGAAAGGACTGCACCTAATCCATTTTCATGAGGATACATTTTTAAGTTTTAACTGTATGAATGTATATATGTATATATAGATATAGATATATAGATTCATGTTGTTGTTCAGTCATTTTTAGTTGTTTCTGGCTCTTTCATTACCCTATTTGGGTTTTTCTGGCAAAGATATTGGAGTGGTTTGCCATTTCCTTCTGCAATTCATTTTACCGATGAGGAAACTGAGGCAAACAAGGTTAAGTAACTTGCCCAAGGTCAAACAGCTAGGAAGTGCCAGAGGCCAGATTTGAACTCAGCAAGAAGAGTCTTTCTGACTCTAGGCTGGACACTTTGTCTAATGTGCCACCTATACATGTGTATATATCCATTATGCATATATGTGTATGTGTATATATACATGTGTGTATGTGTAAATATATGCATGTGTGTGATTTCACTCCCTTGTGATTTTTTTTAATGTTGATACTCCAAATGTGCAGCTCTCCTATTTTTATGGGCATCACTTGATTATTTTCCACATTTTTCAAATTTAATCATAAAGCTTTCATTTATGTCAGTACAAGTCAGTTCTTTCACCAATTTCACATCCTAACCAGAGGCACTATTTCTTTTAGCATCTTGCTGATTGTTAGGAATTTTCATAGCTTGTGAAACCTTGTTTCCTGGGTCACATATTCCCCTGGGAATCTAAGGGCTGTGTTACAGTTCAATGTTTTTATATTGACTTTGTATAGAATAAAGCACAATAAATTTAGAGTTAGGACACTTGGATTTAAATCCTAACTCTAAAAGTACTTAGGCATACTTGAGCAAATCATTTATTCTTTTGGGGTCTCAATTTTCTCATGTGTAAAATGAAAGAGTTGGACTAGAAATCAGGGGTCCAAACCTGGCATCATAATCTTATTTTTTAAAGTATTTTGGTAATTTTATTTCAATATAATTGACTTTCTTTATAATCCTGTATGTTTTATTTTATGCATTTTAAAATATTATTCTGAGAAGAGGCCTTTGGGTTAAAGGTTAAGAACTCCTTGAGAATAATCTCTGAGGCTGCTCTTCAGCTCTAGAGTTTATGGACAGCTGATCTGAGTCCCTGCTCACATTTCCTGCTCTTTACCACCAGGCTTCCTGGCAGATAAGTGTTATTTTCTTCTGTGTGGGTACTATAATGAAGGCCAAGTGGGAACTGACCTTTTTCTCAAGGATAATTTTTTTGGGGGATGGTGAAGAAGAGCCAAGATCTCAGAGCAATAATGTCCCAAGCTAATATTTTATTTCTTCTTAGTGGCAAGTCCCTTCATTGGTAGCTTCCGGAAGTTCCTTTGGTAGCAGTCTGCAAATTCATCTTTGTATGGCCTTTCAACTCCTACCCCAGGGCATATGAACCTATATGTAAATTACCCATTACTCTAGGTATTCTAGCCTTTCAAGGTAATATACAAATAAGCTTGGGTAGCTAGGTGGTCTAATGGATAGAGTGGCCAGCCTGGAGGCAGGAAGAATCCTCTTGTTGAGTTCAAATCTGGCCTCAGAGACTTACTAACTGTGTGACCCTGGGCAAGTCATTTAACCCTGTTTGTCACAGTTTCCTCCTCTATAAAATTAGCTGGAGAAGAAAATGGTAAACTACTCCAATAGGTTTGCCAAGAAAATCCCAAATAGGGTCACCAAGAATTGCTGTTGTTCTTCGTTTTTGAAGATGACATCAGGGAAATGACATGACTTGCAGTTGATTTTGATTTGAGTGAGGGAGGGCTGTGCAAGGTCCCCAGCGTCACTTTCTCCTCCAGAGCCATATGGGTCCAGTGACCACATATTCATTAGGATGACTGGAGATGACTCAGGAGCAAAGAATTAGACATGATTGAACAACCACCACCACAAATACAAGTAAGCAATAATGACCTTACATTAAAGTGAAAATGAACATTGAATGGAAAAAAACCCAACATTCTGAAGTATTTATGGAAGTGCCAAATGTTGTGCTAAACAATGGGCATACAAAAAAAAATAGATTGGGTTTAAATTTTTCCATGCAGCTCCTTAACCTGGGTTTATTTTTTTTTAAAATCACACCATAAAAATGTTTTAATTTTTGAAAACTGGAGTTTATTGCCGAACTATTACCCCAAAGTTTTTGTATTAGTACTGTTTAAAAGGGTATGTTTGAGCAAACCCATCTGCAGATTTTGAACCTCAGGGCTTCTGTATATCCCAAGGGAAAGGAATAATGCTTTGTATATGTTCACTTTCAACCAATAAATGAATTTTCCAAGCTTCAAAAAGAGTACTCAAAGTAAACTAGTTCTTCAGGGGGAAAAACCTAAACTAATTAGTATATGAACTACATTTAGTTACTGATCCTGGGATCTAGCCAGTAAACAGATATTTTGAGAAAATCTGTGATCTCATAGATGTGGATATTCTTTTTAAAAACACAGCTCACAAGTTAGACCTATGTCCTCTCATCTTGTGTGAATCTAGTCCACATTCTCCTATAAATTCTCCATAGGGGATCCATGCTGTACTCTTGGGTGGGAGAAACCCCAGATATTTCGAAGTTATATGGTACACTAGTTGGCTCTCTTTGTTCTTATCATCTTCTTTTCCAATCATACATTTTTCTGTTGACATCTGTTTTTATCACTTTTCTTGACTAATTCTTAATTGGTCATGTATAGTAGCACAGGAATATATACTTCCTACATCTCCATTGCTCTTTGGCAGTTCTCAACTTTAATTCTTAATTCATAGACTGATAGCATTTGACACATTTTCATAAAGAATCATTAGAAGAATATCAGTGTTAAAAAAGATAGGTTTTGGTCTCAGGAGAAAATGTGAAGTTATTAAAACAGCTGCATAATTTCCCTAGGCAATTCATCCTGTTCTTTTCTTTTTGTTCATTTTTGGGTCGATGTCATTGTCCATGTACAATGTCTATCTAAGAAATATGTACTGATGGACCATCTCTATGGGTTGTTTTTCCTGTGTGTACAGAGAGGCTGAAATCTTTTGAGTAATTGTGAACTTCATTTTGCAAACTATACATTTCAGAACCTAATGCATTCAGTACACTATCATCTGAAAACTGGAATATCTGGAGAATTTCATAATTCATAGGGAATTCCTCTTGTATTTGGACTTTTCACTAGGGAGCCTCTATGATAGGGGGAAAACATCTATAGGCAACATATTTATGTCATTACAATTCTATTGATATCAATCAGCTGAAGGCCATTGAACAAAGTTATTTCTGTTTTCATACTATTTGAGGAATCTTGCATAATCTCAAAGTATTCATGAAAGTTTCCTCATTAGAGGAGAACATTTAAGATGTCATTTTGCTCAATTGAGTAAAATTTTTAAAAAAATTTCAAATAGCAATAAATAAACTGGGATCTTATATTTTCTGTACCTTTCAGGAAAAGGCACATTAGTTAAGATCTTGTTTACTGTGGAATATCATTTGTATGTGTCTGCTGGTTCCCTTTGCAACTTTCATCAAGGATGCCCATGATACCAGATTATTCACATAAAAATTTTGTGGCGATGGGCTTATGAGTCTGTAATTATTTATATTCACATGTGTGTATGTATGTGTGTGTGTGTTACACGGAAGGTCTGTGACTCCTGGAGAATATACATGATGCTTGGATACCTGGGCTTTCTAGGAGCAGTCGCTGGGTTATCAATCAGCAGATTTGCTTAGGGGAAACGTTTGAGTTGAGAGTTACTTTTTATAAGAACAGCACATGAAAGGAAAGCTAGAATTACTGAAATAATTTCCCTTCTCTCCTATGATTTTGATATGAAGTAGATGTGGGATAGAATCAAGTATTCCTACCTGTAATAAGAGCAAATGAAAAGACAGTTAGGGATAGTGAAATTATTTCCCTTTTCACCTGTGATTTTGTTACGGATTGGATATGGGATAAAAGGACTGCATCGAAGAACTCTACCAAGGTCTTTTTTCCTGTTACAGCAGCAAGGCATGTCACTGAAGATGGCAGACAATTTCTGTTGGGGTTACTCACACTGCTCAGATATAATGCCACTATACATTCTTTTCATTTTGACTTGTACTAACTGTATTTTAGTTTTAAAAATTCTCTTGGTCAATATTTTTTTTCCTATTACCAAGTCATAGTATTTTCCCAAGCCTTTTATGTCCTTCCCTTTTTCAAATACCTTTAGAATCATTCCATTAATCCTTTAAAAATTATATGATTTCCATAATATAGACCTCTCCTGTACCTCCTCTTTCCATCTCTGTTTTCTTCGTGCTTGATGTAGTAGTGAATCTAGTGCTGGACTTGGGATCTGAGTTTAAATTTTGCCTCAAGTATGTATGATCCTGGAAAAGGATCTTCCTTATATATAAAATGGGAATAATAATATCACCTGCTTCAGATGGTTCTTATAAAAATAAAATGAAATAAAATTGTAAACTTCGTGGCCATACATAAATGCTAGTTATTATTATTGCATTATTGCAATTGCATTATTATTAACATTTCCCCCCAATTTCTTATTTAGCATATTCAGCACTGTCCAAATGTGGTGTCCCCATTAAGATTGAGGGAAGAATTTGTTAGAAAATTATTTTGAAATCTTTTCCATTTTTTTAATCTTTTGCCCTCTATGTTTTAGTCTTTTCTTTTCAGGGGGTGGCAGAGTGGTGGTGTTAAGTGACTTGTGGGGGGTCACACAACTAGTAGGCTGTATTTGAATTCAGGTTTTCCACTTTGTTACTTCTTCCTTTTTTATTCCTAAATGCTTTCAGGATGCTATTGCTTAATTGGATGCTTTGCCAAGTTTTTTTTTTCTTCATAAACTCCTTTTTCTCTTCACATCTTTTCCCTGCTTTATCATATGGTATTGTTCATGTTTTCCCATTATATTTCACTGTAATATTTTAAAAATAACTTTATATTATAAACTGGTGTTTCCTTTATATGACACATGTTTTATAAGGAAAACATGTGTTGGCTAGATGAAGCTTTTCTAGTTGCTTTTATTCTCCTTTTCTGATTGTTTTACATAGGCTAAACTTTCATCAGTTCTTTTATCTATTTCCTGGTTTACATCGTTAAGAACTGGGGGGCTAGGTGGTGCAGTGAACAGCACCAGCCCTGGAGTCAGGAGGACCTGAGTTCAAATTCGGCCTCAGACACTTAACACTTACTAGCCATGGGGCCTTGGGCAAGTCACTTAACCCCAAATGCTCTGTCTTCCCCCCTCCCAAAAGCAAAAAAAGCAAATAAACAAACAAACAACATTAAGAACTTATTAAAATGGCTCAGGTAGGTAGTATTTCAAATGAATGTCTAACCTTATTTTTTTCTTCTCATTTAGTATTGATTTTACTTTTTACTCAAGTCAATACTCTAACATGTACAGATATAATGAATTGAGAAAAAATTCATCCATTGATAACCAGCAATTTTCTGCCATAAATAGATAGATAGATAGATAGATAAACAAACAAATAAATAAATTTATGTCGTTTATTCCAGGGAGATCCAATATGGAGGTAGGTGGGATGGAATGTTTTTTGTTAGTTATACTTGAAAAGTCTCATCAATGGGCATAACATTCCTTTTTTTTTCCTCCCAAAATAAGTTGTCACTTGTTATCTCAATGTTTTATAAGCATTTTGGTAGTGCAGTTAAAGTTTTATTATGTCTTAGGAAAAAAAAATCACAACCTTTCCTGGTTCCACTCCTGTCTCTCTAGACTTTGTCCATTGTGTCTGAGCAATCTTCTCATTTTGGAAGTTCACTGAACCTTTGGCCTTCTTCTTCTTGAAGTTCCTTCAGCCCTCAAGACCAGTTCCTCCCAGAACCTTCATTTTAAGGAAAGACCGAGGCCAGCTATGTCTTCATTTCTCTCTATCACTCCCCTACTAACTCTTCAGACTTCCTCTACCACGCCAGTATCTTTTTCTCCCTCCATCACCCCTCTTTTCAGCTTTGGTCTGTGCATTGTCTGCCACCATCATTAGAACGTTAGTTACTTAGGGATGGGGGGACGCCTTTTTTTCCTGTGTCTTTCTATTCTCCACGTCTAACACAGTGTCTGATGTGTATGTTTTTTATTGACTTGATCTTGAAAACTTTCCCTTGCTGAAGGCAGCATAGGATACTGAATAAGGCTGGACTCAGAGCTTTCAACATCCGTTTCAGCTCCAAATTTACGATCCTATATGATTTACTTTGGGCTTTGTTGTAAGGATTTTTGTTCATGCGTAGATTGGATCAAATGACCTTTGCAGTCCCTTGCAATACTGACATTCTAAACACTTTAGGTGCAGGGATTTTGTTTCATAAAATATGACGTTCTAAAACAAACATTATTGCTTGCTGGCAGAGGCAAATATGCTTGTCCATTTCATCACTTTTTCATGGTTTTAAATTATAAATGCTTCTGGCCTTGCTCAGCAGAGTAAAATAACAGAGCAGCATCATGTCCTTTGGACATGACAGGACTCAGAAAGGCATTAAAAAAAGCAAACTGAAAAGCGATTTGAGCTGGTCAACCTTATGCCTAATTTCAATTGGCTAAGTGCTAGAAGAAGGAACCATCGTACTTAAACCCATTTAAACAACCCAGTGCTCCACTAGGTACTTTAAAAAGAATTCAATTTGGTCCCTTTGGTGGAGTGGCAGTGAAAGTACCTAACCCCATGTGCAGTGTGACATGCCCTAGAATGATATTTAAAAGCCTCACTTTCCTACTTTGTCTCCACTCCCTTTCTCCATGTGCCTGCCGTGCACAGACATGACAGCACTACCCAGCTTACAGTGATGGGTTTACCCTCAGCTGGATGTGGACCAATGGAGTACTAAAAGTGACAAGTGGATCGCGACAGGACAGGAGAAAACTGGAATCCATGTGCGTGGCTGCTGATTTCCTGGGGCATATTTGCTGATTCCATGACAGTCAGAAGGGAGGGATGGGCAGAGGAAACAAAGGTACTCCATATACATCTGCACTTACAAATTTTATGCCAGAAATAAAACCCTACTAAAACAAAACAAAACAAAACAAAACTTTATTCTCCTAGTAATGCAGGCAGCAAAGTAAGGATCCTGCATTCTCCTAAGGTTATAACTGTGGATCACCATGCCAATGAAGAAGTATAATAGAAGGTGGTTGTAAATAGCCTATAGTATATTGCTATGGAGACTTGATTGCAAGAAGCATAAGCCATCAGAGAGATGCTTGACTGGTCATAGAGGGAGAGGGAGAGCAAATGAAAGTCCATGTGCTCCAGTGGCAGCCAGGCAATGTCAAGAGAGATAGAGAAAGGACCTTGCTCTTCCTCTTTCTGTCCCCCAGAGCATTTATAGGATGATATAAACCAATAGAACAGAGGCTCTTAAACCTTTTTCTGTTGTGTTCCTCTGGAAGTCTCATAAAACTTATGGATTCTCTCTTGGAATAATGTTTTTAAATGAATAAAATAAAATACAAAGGATGATAGCAGAAAACAAATGATCTATTTTTCATATGTGTGTGTATAAACACACACACAATTAGGATTACCTCTAAAAATAACTATATTGATAGTTATCAGTATATACAAACAATTATATTGAAATAATTGTCAGTATGTATAATTAAACAGTTATACTTAAATACTTATCAGGATATATATATATACATATACATATACATATATACACATATAAATAATTATTTCAAATTATCAGTATTCATATAAATATCAGTATATATTGATAACTATTTCAATTGTAATTTTTTTTCCTGGGTCAAAGTCCCATTTGTAATCCTATGTATTTTCCATTGTAATCTTTTGTATTTATTTTATGCATAGAAAAACATTCTAAGAGAGGATCCACAGACTACACATGTCCACAAACCAAATTCACAGACTCTTTGCCAGGGACTCGAGCTAGAAGAACCTTTTAAACTATGAACTATTCATCTTTTCACTTGTGGCTATGTTCTTCTTTCCCCTCATTCCACAGTATTTGTTGTTTTCTATACTCACAAAGCCCCCTACTCGCAGAGTTGAATAAGACTTCAGAGGCCATCTAGTCCACCCTGTAACAAAGTGGGGAAGGACCCATTATCTTCTGAAGCAACCT
>CM053582.1:447648776-447668086 GCA_028627135.1 Pseudochirops cupreus
AAGTTCTCAAGTTAGTCCTCCTATAACTTCTCTCAGATACCAACCAACTGATTTAATTGTTTGATTATACTTCTCCTTTGTACCAATACTGATCTCTCTCCAAAATAATAATTTTAATGATTTTTTTTGACTGATAACAGGTGCTGACCTTTCATCATGTAGGGATACAACAATCACTCTCCTTTCATTTACCTTTGAAACCTCCCACTCATCTCTGACTACATCTTTTATCTTTCTATTTCTGCTCCTCTCTCATATGGTTATTGAAAAGTATGTCTTGTAGAAACTTTAATTTTTTTTAATCATCTTCAATATTTCTGAAACTCAGAGTTAAATCTGAAAAGCAAACTCTCAACCAATGAGAAGACACAGTCCAGGATCAAAAGGAAAGGATGACAAATAATTTCCTTACCTCCATTACTGTTTAGTCCAACATCTCAACATAATCTTTCCACTAGACTTAAGGTTAATCCAGTTTCATAATGTTAGATTGTATCTATATTAATTTTTTAGCATCCTAGCATTTTATACTGAGTTATTAAAATCACTTTCATCTTAAACAAGAGTGGAAACAAAAATGAACTTCATTATAAACCTTTCTGAATGTTAATAAAGATTCCCTCATTGCATAACTTCACAAATTCTGTGAATCAAGAAAGGGTTTTGATTAGCTTTTTCATGAAGAACATTTCTTTTCTGTGTTGCCTGAAGTACAAAGAATTTAAGTGGTATGTTCAAAGTCAGTCAGTCAACTAAGTGTCTACTATGTACAAGACAGGGCTAAGCACTAGGGAGACAAAAAAAGACAAAAGTGTCGTGCCTTCAAAGAGCCAGTGAAAATGAATGGAATTGGCACAGAGAATGTCTTATATGAACAGTCAGTGGGTCAGTATAGAGCTGGACCATAGAGTGGTTGGAAGGAAGTCATGTTTTTAAGAAACAAGGAAAGTAGGAAAGGGTAGGGTTGTGAAGGGCTTTAAATGCCACAGGGTTTTTTGTCTGATCCTACTGGTATTAGGGAGCTTCTAGAGGTGAAGAAAGGTTACCATGGTTAAACTTAAACATTAAGAAAATCACTTTAGTCAATGAGTACAAGATGAATTAGAGCAAGAAGAGACTTGAGGCAGAGAGACCAAGAATAAATTGTGAGTGCTTAATAAATATTTGTTGGTGTAAGCAGCAATGCATAATATAGGCAACTGTGGAAAGCAACTATGTCATTGGAAGTCAAGAAAAATTAATACAAACTGAAGAAGATAGGAAAGGCATCATTATACATGTGACCCTGATGGATCAGCAGGATTTGGAGAGTCAGGAATGAGGAAGGACTTTCCAAAGAGGGAGAACAGAATGAGCAAAGGCTTTCCCACCTTAGTGACCAAAGAGTGCAAGGAGTGTAAATTCAGTACCACATTTTCTCAATCAATAAATAAGAACAGTATGACCAACTGTCTCATGAGAGTCCATATGAATTCTTCATGTTAAAATGAGTACATATACTCCAAAACTTTGGGAAACACTAGGGAGGGAAGGAGAAGTATAATGTGTGTAGAAGGCAAAGAAGTGATTGGCATGGCTAAAGCACGAGGTGCAATGGAAGAGAGAAGGCAGCTAGTTGGTGTAGTAGGGAGAACATTGTACTTGGAGTTAGAAAAAAAAAACAAGAATTAATCCAGCATTAGTCACTTAATAACTGTATGACTCTAGGCAAGTCACAACTTCACCTCAATCTTAGTTTTCCCATCTATGAAATATAAACAACAATAGCACCTGCCTCACAATGTTGTTTTGTGAATCAAATTATATAAGGAAGATACTTTGTAAACCCTTAAATGCAAATATTGCTATTATTAATAAGTATGAGATAAGGTTAGGTAAGCAAATTAAGGACAAATTATGCTCTACCTTGAATGTAATAATGCTGATACTTTTTATCAGCATTCTATAAAGAATTATCAAGCACCTACTATATTAAAGGTCAGGGCAGTTAGGTAGCCCAGGGGATAAAGAGCAAGGCCTGGTGTCTGTAAGACCTGAGTTCAAATTTGACCATAGACATTTATAAGCTTTGTGACCCTGGGTAAATCACCTAACCCTGTTGTAAGTAAGAATGATTTTGTTATCCTTTTTAAAGTTTAGTTCCCCAGGCTCCATGGTCATGACAATCTCAGGTTCCAGGTGTTAGATAATATTTCCCAGGCTTATGATTTGGAAACATCTCCACCATAATTGCACAATGAGATATAGGGATGACATAATGTGATTTTTACTACTCTTGCCCTGAATCATGCTATTGTTAAAGTTAACCTGTGAGGCTATTGCTGGCAATATGCCTTCTTTGTCTGTTGCCCTATAAAGCAAGTGGGCACTGGCCAGGAAGTAGGGAACCCTTAGGGTTGAATGCACAAGCTAGAATGCTGTGCATGCCTTGATCAGCCCCCATCAAGGCTTGGGGGGAATCTGTGCTTGCCTCAACCAGCCCCCATTGAGACTTGAGGGAATTTAGGGGAGTGTACAAGCTTGAATGCTGTGCTTATCTCGAATGACCCTTTCTAGATGTAGGGGTAGTTGCCCCTCCTCCCTTCTGGTTGGCACCTGCAAGAAGGGATTAGGGAATGCTGTAGGAGTTCATGCTCCCATTATCCACAAACTCCCATTGAGAAGACTAGACCAGAATAAAGTAAGATTATTAACCCCTCCAAAGCCATCTTCCTGTCTGACCAGATCAAGAGCGAACCTGTTAGAGGCTGGAGTCCAAAAACTCCAGTGCCTCCTGTGTGTTACTTGTGAAACACCTGTTTGCCTCAGTTTCTTCATCTGTGAAATGATCTGGAGAAGGAAAGGGCAAACCACTCCAGTATCTTTGCCAAGAAAATCCCAAATGGGTTCCCATGAAATGACTGAATAATAAAATATTCAAGGTCAAAGGTAATATGGCATAGTGTTTATAGAGATATATAGTCATATAGTTTATATATGACCTCAGAGTTAGGAAAAAGTGGGTTCAAGTTGTGTGATCCTGAACAAGTCATTTACCCTCTTAGTGCCCCCAAGCAACTTTCTAAGACTAGAAATTGGAGGGCAAGTACCAATCTGCCTAGTGGAGGGAATTTCCTCACTGAGAGTTTCCTTTTTCAGTAAAACCGTAAGCTCTCTCCACCAATAAATCTTCAAAAAATCACTTGAGGAGATACAAAGAAAAATAAGGCAGCTTTCTCCCCCTCGAGGAGCTTATACAGATATAAGATATCAGACACACGCATATATATATATATGTATATGTATGTATGTATGTATGTATATATATATATATACAGATATAAGATATCTGTGAGAGATATGATAATCATTAAAACTATTTTATTGCAAGAAGGCAAGATTACTTCAGGCTAGAATCTAATATCCAAAAATCATATCAAGGAACACCTATAAATATTAGTTATAGGCTGTCATTCATGTATGGCACAGTATCTCTGTCATTTATCTGGTTGAGTTAAGCATGGTTGCCAAATTTATTTTCAATGTTTTTTACTACTTCTATTCATAATGCACTCACTCTGCCTAAACACCTGCTCCCCATTGTTTAAAAAAATTCAGTCACAAGAGCAGAAAATCAATAAGTGCAGACTCTAAAATCTAACAATAGTTTTAGTAAAAGGGAAAAAAAGAGAAGGAGGGGAAAGGGAGAAAACAAGCATGGTTAAATTTATCAGGAAATGTTAGAATTTTAAAAGAAATACAATTTTAATGTTCCTAACTAATTATGACCCTATGTCTTCTTCTATTAACAGGGAGAGAGGAAAAAACTGGGGTGATTCATGTCCATTCACATTGTGGCAATTTTTTTTTATTCGGCCAGTTACATCAGATCAAATATTAATGCACACAGAATACACACACACACACACACACACACACACACACACACACACACACACACACACATAAACTTACCAGGCAGAAAAGACAGAAAACACAATCTCCTTATGGTACATTGAGGAAACAGGTTATCAAGTTTATAGGTAGTAAAAGTGCATGTGCAAACCAGTGACTACTAATCACTGAATTTCCCATTCCAATTGGAAGTCAACAATTATAGGCATAATATCAGCAGTAGACATCCATCATTGGCCAAATAGTTCATTCTTGAAGGAAAAGAAAAAGGATATAAATGTTTCCCCTCAGGGGACCAGTTTAAAAAACATGCTTTTTAACAACCTGAAATTTGACATTGATTCTCTCTCAATATGTTTGGTTCACATGCAATTTACCAGAAGATTCAAGTCATGGCCTCCTTCTTGTTAACTGTATGACCTTATCAATTACCTCTATGGGCTCATTGTCTTCATTTGTGGAACAAAGAGGTTAGACCAAATAATGTAAAAAGTCCTTTATAACTCTAAATCTATGAATGGTGTTTTCTGGGAACCAAAAACTCTTTCCATTGCAACCCCTCTTACTGAAAATCTGTCTAAAATAAATCAGGGCACTTTACTATAATGACCACAGTCGATTGAATAGAAGAAAATCTTTCTTGGTTGATTGAGATTTTACAGTAGTTCACTATAACGGGTCTGAACACCATGATTACCTTGGTACAAATCAGGAGATGTAGAAGGCATGAGGTAGCTGACCATACTGTCCTTGTAATACGTGAAGTACTTTGCAAATCTTAAAGTGCTATATAAATTTTAGCTATCATTATTATTTTTACCTTTGATTTCAAGGAAGTCACAATCTCCCTAGGCCTCTGTTTCCTCATCTGTAAAACTGAAGGGTGGGACTAGATAACCTTTTGGGCCCCTCTAGGTCTAAAGCTATGATCCTGTGAGCATTCTGAAAGGTTTTGAAAAATTAAAGCTTTTGTCCCAAAATGTCTTTGTCATATATCATTTTTTCAGAATTAACTCAAAAAAAATCCCAATTAATTGCAAGTTCTAGTTAGTTGACTTCCATTTGAAAGATAAAATGGCGGAGGATAGAGAACACTAGATTTAGAATCAGGAGAGTTGGAGATAGAATCCTACTGCACATGTTTTTTGTTGTCAGTGTCATTCAGCTGTGTCCAACTCTTCAGCCCCCATTTGGGGTTTTCTTGGCAGAGCTACTTGGAGTGGTTTGCCATTTCTTTCTCCATCTCATTTTACAGATGAGGAATCTGAGACAAATGGGGTTAAGTGATTTGCCCAGGGTCACACAGTTAATTTGTCTGAGTCCAGATTTGAACTCATGAAGATGAGCCTTCTGACTTCAGGCTCAGCACTATCACCAACACTCTATACCACCTAGCTGCACACTTCAGATCCTTCTGAGTTTGTAATCCTAGGCAAGTCACTTTCCTCGATGAGACTCAATTTCTTCATTTGTAAAATGATAATAACATCACCTGTCTCATAATCTAGTTATGGGAATTAAACTAGATATCATATGTAAAGTGTTTTGAATAACTTAAGTCAGTATGCTGACTCGAGGTTTTAATGTAGTTTGAGCTTCGGAAAGAAATCAGATCAAATCTAATTAGCATCTCTACCAGTAATTTCAAGTTGTGCAATCTCCAAGGCCATGTTCACTTAAGTGGAGAGATTTTAAAAATATGTCTTTCTCCACAAAAATTTTTTGAAATATGTTGTAGCTTAAAATGTAAATAATGTTTTAAGTTATAGAAATTCAAGTGTTGAATTTCTAGACATACAATGGAACTTCTTGAAGTGTTGCTAGATGCAACTCATATAATTCCATTTCAGCAGCACAGTCAACCTAGATTGAAAAGTACTTACCAAATAAATATTTTCAGTTACAGTTATAGTCTTCCTCATATTATGTATTCTCTCATGCACAACAATAAGCTGTGTGTAAGACCTCTATTCTCCTAGGAGCTTTTCCTTCCATTCCTACATTAGATTTATGTACACAATATCTGACATACTACAGTACTGGTGATTTCCAAATGGCTTTGCCATCAGTTTACAATAAAAGGAGGTTCCTAGCATAAATGTGGCATCATGGTTTGCTTAGTGAGAAGTTAGATTCTCAGTTAGCACTTGTGAGTAGCTAGCTGATGGAGCTTTCACAGAAAGTTGGAAATCTCTTTGCTTGAAAGTCTGTGTTTAAAGAAAGGAGTGAGATGATCCTTGAGTGCAATGGGAGAATGGTGAAAACTAGTAACCGTTTACATGCTAGTGACTACTACACAGAAATAAATACTGCTAGTCTGCATTTTTGTAATGTAAGCAGGAGGTATATGAAAAATAAGTAATATTTCCCAAAGGGAAGTCTCAGGGTTTATTCCTTGCCATTATATAACTACCTAACTCCTCCTATCCTACTTCCCCTTACTCATCAATGCACACACAGTAGCTGTCAACATAAGTAGTAAATAAGCATACTGAGGACATGGGCTGAGCCATTTTGTCTTTGTACACCCAGTTACATGTAGACATGGAGTAAATGCTTAGTGATTGATTTTTAAATAAACACTCAATTTAAAGCTCTAAACTAGGCATAAGGGGAAAATACATTGTTTGGTTGACTAGTTGTGTCCAGCTCTTCATGCCCCATTTGGGGTTTTCTTGGCAGAATTACTTGGAGTGGTTTGCTGTTTCCTTCTCCAGCTCATTTTACAGATGAGGAATACAAGACAAATTGGGTTTTGATTTGCCCAGGGTCACAAACTAGTGTCTGAGACAAAATTTTAATGCAGGTCCTCCTGACTCCAGAGCCAGCACTCTATCCATTGTACCACCTAGCTGCCCCTCTATGAGGAAAATACCAGAGGAGAAGTAGTGTGGCAAAGAGTATTGAAGTGAGAGGCAGAAGACTGGCATCTGATATATATATATATAGCCATGGGAGTATTTAACCTCTCAGGGCTTTAATTTCTTCATCTGTAAAATGGGAAGAACATACATAAGGTAGCTAAAAGGTTTGGATCTTTGTTGTAAGCCACATTTTCATTTAAAAAAAAAAAGATGTGTATGGGCCAGGAGAATAGAGGAAAATCATCTTGCTGTTCCCCTTGCATCATACCGTCACTTTCCTCATAAGCATCATATCCTCACTGATTCTCATTAGGCATCACAGTGCTACTCTCTCTTTGGGGCTTTTGCTGTGATATTTAGCTGAGATCAGAGTTGTGTGATGACTGTCCTAACTCCTGTTTGCTAGGGCAGAGTGACTAGAAAGCAACTCCTTGATGAAAAAAGACTGATGACTCTTTAGGTATGTCTAAGGGACAGTTGAATAAAGAGCTGTGAATGTCCTTAAGTCTAAGAGTAAATCTGTTCTTTTGACTCTTGTATTTAGTACCAAACTGAAATCCATTTTCTCATACAACCATATAATTGAGGACTTGACATTAAACAATTTTTGAACCCATTATATGATGCTATGTTCCCAAAATTCATTTAGGGGTGTTAGCTCAAGCAAGGTGGGATTTTAGTTGTTTTCTTTTTGGAGTTCAGTTTCTCAGGCTCAGGCTAAAGTGTAACCATCTGAAGGATTAATCTCCTTTGAACCCTGATAATTCATAGCTATGCTGTCATGTAAATTTTGTGTCTTCTGGCTCTGAGCCTATCAGGGGCTGAGTCTTTGTTATATATTCTGTGAGGTTAGCATTTTGCTTTGGGGGATTGCTCATGAGAAGGATCTTTTGATTCACTGAATGGGAGTCTGAGTAGTCATTTGTTAAGAGCCCTCCAACTACTCAGAGGTTTGTGTTCTCCAGATACAGTGGCGTACATAAGTGGTTGCATCACTTTGTTCAGATGGTAGGAGCCCTGTCTGTTGAATCTCTGTGCTAATTTCTCTGCTTGTATTTTCTACTTATCTGTAATTAAAGGTTGTCAACCCCTTTAAAAGTTGTCTTTTCTTTAGCAAAGCAGATCAAAGAACCTGTGTTGGTAGGCCATTCTGGGTGTGCTAGGGTGCTAGTTATTATAAGGGGTCTGTAACAAAAATCCCCGGAAGATCTCTTGGGAAAGTGGGCTGCCAAACACTTCTAAGAGATAAAGTGTGTCTTGTTCTCAGAACAGCAAAGAGGTCAGGATCCTTGGGTCAAATAATACGTGGTGGGGAGTAACGTGTAAGAAACCTGATAAGGGAGGAAGGGGTTAGGTAATGAATAGCTTTGAATGTCATACGGAGATTTTGCATTTGACCCAGTGGCAATGATAAACCTCTGGAGTTTGAGTAAAGAAGTAACACAGTTGGACCAGCACTTTAGGAAAGTCACTTTAGTGACTGCATGGGGGATGGCTTAGAGTGAGGAGAGACGAGAGGAAGGCAGATCCACCAGCAAGCTATTGCAATAGCCCAGGTTTGATGAGATAAGAGCTTGAATCACAGTGGTGGCAGTGTCAAATGAGAGAAGGGGATATACTTGAGAGGTGTTGCAAAGGTGAAATCAGCAGCTTGGATATAGGAGGTGAGAAATAGCAAAGAGTTGGGGATAACTACTAGACTGTTTTATTATCATGAAGAAACAGAAGGCACAAAAACCTTCAAGTACTTGCAATCTAACTGTAGGGACAATATACACTCTTGAAAAAAATTAAGGCTATTTTCCCAACAGCATGAAGATCTACAAATTGCCATAATGTAAGCAGAATGAAGAGATACAAAGTAAAATTGAAGAAGGGAGAGTATCATTCCAGGTAGACTTCCTAGGGGAGGGTTTTTTGATAGCAGATTTTGAGACAAGAAGGCTCACAGGGTTCCTCATAAAGATGTACAGGATAGGCAGGCCTGTGGGGCAGAGCATACCAAAAAAAAAAAAAAGGCATACAAGATGATCCAAGCAAATTGGGAATGTAGAATGACAAGATCAGTCTGGATGGTGCCAAAAGTCCGTGCTGAGAAATAACAAGAAGTGAAATTCAAATATAGAAGAACACTGCAGTTGATAAAGGATCTTGAGAATTGGGCACAGGAATTTGAGACTTATTTGACAGAAGCCACTAAGCACTTTGAACAGGAAGATGACAAAATGAAAGTGGGGTTAGGAGGAAGATCGGTTCCAGTGGATAAGGTGCTAGGCCTGGAATCAGGAAGACCTGAGTTCAAATGTGGCTTCAGGTACTTACTAGCTGTGTGACACTGGACCAAGTCATTTGACCACATTTGCCCCAATTTTCTCATCTATAAAATGATCTGGAGAAATAAGTGACAAATCACTCCAGTATCTTTGCCAAAAAAATCCCAAATGGGGGTCACAAAGTGTCAGATATAACTGAAAAATGACTGAACAATAAGAGACTTGAAGATCTCATATGTGGCAAGTGCTGAAATTGTTGTTGTTTAATTCTCTTTCTTTTCCCTTCTTAATCCTTTCTCTTTTTCTGTCCTTTCTATCCATCTCTCCTCTTTTTTTCTATTTCTCTCTTCCTTGCTCCCCAGACCCTACCTTCTCTCCACTGCTTAACAAATTGGTCTAAAATGTAGTCATTTGGGGTAAAGAGATAAACAACTTTTAAAATCCTCTCTTTTTTAAAAACTCATTTACATTTATCATTTTCATTTCCATTGCTCTTTAACTTTGCTAAAATTGTTCTGCCCTCTGCTGCTATGGTTTTTTAACATTAGGTCCATTTTCATTAGTCTGATCATTCTATGTCCTTATGCCCTATGGGTAGTTTTCTGAAGGGAAACATTTTTAAAGTAACATCCCACCAATAAACAAGATGACTGAAATGCTTAAAAAGCAAATGAAATAACCAACTTCTTTGTAGAGATGTTTTCAAAGGATATTTTTGAGTAATTACTTCTGCAGAGCAATATTGTGGAACTGACATTTCTGAGGCTAAGGTCACTGGATCACAGATTTTGAGTTGGAAGTAATATTAGAGGTTATCCAGTCCACATTCCTAATTTTTCAGATGAGAAACAGAAGCCAAGAGAGATTTAAGTGATGTGCTTAAGGTTACACAGGTAGTAAGTAACAGAGGCAAATTAAACACCAGATTCTCTAGCTCCAAATCCCCTTTGGGTTTAGTCCTTTAGAACTTGGGGTAGTATCATGGGAATTATTGGGCACTCCCTGATCAAATACACCATGATTCCTTAAGATGTAATTCAGCGGTCAAAGTCCCTTCCTTCAAAGTGCTTTCAAAATAGAACCACAGGAAGACAGAGCCATAGAGGGAACCAAGGTGAGAAATAAAGTCTCATGATTTCAATTCTAATATTCTTTCTACTAAACCAGGCTATGTAGGCTAAGTGCATATATATACACACACACATACATACATACATACACACACACACACACACGTAGAGATATTACTTCCACAGTTTTTATTCCAGACCAACTGATCTATTAGTTTTTTTTCCCACAGCTGATTTCCTTCTCCAGTCCCTGCCATGTGCATCATCCGCACCCCTACACACACACACACACACACACACACAGACACACACGCTTGCAATGCTCTCCTTCCTCACCTCCATGCCTCAGGATTTCTAGTTTCTTTCAGGATTCAACTCAGTTATCATTTTCTGAAGGATATATTTCTTACCCACTACCCTCCACACATCGGGGCAAATGCTTTCCCCAACCTGCCCCCAGGTAAGGTTTGATGTTTATTTTATATATTATGGTTGTATTTCTGCTATATGCCTCCAGCAGAATGTAAGCTTCTTAAGGAGAGAGACTATTTTGTTTTTGTCTTTATATTTATAGGATCTTCCCAGGGGCACCTAAGGATGAAATTAGGGGAGCAATAAATAAGTAAAAGATGGGGGGGGTGGGGAGGAAGGGATTTGGAAACGTTTTTATAGAATTCTTTTTTGCCAGCAAGGACACTGGACCCACCACATTTGGATTTTCATATCACAGTCTCACGTGTTCTTATAGAAGAAATAGAAATAGAACCAAAATAGAGACCGGGGCGGGGGATGGGGGAAAGCAGTGAAATTAAACAAAGTATAAAAAGAAGCGATCTATGATAGAAGCGACACAACGTTGACGGCATTGAGATGTTGACATACAAAGTATCTGAAGGTGGGGAAGTTACCAAATTCATGGGGAACAAAACAAATTTCAGACCTTGTTAATGCCGCAAAAACAGTGACCAGGAGAACATCAGGAACTACTGTCCATACGCCTCTGTATATAACGTTTTAATGAGAATAATCTTCCCAAGCTTTAAGAGCATTTTTGATGAGGGTATTTATAAGGGCAAGCTTTTGTAGGCAAAATTAGACAATAGACCACATCTTTACCATTACACAACTGACTAGGGAAATTTTGGGAGTATAAAGGTCTCACTGTTCATGATAGAAGAAAAATATTTGATTCAGTAGAATAAAATGCCACTTAAAGGCTCTTCAACACCTTGTCTCTTGTGCATAATAAAAATTATACAAGATTGCTAGGAAGACATAACACTAGAGATTACTTTGGTCCATAACCCACTGATAGGTCAGGTAAGGCATAAAGCAGAGGGATATATGTGTGCGTGTACACACATGTATGTATGCACATGCATGTGTGTATACATGTGTGTGGATATATTTGTGCATTGTGTACATGTACCTGTCTGCATGTACATGTATTTATATGTATATGTGTGTGCACCAAAGACATTTACCTGTCATGGAAAAGCTCTAATTTGGAATACAGATTAAGGAGGGCTTCTCTATAGATGGTGAGGTCCTCCGAGTCTTGTTTCCACAGGATTTCAAGTTTGTTTTATTAAGTCTAAGAACATTGTTGAGTCTTCAAGATGAGACCTAAACTCCCCCAAAAGAGTTTGGCTTACCTATTCATCAAGGGGAGAAAAATGCATGAAGAATGTCCATTGTCCAGACTTATGATAAGAAGTTGGATTGATAACCTATAAAGCAAGTTGGAATGATTTTGGGGAAATAGCATTAATTAGTTAATTTAGATGAACAGCCCCAATCTTCTCCCTGAAATAAAGGTCAACAATGGCACTGAAGGGAATATTCATACGGAGGAGGTCATAGTTAATAGTCAGCATGTATTTCGTATTTCAAGGTTTGTAGTTGGGGGAGGGGCTGGAGATGTTTGATGAGAAATATAGCAACCATATCATATTCATTGATGAAGATGTATATGTTACTTATTCTCTACAGGGTTCTACGGAGATCAAATGAAAAGTGTGAGATAGTCTCTACCAAAGAGTTTACTGAGATGGAAGATGGATTTGGAGTCAGATGAGCTGAGATCAGATCTCACCTCTGTTATCATCTACTATCCAATTTACTGTGGCCTAGTTATATAACCTACCTTGACATCTATTTCTTTATATGTACAATGAGAGGTGGAAGTAGATGACTGCTAAAGTCCCTTCCAGTTCTAAATTATGCTCCTATGCTCTTACAGTCAGCTTATACCACCTTCACAGCTGATCCCCACCCCACTTCTCATTCCTTGCCTGACCACAGCTATTACATTGCAGACAGCACATCCCTATTTCAAATATGTAAAGGGAGTAATCTTTGACAAAGGGAAAGTGACCCCAAGAAAAGGGCACAACTGCCACAGGCCTCTCTGGGAGGTGTGGAGAAAAAATGTTATGCTGAGGGGCGTTAGGTTGGAGAACGACCCTCAATGTGATCACCTGGGACAAAGCCCTGACTGCTGGTTCTAGCTCTATAAATTGTATCTGAAAAGTGATCATCCACCCTTTTTCTTGAAGACTCCTAGTGAGGGAGATCCCTTTCCCTGTTGAGGCTGCCCATTCCTATTTGGAATTACTCTTATTAGCTTTTCCTTCTATCAAACCTATATCTGCCTATATCAACTGCTCCTAATTTTGGTCCCCAGTGTCAAGAACAAGTCTAATTTCACATGATAGTGCTTCAGACACTTGAGGAAAGTTTCCATGATTCCCCTTCCCCCCTCACCCCCAGTATTCTCTTCTCCAGACTAAACATGTTCAATTCTTTTAGCTGATCCTTATGTAAATGAAAATAAGGCCTTTCACTATCAATGTTGCCTGAAGCTATATGCCATCCAGCTTATAAACTTCTTTACCAATATGTAGCAGTTTAGATCTCTAGATATGGCCAGACCAAGACAGATCATAGTGAGACTATGATATGCACCATAAGATCATATTAGTTTTCTTGGCTCCCATGGCATTAAGTTTATTTGTAATCTACTAAAATTATAAGATATTTTTCAAAGAAACTGCTCTTTAGCCATACTTCCTCCATCTTATACTACTGAAATTGACTTTTTGTGCCCAAGTGTAAGATTTTACATTTATCATTATTACAATTTTATTTTAATAGGTTTGCAATAGATGGGTGTCAAGTGTGACACTGAATTCTATTCCAATTGGGTCTGGTAGTTCTGAACAGAGTGGAAAGCTGCAGGCTAGAAAATTTATCCTGGATAATTATTAATTATTAATTATTATAATTATTTGTTATATTTTTATATTTATATTTTTATTATATATAATATATAATATTATTAAATAATAATATATAATAATAACATAATTATTAAAAAATAAATAGGAACCAGATTCTATGAAAATGTGTGCCTTCTGACATACCCATCCTGATAAGCAAAGGTGCTAAAGGGAGGATACTTCTAGTGGAAAAGGAGATATCAGGTGTTAAGCCTAGCCTCTTTGCCCCAAATCATCCAAAAGCAAGCTTAACTTTCAAGGGCTTAAATTTCTTCTCATCACCCTTAATGTCTATGACCAGACATCTACCCATACTCAGCAGGAATTATAGAAATGGGGAGGGGGGTGGGGAACTACTCAGGGTCTTTGTGGGTAATGAAATTTTCTAAAGTATAGCTCACAAACCTCACTAATATGGTTACTTTTACTAGCCAGCCAGATGACACAGTTCAAAGTAAAAGTATAAGAATAAAAGTAGCAATAAGTTAATCTCCCCATAAATCTTCAGCATGTTGTCCAACAAATACACCCTCACCAAGAAGACAATGCATATAAAGATGACACTATAGCCAGTTAGAACGAACAGCCAAAGCACCTGCATGGATGGGCGCAGAGGAATCCTGCAGGATATCCCTACAGAGGCCTTACACTCCTCCAACAGTTCAGAAGCACTAGTGTCTTCTAGTCATCCTGGTGCTCTGTGCTGGCCCTACTCCCTGACATCTCTGCTTCATCTCCCTGGGAATTGCTCTCTGCTAATCCTACTACTTATTATTTTTCCACACCAGCTAATCTTCAGACTACCAACAATTTTCAGGGCCACTTAACATTCTCATCAACCCTCCACTGTGGATGCTGTGGTTAATAAGCCTCTCCACTTAAGGGAAAGGCTATAGTTTTTTCAATAACTCTTCCAATGCAATCACTGTACCACCTTACACAGCTGGAGGCAATGTGCCTAGGCTAAAGTTCTTCTACATTTGTCAAATTCTTCTCTCATCTGACTCTCTTAATCCAACTCTGATTTGAGTTATGGTCAGAAATCCATCTTATTTCTAAGCTCTTACCATACCCCACTGGCTGGGACAAGTAATTCTAGAGATTTACTTTGTTGAAAAGAAAAGGGATCAGTGAAACTGTGAAAATTAAGCTGCTTTCAACACCTTTATTCAGTCACAAGGCCTTGGCTGGTTGTAATCAACTGAAAAGGCTAATGGCATTTGTTGTCTTTTCCTCTTGTAACAAAACAGAGACTAGTCTCTTTGGTTTTTCTATATTTATAATTGACAAATGGATTCAGATTATCAGAAATGTAGTCCTAACAACTTGCCCCTGTGGCATAAGGAAGATACCACTACTGTTCTAGAACAATGTTGGGATAATTTAAACCAGGGATGATCCAGTCCCAGCCAGAAATCAAAAATATTCCTCCTCCAAAATCTGTACACAGGATCCCAGCACAGATTTCCTTGCCATCAAGTTAGGCTGTATGAGAAGTAAAGGAAAGAACAAGGCTGGTCCTGCAAATAGACAAAAATAGGAATCCACCAAAACTGTAAGGTTTGACAAGTAGGGTAGGGTGGAGAAAAAAAACAGGCTTAGAGAATGCATAAGCACCTTGAAATCAAGGATGGCTTTTTGGTTTTTGTTTGTATCCCCAGTGCCTTATGCAAAGACATGTAGATAATAAGAACTTAAGGAAGGAAATAAACATTTATTAAGTACCTAGTATATGGCACACACTATGCTAAGCGATTATAAATATTATCTCACTTGATCCCCACAGCAAACCTGGAAGGTAGGTGCTATTATTACCCTCATGGGGGATAAGAAAACTGGGGCAGGCAGTGACTAACAATTTGCCCAGGCTCACATAGCCAGTAAGGGTATAAGGCCACATTTGAACTCAGGTCTTCCTGACTCTAGGTCCAGAGCTCTATTTATTGTACTATCTATTTGGCTATAAGTAACAAGCACCTAATAAGAACTATAGGATTGGAATGGAGTCAGACACCACATTCTAGTCCAAATTTTGTTAATTACTAGTTATAGGCATATAACTCAGAGATATTACGAGTTTGGTTCCAGACTTCCCCAATAAAGGGAGTCATACAAATTTTTTGGTTTTCCAGTGTATATGAAAGATATGTTTACAATATAGTATTAAGTGTGTGATGATATTATATTTAAAAAAATGTACATACCTTAATTAAAAATAATTTATTGCTAAAAAAAAATCCTCAACATCATCTGAGCCTTCAGCAAGCTGTAATCTTTTTGCTGGTGAAAGGTCTTCCCTTGAAGTTGATGGTTGCTGACTGATGAGGTTGGTGGTTGCTGAAGACTGGGATGGCTGTGGCAATTTCTTAAAATAAGACAGCAACGAGATTTGCTGAATCTCTTGACTCTTCCTTTCACTTGAATACTTAGAGGATATTGTAGAATTATTAATTGGCCTAATTTCAATATTGTTGTATCTCAGGGAATAGGGAGGCCTGAGGGGATGGAGAGAGACAGAGAATGGCCACTTGGTAGAGCAGTCAGAACACACATACAACATTTTATCGATTAAGTTTGTCATTTGATATCGGCATGGTTTACAATACTCCAAAACAATTACAATAGTTGCATCAAAGATACTGATCAAGGTTCACCATAACATATAATAATTATGAAAACATCTGAAATATTGTGAATGTTACCAAAAGTAAAAATCGTGCCAATAGACATGCCTGATTGTAGGATTGCCGTAATATCTACAGAGCACAATAAAATAATGTACGCCTGTAAGAGATCCAAGCAAATCACCTGACCTAAGTAAGATTCACCTTCTTCATCTGTGGACTAGGGATAACACCTGCCCTTCCTACCTCACAGAATTATTGTAAGGATCAGATAAAGTAATGTGGGAAAGTACTGAGCAAATTGTCGATTACTAGATAACAGGTTCTAAATATTGTGGCAACTATAGTGAAAACTGTGTGGCCATGCTAATGTTAAGTTGTTATGAACACTATATTGTGATTTTCTGTGATAAGATGTAATGTTGTGAATATTGTGATTTGTAATGAATGTTTGCCTTGATTTGTAATGGAATAAACAGAGTGTTCACTATACTGTGTAATCCAAACCTTAAAAGCTATTCACAGTAGCATTCTTTCAGGAATCTGCTGGTGCATGACCTTATAGTCCCTAAAATCTTAATATAGTTTTTAGCTATTAAATCTTAAAATTGCACTGTGACAATTAAAAAGGTTTGAGACACAATTTCTGAGTAATTTAATCATTTTATTAGTAAGGCCAGCATATTATTCATAAAAGGAAAACCATCTGGCCTTCCCTCTTAGACCAAAGACAATCATACAGCAGGCTCCCAGTTTATACATGTTTCAAAGAGTAGGTGTTCTAAGAGGGGCTAAGAGTAACATCATATCACCCTTGGACAAAGAAACTATCTCAATACTCGGACCACCCCCAGCCTTGGGCTAGGGAACAAAAGGATCTGTCTCCACCCAAGCTTCAGTAGAGCACAATGGCTTCCACATTTTAGATTAACTTCTTGGTAACGTTGGATGGGGTCTAACCAGATTGAGGGGAGTTAATTCAATCTTATTATTATCAGTAACGTCCTTCAAGAGACTGAACATAAAATCAGCACTTTGGAAGAAGGAGATAGCTCTGAATCTCCACAAGATATTGGTTATCAATAATCATTTCTTTTAGCACTAAGACTTTTTAAACTCCCCGTATTTAAGTTTGCAGACCCTGGGTTAAGAATCGCTGGACTAGTCACCACAGGGACATTTGTATCAGCAAGCACCCTAGCATACCCAAGGTGGCTGCTAGCACAGGTTCTTAGATCTGCTTTTCTAAAGGAAAGCAACTCAAAATGGGTTAAGTCTCACTTTAATCAATCAAACATATATCATTTACCTAGTTAAGGGGGAAAGTCAGCACCCTGAACTTCAGAAAATGCAAACAGAAGCATCAACATCTGGGTTTTTCAAAGCTGGGGGAGGGGGGTCAACGGCTTCCCAGAGTCTTGTCTGGCCAAATCTCACAACTCTTTCCAAAGTGAGCTCCAAAGCAATACCTCACATCAGGGTGTATACATAGCCTTCTCCTGGATGGGAGAATGTCATAGTCCTCTTGACCCACTGCCCAATTACAAAGTAATAAGGTGTGGGCACTCCTGAAGAACAAGCCTCCAGCCACAGGCTCCATGTGACCACATTCAGCCTATTAGGGGACAGAGTATACTTTCAAATCTGGGAAGGTTCTCAGAGTCCCTTAAGCAAAGGGCCTAGGGGCAGGGAAGATCTTCAGATGCCCATAACAACTTAAGAGATAAAGAACTTTGGATGAAGAGGAACCTTTCCTGGTAACCACTACTAGTTTATAAGCTAGCTTAATCAATAATAACCTCAGAAAATAAAAGGATCCCAGTGGATAAAATACATACAACAATTACAAGAAATTTTGTTCAGGGTGGAGTTAGGGTGGGGGTAAGAAGGGCAGGGAGAGCATGTAGGACAAGTGCCCACTAGAGGAGGTGCTGAATGCCAATAATAAGAGGAAGGAGCAAGAGGGAGCCTCTTTAGGAGCTATTAATGACAAAGAAAGGTATGATGGAATCCTAATAAAGCTGCCCCCAGCCCCAGTAGTCTAACTTCATTATAGGCCCGACCCCACTGAACAGCAGGCCAATGCTACCCAGGCCCCCTGCCAGTGTCCTAATTTCTTCATATTTGCCTCACTGCTTACTGGAACAACAGGTGTTTCCCTGAACTCTTAATTCCCACAAAAACAGTAGATGTGTCCATATGATGAGAGCTCAGCTATGGCCTCTACCCGGTATTGCCCCCAGACCCATTCCCACAGAAACAGGTGTGCTCTTTTATTCAGTCACAGTCACATCATTCATCTAGCCCAAGACAGAGATGAGGTCAGACTCCAGTAATGAGTGATTAGAGGTGTAAAGTTGCTGGAGGCTACCTGGAGCTGACAGATAATGGTGGGCTAGGCCAGTTCAAGGGTGTAACAGATTTGGGTATAGATATTTTGGGAGGATCAAGGGTAGGGGCTAGCTGGATAATGGAGGCCTAGGCTAGTAACAGAGGTTTGGGCCCAGCCACAATGAAAGGCTTATGGCCTCAGGCAAATGCCTCATCAAATGGGAAAATTCAATCAGAGTTCAAGGGGGTTCCCAGAGGCTGTACCTCATCAATGAGAGGTGTCAATCTCAATAAATGCCTATACTTGGATTAGAGGTGGTCTGACTCTGAATTCCTTAAGACGGTTCCACCACTGTGGGGAGCCAGTTATGGGGAGCCCTGCCATCCTACAGCAGGGCTGAGAAAGAATCACAGAGCCAGAGGTTGTTAGTGGGTGCATAAAAAGAGATGGGAGGAATGGTGAATGTAGAGAGCCAATGTTTATTCTTCCAGGCACAAGCCTTATAGAGCCAAAAATCTCCTTCCTAATTGTTTTCCCCTGCAAACATTGCACACTTCTTTGTTCCCAGGCCATGGGAGTATTTGCCATTCTTATCTGGAGGAGATAATCCTCACACCTGTGTGTTTGAGCTCTTTCCTAGGTGTTGGGAACAATCCAGGCCCGTTAGCAGGTTCTTTACCTAAGAGGGTTTGTTCTGCCATCAGTTCAGAGTGCTACTAGCCTGTGGTCCTCTACATACCACAACACATCATGAAACCCCAACAGTTTTTGGGTGGGTGTAATGCCATGCACCAGCAGATTCCCAAAGGAATGCTACTGTGAACAGCTTTTAGAGTTCAGATTACAAAATAGAGTGAACACTCTGTTTATTCCATTACAAATCAAGACAAACATTCAAAACATTATAATATTCACAACATTACATCTTATCACAGAAAATGGCCACACAGTTTTCACTACAGTGGCCACAAT
>CM053582.1:447668586-447695869 GCA_028627135.1 Pseudochirops cupreus
GGAAGCTGCTAGCGGGTGCAAAACCTCTGCCTTTCACTTTTCCGCTCTGGAGGCCTTCTGGCCGGACTGCTTATCTCCCCCTTTCACAAATCCCATTCACAGCTGTAGCTAATCTGCTCACCTGAAGCTTCTCAGCAATTCCCATCCAGCCGCCCCCGGGGCACAGCTGCGGCTTCAGGCCAGGCTGGTTTCGGTTGGCAGTGCTGATATGGTTCCTCGTAGCTGAGCTGACTTTAGTGGGAAGTATCTTTGTGTGCGTTTTGGAGTTCCAGGATTGGTTTAGAGTCCTATTTTATGGGTATTTTGGGGTGGCTACGTGAGAGCTGCGATGTGTTGCTGCTTCTACGCCGCCATCTTGGCCGACTTTGTAAGCTTTAAAGCACTGCCCGCATCTAAGACAAGTGTGTGATTTACTCCAGAGAAAGCTAGGAAACAGAAAAGTAAATAACTAATACCGAGTTAGATGCGTAGAAGGAACTAAAACCCAGACCTTCCTGACTTTTTCCATCATGCTATGACGAGTTAATGAAACCTTGTCAAATGAACATTTTAAAACCAAAGACCACAGCAGCAGGTCAAGGGCCTGAAAATTGGTAGGCACTGTCATTTTGCTTGATCTAATTATTCTCAAATTTAGTGAAGTTGAAAATCAAGGTTGAGATGCTTATAAGAAAGGATAAATGAAAAGCAAGACATGCAAAGTGAAACATTCTACGCTGGTTTGTTTGGGTTTTGTGAAATGATGATGACTTCATAATAAACCATAAACATCATCATTATTACTGAAGGAATAATGATAATAAACTAAATTGAATCCAACAAATACTTTTATAGCACTTATTATTCAAAAGTACAAGGCCAGCCTCTGGGGGTGTGATGGGATGGGACTACCAAGAACTAGTCAGTGATCCTGCCCTCATGCAGCTTACAATCTAGGAAAGGAGGTGCAACTCATAAAAATAATTCTAAAAAGTGATAGAATGTGAAAACACAATAGTTCAAAGTGCCCAATAAGATTGTACATGAAAAGTTTGACTCTCAGGACGGCTAAACTTGGTCATTCTACAATCAATGCTAAACCTCATTCAGGTTTCCAGTGTCATTTCTAACAGGACCTCATCATTTACCAGGTACAACTGCATGATTTCCTTCTAGAGAGTAGATTGTTTCCCTAAAGTTTTCTTTGCCTGATACTTTTGCTTTTTCTACGAGGCATCATGGACTTAAATTCAGTAAACCCTGGGTTCAGATCATGCCTCAGACACTGTGATTCCAGGCCAGTCACTTAATCTCTTTGAGAAAGAGTCTCATTTATAAAGTACATTGGACTCACCTTTTCTCCTAGCTTTAAATCTGTATTTCTAAATCCAATCCTCACTCTCATGGCTGGAACACTGAGAAAAACTGCAGTGTTCTTACCACCACTCCTCCACCCCACATAGTTTATCAGGATGCACCAGTACTGATGGAGTGATGGGACCTGGACCCCTAAAAGGGAAAGACCATGTCTTTGAAAGCAACCCAGTCCCTGAATTTTCCCACACATTTCAGCAGCCTGTATCACTGGAATCTAGTCCAAGGCATCTGGCCCAGCCCAGCCTATATAGATACTTGACAGTCCCTTCATGCTACTCTTGAACCACCCCTATTGGTGTTACAATAAACCTTGCCACTTTGCCTGGAAGGTTTGAGTGCGTGAATTCATCAGGTAGACACTACCCTGTATCCTGACATTTTGGAGTTCCCAACAACCCCAAGCTGCATCAGTGCCTGTTCCTAATTGTGCTTTTTAAAAAATTCTGTTAAGGACTGAATTTGACTAATTATATTTCTCCTAAACACCTAAGGTTAACCTTACCTTTTGTATCTCCGCATATCCCTTTGTTCACAGCATGATATTATTGGAGAGATCTGAGAGTCCCATAGGAGGTAATGTCTTTTCCCAGATTAGGGCTAGGATTCCCAACCACTTAGTCCATTGTTAGAGTTGTATAATTGGAGACATGAAGACTAACCATTTAATAATTACATTTCCAAGGGCAGATTTACTATGAACTCCAGGCCTTTTTACAGTCTTCCTTATCAGACACAAGTCTAACCTAGTAACTAAGGAATTATACGTGAATGAAGGATTTTCTTTCTGATTCCTTCTCATTAATTCACAAGGAATACCAGCTAAAAGAAGACTGTGACCTTTATTGCTTAAAAGAGAGCCCACCCCTGTGGAATCACTGATCATGGATACATTAACAGCATTTTAGAGGATAAATTTGACCCACAGTGAGAAATCTCTATAATTGTGAGCTTTCTAGTAGAATGAATAGTTAAATTTCCCTCATGCTCACCTTAGCCAACATTAGGAGTGAGAGAAATGATTATTAAATAACCAACCATTAATATTGGGTAGATCCAGGATTTTTTCCCTTCCTGATTTAAAGATTAGATCAAAGCTAAATTCTGTGAAGAGCAGGGCAGATGATGAAATCTTGGAATTGTTACCCCACCCAACTAGAAAACCTTACAAAGAATTCATTCTAAAGTGAATTCCAACTCATTGTGTTCCACTCAGCTACATCTGAGCAGAGGTGGACTCCTTTTTGTCTAGATTGCCTCAGGCAGGGGTAATCTACATAAGAGATAAGCCTCCTAGTCCAAGACTGAAGGATCAGTCACATCCCCAAGATCAGAGTCTTATGCTCCAGACTCTCATTAGAATAAACCCACCTCTCATTATAATATTCATCTTTTCATTAATTGTTAACCAATCTGAGTTGATTGCCACCCTCAGGACACCCACTCTTCTAAGAGCATATAAGCCTTGAGTGGGTTCCATGAGGGATCTTCGAATTTTGAGCGTCTCTGATCCCTAACTGCTGGCAAGATTGATAAAAATGATAAATTACATCTCTGGAGCTTACTATACATCACAGGAGAGACAAGTCATGGAAAATAACCAGAAAATGACCAGTGACTTGAGTGACTTTCATAATTGTAGCAGTGGAAAGATCTTATCGATATTTTAATGGTGATGTTTAGGAGGGCTGGTGAAGAAAGAGAGAGGATTGAACACTACACTGAGGCATGAGACAAGGGTTAGATAGAGTTATTTATCTCGGAGTCATTTTTTCTTTTGCTTTTCTGGAGGGGGGAGGGCAGGGCAGTTGGGGTTAAGTGACTTGCCCAGTATCACATAGCTAGTAAGCATGTCAAGTGTCTGAGGCTGGATTTGAATTCAGGTCCTTCTGACTCCAGGACCTGTGTTCTATTCACTGCACCACCTAGCTGCCCCCATGTCTGAGTCATCTTGCTGTATCCAGGAATTAGAGCAGCTGATTTCACAGTCAGTCAATTAACATTTATTAAACACCTTCTAGGTGCCAGGCACTGTGCTAAGCATGAGAGATTAAAAAAAAAAATTAAAAAACAGTCCCTGCTGTCAAGGAGCTCACAGTATAACGGGAGGAGACAATATGCAGACTACTGTGTGTGAAACATGCTGCATATAGGATAAATTAAGATACTCAACAGAGGGGATGCACTAGAATTAAGTGGAAAGACTTATATAGAAGGTGAGAGTTTAGCTGTGACTCGAAAGAAGCCAGGAAGCAGAGATGAGGAAGGAGAACACTTCAAGAAGAGGTATGGAGAGGGAAAATACTTGGTTGGGAGATGGATTGTCTTGGTCAAGAAACAACAAAGACCAATATCACTCAGTCAAAAGGTATGTAGGGGTGGAGATGAGGGGAACGGAATGTGGAAGGTGGAAGAAGACCGAAAAGTGGGGAGGGAGACAACATATGAGGCCTTTGAAGGCCAAAAAGAGAGATGTTATAGTTGATCCATTGGAGTTTATTGAGTGGGGAATGACGTGGTCAAACCTGCACTTTAGGAAAATCACTCTGACAGCTGAATGGATGATGGACTGGCATGGAAGGGGACTGGAAGCAGGCAGATGCATTAGCAAGTTACTGCAATAACCCAGGCATGACATGATGGGTGTCAGGGTGGTAGCAATGTTAAAGGAGAGAAGGAAACACATGTAAAACATATTACAAAGGTAAAATCAATGGGCCTTGACTACAGATTAGATATGGAGAGGAGACAGTGGATGTTCTAGATCTGGTTGGCAAAACGGTTATTGATAAATCTCAGACCTGTGATGACATCTATTCAAAAACTTGGAAGGAATGTAAAGATGAAATTTTAGAACCATGTACCCAAATGTTTAAACCTTCATCACGCTAACTCTTCCTCTGGGACTGTTTCCCCCATTTCTACTCACATTGGTGGAACACAAACCAAAAATTTAACAAACATTTATTAAGTATCTACTTTGTGCCAGGAACTGGGCTAAGTGCTGAAGTTAAGCTAATAGTCATGTGGTGCCTCAAGGTTTCAAAGCACTTTGCGAGTATTTCATTTTGTTTTTTATTGTTGGGTTTTGAGGCAATCAGCATTAAGTGACTTGCCCAAGGTCACACAGCTAGTACAAGTCTGAGGCTGAATTTGAACTCAGGTCCTCCTGTCCAGATCCAGTACTCTATTCACTGAGCCACACAGCTGCCTCATATAAAATACACACACACATACACACACACACACACACACTAAGTGTCTACACCTGGAATATTGTATACATTTCTAGTCACTAAAATTCAAATAAAACTATGTAAGTTCTGAAATTTAGGAAGCTCATTTTTCATAAGAATCCTGTGAAGTAAGAAGTATTATTAGTAGTTAGTATTAGCCCCATTCTGTGAGGAAACTGAGACTAAAGAAAAGTCATACTTCATAAATATCTGGACCCAGACCGGAATCAAAGTCTCCTAGATGTAACAGCAACACTTTTTCTACTTATACAAGACAAAAAGAGTAAAAAATACAGTGTTTTCAGAGGGTAGGCTAAAACTACTGAGAATGTTTGAGGTTGAAATGAAAAAGGAAGGAAGGAAAAAAATCATCCAATTTTACCAAGTCACAAAGGATATGGATAGGGTAAAAACAGGCTCTCTCGCTAAATCCCACATTTAAAGCTCAAAAGAGATAGTTTCAGGTTCAACGAAAGGTATGCCTTTACATAATAGATGCTTATTAAATTGAACTGAATTACATAGCAGGTAATAAATATATGGAAATCATTATTACTAGAGGGTAGGACCTGAAATCTATGAAGGTATAAAAAGAGTTCAGACAAATTAATAGTATATAAAAGGATTAAGGAAAGCTGCAGAGTTTTGAGGGTACCACCCTAATTTACTGAGGCTGATATTACAGAAGAGCAACCATCCCTTCCCACAGAACTACCCTTTCACACTATATTCAGAGATGAATACCATGCCACTTGAAATACCACCCTGGTCCAGCAAGACATTTCTCAAGCATCTTAGGTTAAATCTTAGGTTAAAAATATAGCACAGGAATTTGAAAGTCTAAATAGTGAATGAGCATCTTTTCATCTTTATATTATATCTAGTATTATCATATCCAAAATACACAAATCTGAAACAAAAATGTAAATTTGGCTAACATTCTCCTTTTAGATGAAGTTACAAACCCCAAAAGCCTTTGTTTCACATTTGAACTGAGTTGAATAGCCCACATGATTTTTTGAGAAAAATATGATTTTATCAGAGAGTATCTGAAAATGTCTAGAGAAGATTTTCCCCAATAACTGATTTTAGGTTTACTATGGTGTCATATTTAGCATTCTTTAAAGTGGATTCCAAATTTCAACCTATCTTCACTAAAATTGTAGTTCATTCATTCATTCACTAGACATGCACTAGGAGTCTACAAGATATAGATTCAGAAACATATATTCAGGGTTGAAAGGAACCTTAGGCACTATGTAGTCCAATTAAACCCCTATTGTACATATGAGGAAACTGAGACCCAGAGGGATTCAGGGATTTGCTCAAAGTCAATTAGTAAATGACAGGTGGGGTTTAAGCTTGAGTCATCTGACTACAAATCTATTGCTTTTTTGAGTCATGGTCCTTGCCCTGAGAGAGCTTATAGTCTAGTAGAGGGGATTATCTATCAATCCTCAAATCATATACTTAGAGATGGAAGGAACCTTAGAAATATAGTTCCATTCTATCATTTTATAGACTAGAAGAATGAACCTCAAGGCAATGAGGTACCCTAAATTACACAAGCAGTAAATGGCAGAGGCCAAATTTAAATCCAAGTACTCTAGGATCAAAGCTATCTGAAGCTAGACATCACGGGCAATACAAAAATGAGTAATGTGTAGTTCCTGCCCACACGGAGCTTAGTAGGAAAGATTCTTATTAACCAACCAATCAACAAGCATTTATTAAGTGCCTTATATGTACCAGGCACTGTATACTAAGACAAAAATTAAGCAATTCTTACCCTTAAGGTAGAATGTGAAAGTTCGCTGAGAACAAGCATGAGAAGGGTGAAAAATGCTTCAGAAGGAAGGTAGCTTCCTTATAGTCATATGGATTAGGGAATGAGCCCTGTATTTAATCTGGGTCTTAAAGAATAAATAGGAATGGAATACGGAGAAAGGTTGCTCATAGTAGATGGAACCATCTAAGCAAAAGGATAAAGGAAGAAAAGGTATGTTTAGAGAACAATATATAGTCTGATTTGGAAAGAGAAAGATGCAGCATGGCATAATGGACTCGGAACCAAGAAGACCTTGGTTCAAATCCTGCTTATCAATTTACTTGCTATAGTGATCCCAGGCAAGTCACTCACTCTGTGGGAGTGCTATTACTGCTACAGAGACTCTTTCTCAGTATCCCCATAAATAAAATCAGGGGGTTGGGCTCAATGGCCTCCGACATCCCTTCTGGTTCTATGATTCTGTGATATCTCTGTAACATATATATGCCCTGCCCTGCACCTTCAGAGCCAGGCTTACTTTGTCAAGCCCTCAGGTTGCATGGAATCCTGAGACCCTCTGGGTATCTCCTTCCTCGGCTACCAGCTATATCCCTCCTATTTTGGGACCCAATGACTATTATCTCAGTTCCATTTTACAACTTAACATTGATTGACTTTCCTAAAAGAATATCTATTTCACAGATTTAGCAAGAAGAAACATAATTCCCACCCCACTCCCCCATGTTTCAGTGGCACAATCCTCCCTACATCACTTGGGGAGTGGATGAGGGGAGGTTAGATTAACAATGTAAGTCAGTTTCTGTATAAGGAGAACAGTGAAGGAAAGAGTCAGATTATTCCCCCCATATGAAAGCAACAAAGCCAATAGGTGCAGTTTCAGGCTGTTTAGAAGACATTAACAGTTCCAGCAATTGAGTCGATGTAAAAAAACCAAAAATACTACTTCCGACCATACAACAGGCTAACAGAAAATATCCATCGTGTATGTGTCTGTCCTCATGATTCTCCCAGAATCTGCTCCCTAGTGCTCTCCATATGAATGATGCCATTTTAGCAAACTCATGGCATCTGCACATTTGCCAGACCTCTGACACATAAAAAGAAAGAGTTGGAAGTGATTCTATGAATGCCGTCTGGAGCCCAAACTCTGAGACCCTTGAATGTCAGGCAAATGAATTTATATATTATTCAGGAAGCAATGAAAAAACTATTGAAGGCTTTTTTTGCAGGAGGACGACATGAAAATGATTATGCTTCAGGAAGATTAATCTGGTAGCTGTGTGTAAGATAGGTTAGAAAGGGAGAGACTGATACTAAATTGGGAGATTACTGTAATAGTTCAGCCAAAAAGCAGGACTAAACTGAGGGATTGGAAATAGAGAGAAAGGGAGAAAACTGGAAAGTTAGAATAGATTGGATATAAAAGGAAGAAAGAGTAAAAATATTGAGGATATCTGAGGTTTCAAGTCTGGATGATTTGGGGTGTTTGTAGCATTAAGAAAATAGGGATGTCTGAAGGAGACACACTTGAGGAATAGACACAAATTTGACATGTATTTTTCTTCATGCAGGACAAAAAAAGCAAATACCTTGAAATGCTAGTATTGACTAGGGGTAATAAATTTGGGAGCCATTCAAACAAAAGTGATATGTAATAAATAGATAGATAGATACATACTTAATTACATGTATACACATACACATATATACATACATACATATTTTTGCATACATATCTATATATATATAACTATATATGTGTGTATATATATAGACTTGGATAGATACATAGATCTTGGATAGATAGATAGATAGATAGATAGATAGATAGATAGATAGACCTGTGATTTCACTGATATACAGAACTACAGGAGAGGGAAAGTCCCTTTCCCAAAGCAGGTCAACCTCTTTCTCTGCAACTTACAGTCAAGTTGCCAATGACATTTTGAGGTCAAGTGACTGGCATAGGATTACACAGATAATATGGAACTTAAAAGCAAGTCTTCCTGACTCCAAGGCCAACTCTCTATTCACTACCCTGCATTGTCTCAAATATATCTGTATATATGTGTGTGTATGTGTGTATGCACATATGAGACATATATTATACATACAACAATGTGTATGTCTATGTATATGCTTACCATAACTGTATATATGACATATATGCATATATTTGTATATATTCATATATTTGTATGTATACTGCCTAGGAACTTGATAAGCATATATGGGTGTAGATAGATAGATAGATAGATATAGATAGATAGATAGATAGATGGATAAACAGATAGATATGCAAAAGAACATTTAATCATTTGTCAAACTATGTGATGCAAGTTAGCTGGTACAAAAAAAATCGATCATTATTTCTTCCCCTTCCATCTTTGCTTAGCAAGTAAGAACCAGCATTGTGTGTAGGCATTTCCCACTTGACATATGAATTAGTGTCTCCTTTCTACCCCAAATAAAAATACTAAGCAGAGCAATGCCATAAGGGTTACAAATTGGGAAATAGCTAAACAACATTATAGTATTTGTGTCATTTCTGCGGGAATTTGGTGATGATTTGTTAATGACTTTAATGCAGAATAGCATTGAATGAGATAACCTAAATATCTGGAAAGTGATTAAGTGCGCTGTTTTCCCATCTCTATCCCTTCCATAATCCTAATAATACTTTTGTTAGGTAAATTTTGTTTTGCTTAAAAGAGTATTTTGTCCTGAAGGTATTTAGAAAGTCAGAGCATCTCAGGCAAGTGGGGATACTATCTGATCAGCATACTCCTGTTTCTAGCCATTTTAACAGTAGCATTTCTTTTTACCACTAGAACAATATTCATCATTCTACTTGTATCTTCATTAGACTGCATTATTTATTACCTTTTTAAATGTTATCCTCCTATGCCTAATGGCATTGCCTTTTCTTCATCAATAAATAATGCTTGCACTTACAAAAGTCTCCTAAGGTGTTTATCAATGGCCTGGTACATGCCAAGGAGCAGAAAAAAAAAAGTGATGCACCAACAAGTCAGGAGAAAGGTAAATTATCTTGGCTTGATGCATTTTAAAGCACCAGGAAAGCAATTGACATAATCTATCATCAGAAACCTTGGTCTGATTTTTCTCCCTCCTGTTTAAAAAAAAAGTGATCTTTGTCTTTTTTTAATACACTAGAGATGAGACTGAGGTCTATCTTTCTCTAATTTAATTCCATCCAAATAGCATCTATTTAGCACCTATCAGTGCAAGGTGTTATGGTAAATTCTAGAGACACAAAAGTAAAAAAATAGTCCCTGACCTCAAAGAACTTAATGTCTACTGGGATAAATGAGCAGAAAACAATTACATGATACTCCAAAGCCCACAAATAACAACATATATACTTACATGGCACTTTCCATACCTATGGAAAAAACAGGCAAACAGATACATTGTTGTGGAACTGTGAATTAGTTCAGCCGTTCTGAAAAGTAGGTTGTGACTATAAAAGTAACTAAGATCTCTACACCCTTTGACACAGAGATTCCGTTGTTAGACATACACTCCAAAGATGAGGTCAGAGACAGAAAGCAAAGCCCAAAAATGTACCAAAGAGCATCACCTATTGCAGCAGCAGAGAACAGTGAACAAAAGATATGCCCACCAATTGGGGAATGGAGAAATAAATGCAGTGAAAGTGGTAGACTATTATCTATGCTGTAAGACATGACAAGCATGAAGAATTTACAGAAGCCTGAGAAGAGGCTAGGGAACCTGCGACCTTGAGGCCACATATGCCTTTCTAGATCCTTAAATGCAGCCTTTTGACTAAATCCAAATTTTACAGGACAAAAAAGTTTAGATTCCATCAAAAGGACACACTTAAGGATCTAGAAGGCCACATGGGGCCTCAAGGCTGCAGGTTCCTTGCCCCTGAATAGGGCAGCTAGGTGGTACAGTGCTGGACCTGGAGTCAGGAAGACTTATCTTCCTGAGTTCAAATCTGGCCTCAGACACTTATTGGTTATATGACCCTGGGCAAGTCACTTAATGCTGCTTGCTTCAGTTTCCTCATCTATAAAATTAACTGGAGAAGGAAATGACAAATCACTCTTGTATCTCTACCAAGAAAACTCCAAATGGGGTCACAAACAGTCAGACGTGACTGAAAAACAGTTAAACAAAAAGACAAGCCATATGAACTGATTAAGAAAGGTAGCAGAAACAGGAAAACAATCTATATAATGACTATAAGAAGAGTTGAAGGAATTTATCTTCCTCTTCAGCACAGAGGGAGATGTAGAATACTTTATTGCACATAACATCAGACACAACTAATGCTTTGGGTGATTTTGCTAAACTTTTGTTTTCCTCTTTTTTTTTTCTTTGTTTCAAGATATGGTTTGCAAGACAGGAGAAGGAAGGAAATGAAAGCACCAATAAAGATATTTTTTTAAAATACCACCCTCCTCACAGAGAATACTTAAGACTCAGATATATGAACACTTCTTGAAAACTTGATCAAAACCTAGGAAGCCTAAAATACAGACAGAAATAGTCCTCTCTGTAGGCCAAAAAAGTCAGAACCCTGATAAATCTTGGTCTGTCCAGAACTAAGAGAGATGGCTATCATAGGACGTGGCTCACTATTTTACTTATGAAACATACCAGTGACATTGGGTCATTTAAAACAGAGCATCCCCATAAAACAAGAGATATCCTTTGAGGTAGGTGGTACTTTTGTTTTTCATTCCCCATCACTGTTGCTGCTGCTTACTACCTTTAGAGCTGGGGAAGATCACTAACAGCTGTTTGCTAGTTTGCTTATTTGAAAAATAAGGTGATTGGGCTTAATGGTCTCTGGGGTCCATTCCAACTCTAGAGCTATAATCCTGTGATCTTAAGAGCAAGGGAAAATGTGTACAAGCAGCCAAAACATGTAATATTAAATAAACAAAATTGGAAAAATAAAAGCTTCAAATTTTTTTTTAAATTACAAAAAAAAAGTGCAAAGCCTATGAGGAATATGTGGACATTTCTAAAATCAATAAATTATATTGTAAAGAAAATTATTGATATGAGATGGTCTTTGTGGTTTTTTTTAAGTAATCAACCAAAAAATATTGCACTATTATCTAGCAACCCACATGGTCTTCTTGCTATCCCATTATTGCCAATCAATCAATCAATGTCTTGATCAACAAGCATCTTTAAGCACCTACTATGTGCCAGGCTTTATGGTAGGTACCAGAGATACAAAGACAAAAATGAGATGGTCCCTGCTCTCAAGATTACATTCTAACAGGGGACATAATATGTACATATATGTTTTTGTAGAATAAATAAATATCCAGTACAGATACAGGATAACTAGGGAGAGGGGGTACTACATGGGGTAGGGATACAACATTAGAACAGACATTATGCTGAGATGAATTTTAAAGGAAGGAAGGGATTTCATGAGGCAGAGGTAAGCTCATTTAGGGCACGAGGGACTGTCTATATAAAAGCACAAAGGGAAAAGACAGAACACCCTGTGTGAGGAACAATTAACCAACAAGTATTTATTAAACTAATTCATGTTTCTGCTGTCCTGGAGATCAAATTCCCCCCACCCCCAACACCATTCTGAGATGACTGGGCTAAATTCCAGAAGACAATCTGCCCAACAGAAGCTGCTGCAAAAACTTTGCTGGTATGATTTCATACCTGCTGTCAACAATTTTCTGCTAAAAATTAACTCAAAAGACTGTGACTTCTAATTAGCCTCTTCCTCAGATTGTGTTGTATTGATTTATCTACTGATTGATTAGATGACTCCAATAGATTATAAACCCCTTGAGGACAGGGATAATTGTATTCTTGCCTTTATAGCCCCAGTGCCTCACCCATATTTCCTAAGAATCTATTATTTCTTCAATGTGAGGAACTTCCCATGTAAGAGATTCCTAAAGAATACCACTCATCTATGACTTAGTAGATGAATACTAGGGAATTACTTGAGGCTCATTTAAGTTACGTGACTTGGCCAGGGGCGCAAAACCAGTCAGTAAGTCAGTCAACAAACATTTATTAACTACATGTCAGGCAAATATTTTGAATCCAAGTTTCCCTAACTCTAAGACCAGTATTTTATTCACTGTACCATATAGCCAGAGCTTAATAATGAATTGAATTGACTCTTCAGTTACTTAATTTGTAGGAGTGCTCCAAAGCTATTTATTTGAATTCTAGGGATTATGGCTAATATGGCTCACATCTTTGCATTACTTAAGATTTCAACAACACTATTTTTTCATTATTCATCTTTCACTTTTTGGTTGTAAGAAACATAAAAAAGCTATTGGTCAATAAATAATTTTGTAGTGTCAGATGAGGGCAGCATTAAGACCAAAGAGGGGAGTTGATTACTCTCCAATTCACAGTATGAATTAATTGAGCCTCACATACCTAAGAACCACATAGTCATTACTGTTGGCCTTCTCTGCAGGTAGGTGCTAAGTCAAGTGAAGTGATCAATTCAAGGGCAGCTGTGTTGCCAAGCAGAAAGAGTGTTAGGCTTGGAGTCAGGAGACTCATCTTCCTGAGTTCCAATCTGGCCTCAAATACTTAGTAGCTGTGTGACCCTGGGCAAGTCACTTCATCCTATTTGCCTCAGCTTCCTCATCTGTAAAATGAACTGTACAAGGAAATGGCGTACCACTCTAGTATCTTTGCCAAGAAAATCCCAAATGGAGTCCAGAAGAATCAGAAGTGACTGAAAACAACTGAACAACAACAATCTATTCAAGGTCTCAGAAAAGGGTTCTGCCAAATTTGGGATATGAAAATGGCAGAAGCCTAGGTTTTGTTTCTTTGCTTTGACAAAAATAACCCCGCTGAAATAGTTTTAAATTTAAATTAAAATTAGTATATATATTGCAATATTGTACTGGATAAATGTCAACTATTAAAGCAGTACAAATGGAAGGGTGTCAGCAACTAGTTATCTGGGTCCAAAATCTCACTTGCCCTCCCCCCTTGCTATATGTTCATTCTAGTGAAAGAACACTGTAGGCATTGTTGTAACTATGCTAGAAGAGCCTCATTCTTTTTTCCTAAAACTCTTCTCAATCCTTCACTGTAAAACCTTCAGTGACCTGGCAATGTCCTTTGGAGATTACTTCACCTCAGTCTTGCTCCTCAATCAGCTTCTCAAATCTTGCACATCCATTGGAATGGGGCCTTTAATCATTGTGTCCCAGTTTAGCTATCGAACTGAGTTTCTGTCCCTTCCAAGGTAAATGGTACCAAATACTGAAGACTGAAGCACCCCTAGGGTTCAAACCCTAGCTCTACTACTTATTAACTGTGTGACCACTGGCAAGATAATTCACTTCTTTGGGCCTCAGTTTCTCCATCTGTAAATTGAGGGCACTGGACTAGATGATCTGAAAGGTCTCTTCCAGCTCTAAGTCTATGAACATATAATCCTATGAACTCACTTCAACACCAACCTAGAAGGTCTCCTAACTTTTGCTCTTTGAAGATCAAATTTTCTGTTTTCTGTCTTTTCATCAGGAAGGTCTGGAAGTACGCTATTTCAATGAATGTCTATCTCCTCCCCTGAAATAGTATGCTCAGTTTTGCTGGGTAGTTGATCCTTGGTTGTAATCCAAGCTCTTTTACCTTATGGAGTATCATATTCCAAGCCCTCTGATCTTTTAAGGTAGAAGTTGCAATATCTCCTGAGATGAAAACACTTGTCTGTTCAGCCTACTGATTAAGAAAATGAAGCACAGTGGATCATTGGATTGTAAGTAAAGGATTCCTGAATTCAAAACCAGCTTCAGACACTTACTAGTTATGTGGATGAGACAAAGAACATCTCTGTACTTCAGTTTCTTCATCTGTAAAATGGGGATAATAATAGCAAGCTACCTCCCAGGGTTATTGTAAGATTAAAATGAGAAATATCTATAAAACACTTTGCAAACCTTAAAGTACCCCATATAAATACTAATTATATTTATCTTTATTAAGGTGGCACAGTAATTAGGGATGACAATAAGAGTAGTGAATCCATATCTACACAAGTTTCAGCACCAACAATACAGAAAGAATTGGTGGACTTCAGAAGGATTGTTGACATTGTCCCTCATAGCAAAGCAGTCCTCAAAGACTCAAACTGTAATGGGAATTTCTGAGCATCTGTAATGCCATGCATGAGCAGTTTCCCAAAAAAGTGCTACTGTGCACAGCTTTTAAGATTCTGATTACACAATATAGTGAACACTCTATTTATTCAAGAACAAATCAAAGAGAAATAATCAAAGGATACAATATATACAACATTACATCTTATCACAGAAAATCACAATATAGTGTTCAGAACAGCTTATCATTAGAACGGCCACTTAGTTTTCACAAAGTGGTCACAGTATTTAAAACAAAGAACAAAAGAACAATTATCTGGTATCCCTAAGGAGGTTTGCCTCCTTACTTAATCATTCAATCATTTCAGAATACAAGTCAGTCATCCACTCATGGGGCAACTAGATTAACTTAATCAGTCACTTATTTAGCTATTAATTGCTAAGTATTGCTAATCACTAAGTACAATCATTAGAAAATTACACAAACCCTCCACCCCTTGGTCTCTAGCAAACTCCAAGTTCATCACAGCATTCAATATCTAAGGAGAGGCTTTTTCCTCATCTTGACTCTGGGTTGTCTCTCAGATTCACTGGATCCCCTTCTATGGTCTCAGCTTCTACCTAAATCCACCAAGCAGTCACCTGGATTCAGAGGCAGATTGCTTATAGGTCCTTGTCCAGTCTTCTGGGAAGTTCCTGCTACACACTGAAGTTCACAGGGTCCAGCACATCTCAAAACCTTCACAACTTCTGTTGCCAGGAACTCAAGGATCAACCAAACAAACAAAGTATTAGCATCCTGGTCATGCTTCTTTAGTCCTCCAGCAATATGGCTGGCCCTAGGACCCAGAAGAAATCTCAGCCTTCCAGGCATCAGCAACAACTTTGACCTTCCATGCAGCCCTCCTGGCAGCAACTTCAGCCTTCGCCAGACTGTGGTCTCAAGAAAACTCCAACTCAGTTCTTAGTCCAGTAGTAATAGCTCAGCTTCCAGATGCTGCCAAGAGAAACTCTCTCTCTCTCTCCCTCTCTCTCTGTCTCTCTCTCTCTGTCTCTCTCTCTCTCTCTCTCTCTCAGCTGGCTTCAGTCTCCATGATTCTTCCACCAGGATCTTGTCAGGAGAAAATTCTGCTTCTCTCTCTCTGGGGCTTTTCTTATATACACACACACATATACACACATACACATTGGCCTCCTGTTTCAGCCAACCCCTTCTTGTTATATCAGCAACAGGAGAGAGAGTTCACACCTTCTGTTTCTTTCACAGAAGTTTGACCAGTTACTAGCAAAAAGGGTCTTCAAATTTAAATTAATTACCATTACAGCATCAATCTGGTATTTTGGATACCCATAAGGACCAAGGGAGTAGATAGATGACTAGAGATGGTCTTATGAAAGGCCAAGTTCATGAAGTATTCTTGAAATCAAACAATGTAAAACAGGTTGTCCATTTTATCTGACTGTCTGAACCAATAGCTCATTCTTCACCTGGGCTTTCCTATATCTTATCTCCCCAGTCAAGTTATTCTTTTGACAAACAATTCAGGCATCTGCCTACATCCATTTATCACTGTTCCCAAACCACACATTATATAGTTCAAGCACTTCTTGAAATTCTCCATTGTCTCTCTGTTCAAAACAATTTCAAATACTCCACAACCTGTATGGAAAGACATCCTATTAGTATGTATAGGGAAACAGAATCTGAAGCAGTTGGATGACTTGGCAAAACCAATATATGTTTAGTTTTATGAGGCCTCTGGGTATTGGGGCTAGGCTGTCAGATTTATAGTCGGAATCCCTTTAAGGCTTCTCCACATGACATGCTCTAAGTCATTTTAGGTTGATCTGCCCTGGGCCTTCAAGTCACTTGCTTTTTACATTGTAGCTCATTCTCAGATATTTTCACATTGAGCCAAATATGTACATCTGGATTATTTTAAGCATAAACCTCCAGTCTAAAGAAATAAATGCCATTTTGCATTCTCCCCCTGAACATTTGACGCATACTTCAGGCATTCATTAGCATAATCATATCCCTACAATTATTTTTATACAGGGAGATCAGGTTAAAATAAAACACAAGGCTAGTACAGGTTCAGAAAAGAAATCAAAGAAAACTGACCTATAGCTTTAGGGGGTATATGTAAAAGAGTACTAGAACTTTGTCTTGAGGGTGACCCAGCTCCATCCCTAGACACTAATATAATACAAATATTTTCATAAGCCTCTGGCTGCATTGTAGCTCCTGCTAAAGAACCATGCTCTTGACCCCTTGGCTGCCTCTAAGAGTCATTTAGTGACTCTTCAGACTGAATAGCATAGCTTAGGGAGATAAGGACGCAGGAAAGGGAGAAGGAGAGGGAATGGTAATTTACCCAAGAATTTGGCTCACTATTCACTAGACTCACAGGATTTGGAGTTTGAAGGAAACTTTAAGAACATCTAAACCAGCCATTTCATTTTGCAGATGAAGAAACTGAGAAACATAGACATTAAGTGACTTGTTCAAGGTCACATGGTATGTAGAGGCACAATTAGCTTAAAAGTCAGATTTTCTAATTCCAAATCCAATACCCTTTCCAATGCTCTGTGCTATTTTATTTAACTGTCTACACCAACCAAATTTCTCAGTTAACTGGTAGACCCTCTACTTCATATTACCTCCAAACTCTTTTGCAGTGGAACACAAATTCACAGAATTTAAGAGTTGGATAAGACCTAAGAGACCATTTATACCAGCCCGTATCTGAACAAGAATGCTCTCTGATATATTTAACAAATGGTCACACAGTTTTTGCTTGAGGACCAGTAAGAGCAATCCACTAATTCCCAAGGTAGCCGATTTTACTTTAATATAGTTCTAATTGTTAATCAGTTGTACATGGTTATATAGGTAATAAGTAGCAGCATGGGAATTTGAACCCAAACTAAGTATTTTATTCCAAAACCAGTTCTCTTTCTACTGTGCCATTCCTTCTCCCTTAAGAGATATGGTAAGAGCATCTTAGAAGGATTGAGAGCTACCAAATGCAGGGAATTTCTGAATTCTTGTGAAGATAGCTTCTGGGAGATAAGCTTTATTCTCTGTAGGTTTGTAGATAGCATGAAGCTGATCTCCATGTATCCTTACTGCTTCCAGAATGGAGTAGGAAAGAATCTTTCATTTCTCATGGGGAAATAGGTGTAGATATCCCTGATATTCTACAGTCTTCCTCTTTCTTTAGTGGCAGGGAAAAATCAAAGTTTTCCAAAGAGAGCAGGTCTTGGGAATTATCTCTGTAAGACCCAGCTTTGTGTTATGGATGAGATCAAAGACAGTCTTCCAACTTCCTGCCACATGCTCGATCATTCCTGCCGCTTGCAGATGGATTCCAAATAAATATTTTCAAGCCTAATTTCTCTGCTTCCCACACAGTACATGTTCACATGTATGTCTCACAAATGCTTCAAGCACAACATTTCCAAAATTGATATCTTTCCCTTAAACCTCCACATGCAACATTTTTATTAGGGACACAATCCTTTACCCAGTCTCTCATAGTCAAAACCTTGGTATTTTGTTTAACTTCTTCCACACCTGTCACATGCAAGCAATAACCAACTCCTGGCAATTCCATTTTGGCAAAATCTTAAGCATCTACTTTCAACTTTCTATTCCCCTTGTCATAGTCATTGTTATTGAATCTCATTGTCACCTTCCTGGAGTATTGTGATAGTTTCTGAACACATCCAATCTCAAATCTATTTTCATATTACTGCTAGATCCTACTCAAATATCTTCAGTGGCTTTTCCATATGTACTAAGTAAAGTTCAGATTTCTTTGTCCAGTATTTGCCCAGCATATCTATCTCTATTTGCTATACTCACGGTTCCACATATAGATGATTTGGTACTGACTGGTGGAGCACCTGTGTTTTCTTAGTGTTACCTGTTAGGCCAAAATTAACACAAGCAGCAGAGAATTGATCCGTACTTTGTTGCACCTCAGCTGCAGAGACTGCATTGAGCGGACAATCATCTATGAAAAAAAAAATCATGTACCAACTCTCCCTCTCATTAAGTTTTGGCTTGTAGCCTTTTCACGTTGATGGATATACAATACTGGTGAATTTCTCCTGGCAACTAAATTTTGCCAAAGAGTTTTGAATACTATGGATAAGCTTATAACCTCAGCAGTATACTTTCCAGGGAAGTAAACATTGATAATGAGGTTGACACACACATTGTCAGAACTAGTTCAGTATTTGGGAGGCTCTGAAGGAAGAAGGAGAAAAGAGGTATTTGACTGTCTGCCAAATTGAAGGTCTACAGAGCCATTGTGCTGACTTCATTGCTGTATGTCTGTAAAAACTGGACAGTATTATCAGCACAATGCCAGGAAACTGAATCACTTCCGTTTGAACTGTCTTAGGAAGATTCTGTAGATCATCTGGCAGGATAAAACACCAGATACTGAGGTCCTTTTCAAATTAAACTGCCAAGCATTCAAATTCTACTGCAGAGAGCACAACTCCAATGGACTGATCACATTGTTCGAATGCTAAATGTACACCCACCAAAAAGACAATTTTACAGAGAACTCATACAAGTTAGGGTCTCACATGATAGTCAGAAGAAATGATACAAGGACACTCTCAAGATCTCTCTGAAGAACTTTGAAATTGATTGTATGACATGGGAGACTCTGGCAAGACTGCCCACCATGGTGTGCCCACATCAAAGAAGGCACTGGACCCTATAAGCAAAGTAGAATCGAAGTAGCTCAAAAGAAATGTGAGATGTGCAAATTTAGAGAATCCACCCCCAAATGTTCCCATGGGCTTTTTATACCCAACCTATGGTAAAGCATTCCAAGCTTGTATTAGTCTGTTTTGTTTTTTGTTTTGTTTTGTTTTTTGAGGGGAGAAGGCAAGGCAATTGTGGTTAAGTGACTTGCCAAAGGTCACACAGCTAGTTAGTGTGTCAAGCGTCTGAGGATGGATTTGAACTCAGGTCCTCCTGACTCCAGGGTCTGTGCTCTATTTACTGCACCACCTAACTTCCCACTTGTATTAGTTTGATCAGCCATAGTTGGACACACTGTACTTTGACACTGACATGGTAATGCCATTTTGGTTCTCTTGAAGATGAAGGACAACAATCAACCAAACCTATTTTTCCAATATTATCTCACATTGTTCTCTTCCTCATAGTTCAATTCAATAAGCATTTGTTAAGCATTTATCATCTGCCAGACACCATACTAGGCACTGGGGGTACAAATAAGAAAAACAGTTACCATCCTCAAGTAGATTACAATCTGATTGGGGAAAACAAAAGGGAGCTGAAAAGAGGAGGGACTACTGTGGGGCAACCATCTTGTTCTGTGGAGTTGAAACCAAGCAGAGCTTCTGGTAGAAAACTGAAGGAGCAGCATTTCTACCCTCCATAAAGGAAAACTTTGGATGAACTTTAATACTCTACCCTCTAGATCTCTAATCAGAGGGACAAGGAGGCTGAGGCTACATGTGGCCCTCTAGGTCCTCAAGTGTGGTCCTTTGACAGAATCCAAATTTTATAGAACAAACCCTTTTATTAACAGCATTTGTTCTGTAAAGTTTGGATTCAGTGGAGGCTGCAGGTTACCCACTCCTGGATAGACTATCCAGGCTGAATTAACTACATGGTGACTGATCTGAAGTGATCGGCTTATCCTGGGAGGGACAAATTGTCCCAAAGAGTTGAAACCAAACAGAGTTGCTGATAAAAAGTGAAGTGCTCCAACCTATTCAATCAGAAAGCATTTTTCAAAAACAGTACTTCAATGACACTGTACTAATCACAGGAGACATACAAAGACAAAAATTAAAACAACCTCTGCCCTCAAGGGGATTATATTCTATCAAGGGAAGTAATACATACATATTTAAGTATGTACAAAATAAATAACAAATGAATACATGATAGTTACATACAAAGTAGTTAGGGAGGAAGGGCATAAGAATTGAAAGATCAGAAAAGATGTCCTGTAGGAGGATCTAACACTAGAAGGAATTGGGGGCTTTGCTGAAGCAGCAGTCAGGAGGGAGTATATTCCAAGGATGGAGGGCAGCCACTGTAGAAGTCTAGAGTTGGAAGATGGGAAGTCATGCAAGAAGAACAGAGAGAAGTCCAGTTTGGAAGGACAATAGAGTGTGAGAAGTAGAGTAATATATAATTATGTTGAAAATATGGGTTGGAGCTAGGGCTCCAAGGGCTTTAAAAGGCCAGGGTGGGAGGAATGCAAATTGGAAGATGACAGCAATGTTTTGTTTTGTTTTAAATCAATAAAACATTTTTAAAAGAAAAAAGAGGGAAGCTTGTGTTTATAAGAAAAGTAAGAGACAATTAGAAAGATAAATTGAGACCAGATTGTTGATTATTTCATTACACATATTTAACAAGTAAGAAAAGTGCCCCCACTTCCTTTTCCTCTCCATATATTTCTTCTTCTATTGGCCCTATTTCATTCTGGCTGAGAAGCCAGAGGGAAAACCGGTGGGTAACTAATGGGAATATGATTGCTTTTCTCTTTCTTCAATATTGCTGTAGGAGTCTTAATATAGTCTGGAGAAGGACGCAAACTCCTGCAAGACAGGAACCATGCCTTCTGTTCCTCCTTGCATCTGCCTGGGTGCCTACTGTTTGGCCTTGAGCAATGCATATTTGTTCAATGAATGAATGAATGGCTGAATCTGACTTTACAGATGCATATAGTAGATTGCAAATAACTAATAGGTCTATTACCACTACATGAAAATAAGTCATATTTTTAGTGTTGATGTCATTGTGTACAAGCCTGTGTCTTATGGAAATTTACTAGTCCTCTCACTCAATTATTTCCAGGTGCTTTTCTCAGGTTGGAGTTGATTTGCCTGCCTGTTTTTAATGCTCTTCATTTCATCTTAAATGGAGAATTGACTCAATATGATTCCTTCATCTTTCAATGACATTTAAAGATTGGATTTAATCTAGGAATTTCTGATTTATGCAGCCCTGATACACCATGACATTTCCCAAATGAATCCATAAAAAATGCATAAATGATAGATGCTACTGATAGTCTAGTTATCTGGGGACCATTCTTGATCTAAAGAAATATGCAGATTTCCCCCTTTGCAATCATAATTGGGCACCTTTGAGTCAAGGATTCTTGATGCCAAGTATCAAAGAGATGCATTGCAAAAAAGACGATATTATTCATAATGCTTAAATAATTATATTGCTAAGATCCTAGACATATATACAATCTCTCATAGCACTCACCTTATAATAGAAAAGTTACCTTAATTGAAAATTTTTATAAGGATTTTTCAGGACCAGTTTGCCATCAATATAGATTAATTCCAGCTTCAGCCTATAATAAGCTGCGCACATTTAATTAATTTCATCATTATTTTAATATGTTCATGTACATATTTTGCACAATCTGCTTATTGTGAATTGATCACATATTTGCTGTTTGCACTCATTCTACAAGTTTTCCTCTAACATTCCAGATTTAAAGGCCCAGCCAAAACTGATCAAAGGTTTTTGCTATATACTCTTGCCACCTATAAATGGATTGATTTATTGTGCTTTTTTTTTCCCAGGTCACACAAAATATATTCCATCATTATACATCTCAGTATTCAACAAACACATTTCACCATCTATATTTTATAAACAAGACAAGTTCTTAGTTTGACAACAGATGTCCATTGAAACCAGTAACTGTGCATATTTCCAAGAGCAAAAAGAAAATACACCACACTTGAGCAATTCCATTTATTCAAGGATATCAATATGCTATTAACAGTCAATCAAACTTCTTTACCAAAAAAAAGTAGGGCAATGATATTAAATGGTTTGTCTGCATTTGCATAGCAAACTGGGAAAAGACTGAGCTAATCACAGAATTTTACAGCTTTAAAGGATATTAAAGATTAACCTCATTCAGCCGCTTCATCTTTTAAAGAATTTCATTTTGGATTTTGTCCTAAACATCAGACTCATTTGTCAATATATTTCCCAACAATAAACAATGCTTCGTAACATAGGCAGTTCAGCAAAATCAACAAAGCACCCCAGACTGGCAGTGAATGTCTCCACCTCTTTAAAGAGAAACTTCTTTTCTTTTGCAGAACCAACATTACTCATTATAATTAATCTAAGTGCAGCAAACTTTTTAGTGTTGTCTTCATTTACATTATTATAGCCATTGGGTATAGTTTTCTCTTAGTCCTGCTTTCTTTGCTCTGCATCATTTATCAATTCCCCACATTTATCCTATTTTCTCATGTATGTCATGTCTTAAGACACAATAATATTCCATTACACCAAGATATTATAATCTCCTTCCTCAATCAATAAGCACCCATTTGATTACCAGTTTGATACCACAAAGAATGCTGTTAAGGATATTTAGTTACATAGGATTATACATTTTGTTATATACACCTATAAATAGGGTGTCCCAAAAGTCTTAGCTGTTAAAAGCTTAAGCTATTAAAATAAACCTGCACTAAGACTTTTAGGACACCCCATATATAGGACTTTTCTTTCATAATAGGCACCTAATAAATTCTTATTGATTGAGTCCTATGCCCTGAGTCCCATTCCACACACAGAGAAGGTAAATTGGACCTAAGAACTAGGCCAGACTTATTCACAAAACCCCAAGGGGGAAAAAGAATCTTTTAAAGATTTATTTAAACAAACTTCACTCATCTCTGTCACTATCAACATTTTACTTCTTCCAGCTACATGATCTTTCTCCTCTACAAGCCTGTGTTTACATAGCAAATTAGTTCTTGTCTTCTCTTATTGAGGTCTCCTGGGCCCATAGCTATCATAAGCTCTCTTCTGGTCTCTACAATGGCCTGGTGGTAAAGATTTGAACAATCTGATGGGGTGATTTTTTTTATTATTATTCCAACAAAGAAAATGCAGTGAAGGACTGGGCAACTTACCTAATATAATTAGGATGACCAAGTCTATATCAACACAGAAGCAGTGGGGAGAACAAGTATCACTTCCAGAGGTTCTCAACCTGTGGGTCACAACCCTGTTGATCACAGGGGTCACCTAAGACCATTGGAAAACCCTGTGCTCCTCTATCCATCTCCAGGCTGGTCTGCCCACATGTAGATACACCCACATATGAGTATTAAATGGTCATGGCATTAGGAAGGTTAAGAATCACTGAATAAAAAGAAAGAAGACACACAGAGTTTGGTATAGAAACACTTTCAAATCAGCAGGGATACAGGAAGGAACAGGAATAGGGGAAAGGAAGGAAAAAGAGGGAAGATAGTTTTAGGAAGGGATTAGTCTTAGGCAAAATAAACTCTAAGGATAGATAGGAAATCATGAAGAAAGTTTTAAAAGGAAAGAAAGGTTATGAACTTTTAATAGAGAGGAAGCAAGGAGTGTAGGGAAGAAAAATTATAGGTGAATAGGATAGAGGGAAATGTGTAATTTAATGTCAAATATAAATGGCGTATGCTCGGTCATAAAACAGAAGAGATCAGAAAAGTGGATTAGAAAACAGAATCTGGCAACGTGCTGGTTATAAGAAAAAAATCTGAAACAGAGATTCACATAGAATTTAAATCAGGGACTGGAGGAAAATACATTATGCTTCATCTGAACTGAAAAATGCAAGGGGTAGTCATTGTGATTTCAAATAAGACAACAGGAAAAACAGACTTAATTAAAAGAGATAAACAGGGAAACTAAATTTTGCTGAAAAGTATCATAGACAATGATTCAATAATCCTAGACAATATATTCAATAATATGTATGCATACTCACACACATACATACATACACCCTATATAATCTAAGTACTTAAAGAAAAAGTTAAATGAGTTATAAGAAGAAACAGGAAGTATAAATATAATTAATATTACTACAAAACTCAATGCACCTCTTTCATTTAACCAAAGGAAAAAAAACAAGAAAAAATTAAGAAGTTGAATAGAATTTTTTAAAAATTAGATATATTAGACCTCTGGTGATAACTGAATAGGAATAGAAAGTGGTACACACATTTCTTGGCTATGTATGGCATTTTTACAAAATGGAAACATGCACTTAAGTATAAAAACCTAACAAAGAAGTTCAGGAAAGCAGAAATGTTCAACAGATCCTTTAATGAACACAAAGCAATGGTAATTATGTTAAATCAATAGCCATTCAAAAAAGTATTTTAAAAAATCAACTGGCAACTGAATAATTTAATCCTAAAGAATCGGTGGATCAAAGAACAAATTGTAGAAATTATATGTAATTTTATAAAAGATAATCACAATGAGACAACATGCCACATATTTTGAGATGTAACCAAAACATTTCTTAAGGGAAAATTTATATGGGTTAAACCTGTTCATTAACAAAAAAAGAAAAGGAACAGATTAATGAATTGGAGATTCAACTTAAAAAAAAAACCAAAAACTAGAAAAATACAAAAAAAGACTCCAGTTAAAAACCAACAGAAAGATAGTGAAAGTCAAAGGAAAGACTAACAAAACTAGAAGTAGAATAACAACAATAATAATAAAAGTAGGAGCGTGTTTCAAAGTATATTATTAGATAACTTGATTAAAAAGAAGACAAAAGGAAAATTTTATATGATTTAAAATAAAATTTAAAATAACTAAAATAATGAATAAAATGATTAAAATAGAATTTACAGCAAGTAAAGAAAAATAAATTGTATCAGAAAATTTTTTGCCCAACTATGAGCCAACAAAATCGGCAACTTAAATCAAATGAACAAATATTTATGAACATATTAAATACTCGGATAAACAGAATGTGAAATAAGAATTTAGCCCAATATCAGAAAAAAAAATATTGTCATAAATGAAATCTCAAAGAAAAAACTTCATAACCAGAGGGATTGCTAAGTGAATTTTCTTGAGAGAGCCCAGCCTGATGTTGCTGTTGCTACTATTTTGTGGTTTGGGGTAGAGATTTCACTAACAGGCTTCTAAGATGCCTTCCAACTTTAAAATTCTGAGGTTCTATCTATGATCCAAGGACTCACCTCTCTAAATTTTAGAGATTAGCTACTACATGAATTTTTTTTTCAACCCCAGACATTCTCATGAATGTCCACTTACTGAAGTGAGGAAGGTTTACATTCTCAATTGGTAGAGAAAACTCCCACACCAATTAACTCATAGGTTCCTAAGATAGGAATTGAAGTTAATAAGATAACTATCATTTATTTTTAGATATAGAGTCCCAACTGGAAACTTCTTACTTGAAATAGAGATAGGATAGCTGACAGTAGTTCTCAACCTGTGGGTCACGACCCCTTTGGGGATCAAACGACCCTTTCACAGGGGTCGCCTAAGACCATGGGAAAACACATATTTTTGACAGTCTTAGGAACTGAGACACCACTCCTCTATCTGCCTCCAGGTGGGTCCACTCACATGCAGATACACCCACATACGAGTATTAAAGGATCGCAGCATTAGGAAGGTTGAGAACCACTGGGATAGCATTAATATGGGGTCATAGGATGGAACTTGGCTAAACGCTTTTGTAAAAGACACCTACTGCTTTCACTTGCTGGCAGACTATGAATTTTTAAAGATTCTAAATTAGCAAACTGACATGAATTTCATAGTGAGTAGATGATTTTTGTCCTTGAACTTTTATTTCTGGATAATAATCATAATGCCCTTTGCCTCACAGTAGAACCAGGGCTGAGATTAATTGGACAGAATGACTGAATTTATTACCTTTGCTACACCTTTAATTAAAGAGCTGCACAATCCCTGTAGATGGTGAGCCAACTTTTTCCAACTATCAAGAGGGAAGGAGCTGGGTTCAATTTAAATAATACTGGTTCATCCACTAAGAATTAATATGGGGAAAATACATGTGCCCAATACAAGAAACATGGCTTTGCCATTTAGATGTATTCATTTTTTTGATGGTTTCTTGGGGTGGAGGAAGGGGAGTAGAGATAATCAGGGTTAAGTGACTTGCTCAGGGTCACACAGCTAGTAAATCACACAATAAGTAGTGTCTAATATCAGATTGGAACTCAGATCCTCCTAATTCATACTACCTAGCTGCCCCTGCCACTTAGATGTAGAGGTTGAAGGACATCAGAGGATATCTAGTCCAACCCCTTCATTATAAATGAGGATAGCAAGGCACAGAGTAACTTGATTAAGCTTACATAGGTTAATAACTGAGGCAGAATTTGAACCCAGTTCCAGGACTTCAAAGTCAGTGTTCTTTCCATCCTGTCACACTGAGTCAGTGCTTTGTAAGCTGAAACATTTGCTTAGAGCAGAGGTTCCCAAACTTATTTGGCCTACCACTCCCTTTTGAAAAAAAATACCCAGTGCCCCCCTGAAAATCTATTTTCTTTAACCCTTTAATTTTTTTATTTGTATCATTTCATTTCAAAAATATATTTTTTAAAATGATGCATCTTAAATTTAATAATTTATTAAATTTGTGGGTTTTTCCTGCATTGAAATTTTGATGATGCAATATTATGTCACATAACTGTATAGTGTTATATTGTAAACAAGTCATTGCATGCACATATTTTTGCTGATGCATGCCGGACTTCATGACAATGTGCAACAACACCTGCCAACACTTGCTTGTTAAGACCTTTCTGTGAACTTGACCACTGCTCAGTTACAACTTGCATTTTGTGTGTTTATTTGGAAAAATAATGTAATCACTATGACTTTAACTGTGTTACACAATAGATGAAATATGTATGAATGATTTTTCAAATTTTTT
>CM053582.1:447696369-447731019 GCA_028627135.1 Pseudochirops cupreus
GCCCCCACCAGCTTTGGCTCACTGAAAACGCACCCCAGGACCACCCCCAAGACCATGATGCTGATCCAGGCTGCTCAATGCAAGAGCACTTGGCCTCCACATGATCGCTTGGCCCCCCTGCAGTCTGCAGGCCAGGAGCTCCGAAGCAGCAACATGGAGGCGGCTGCAGGGCCTCTGCTTCTGTTGCTTCTTTTCTCTGGAGGCAGTTTGGCTGGACCTGCTTTTCTCCCCCAGTTTTAGCCAAGTTCCACTGACCTTTCACTTAGTCCTTTTTTTCTTATGGCTTGGTAATTCTGGAAACTGCCACAGCTGCCACAGATCCACTCTCCTGAAGATCCAGCTGCAGCTCAGCTCGGCTCATCAGGCTGCCCCCGGGGCCAAGCCGCCATTTCAGGCTTGGCTGATTTTGGCTCCCAGCGCTGAGCTGGTCCCTCCTAGCCAAGCTGCCTTCAGGAAAAAGTATATTTGTGTGCATTTTAGAGCTCTAGAATTTGTTTAGAGTCATATTTTATGGGTATTTTGAGGTGGCTGTGTGGGAGCTGTGGTAGCTTGCTGCTCCTACACTGCCATCTTGGCTCTGCCCCACAAGAAATTTCATTTCTGGAACTTTCACTTCACAAACAGTTTGTGAGATGAAGGAACAGCAGATGCTGAGTGACTGAAGGACACCCTACTATTTCTGAAAGCCAAGACCAGATATGATCCCTCGCTGTGGGCTCTGGGCAAGGAAGAATGAGCACAAGCCGGGTAAATGTGGCACTGCAGGAAGTAAGAACATTTTCTGGACACCATGGTTGGGTCTTAGGGGAAGAAAGAGGAAGCCCTAAAGTAATCCCCTGGACAAAATTCAAAAACAGCAGTAAGGAGGACTTTAGGACTAGGGCAACATTACCCACAATTTGGGATTAAAAATTGATAATGATAATAATATTAAGCTGCTAAAAATAAAATAAGACAAATTAAAAATAAAAATAAGCAAAGAAAAAGAACCCAACCACTGATAGGTACTTTGGTGTAAAAGAAGATCTGAGTTTATGGTTTGAGGAAGACAACGAAGTTAAAAAAAAAAGCCATCCAACACTAAAGAATAGCATCAACTGATCAAAAGTTCCCACTCACCCCCCCCAAAAAAATCTTAAAACTTAAAAAGCTATTTAAAAATCAAATAAGACGCAATGAGGAAAAATTAGAAGAAGAAAAAGAAAAGCAATTCAAGGGAATTATGAAAAGATAGTTAACCAATTGGATAAAAAAGATTCAAAATCTTAAAGAAGAAAATAAAAAGGAATTCAAAAGTCAAACAAGAAAGAATGAAGAAAAATTAGGAAAAAACAAAAGTAACCCAAGAAAATTATTAAAAGAAAGTTAACCAAGTGAAAAAAGAGAAATAAAACCTCGAAAACTAGAATTGGTAAGTGGAATCAATTGACATTATAAGGCACCAAGATATAATAAAACTAGTAAAAAAAAAATAGAAGAGAAACAGAAGCATTTCATTGGAAAAACAACTTATATAGAGAACAGATCCAGGAGACATAAGACATGGCGGACTACATGAAAGTTATGGAAAAAAAAAAGAATCTGTACCCAATTTTACAAGAAATTATTAAGGAAAATTGTCCTGCATTCTAGAACAAGAAGGCAAAGTAGAAATAGAAATAATCTACCAATCACCACTTGAAAGAGATCCTAGGAAGAAAACTTACAGGAATGTCATAATCAAGTTTCAAAATTCCCAGGTTAATGAGAAAACAATGCAAACAATAAGTAAAAAAACAATTAAAATACTGCAGAAAAATAATCAGGATTTCATAAGACCTAAGAGCTTCTACACCGTAAGACCACTGACCTTGGAACATTGTGTTTCAAAGAACAAAGATGCTGGTGTTGTACCTAAAAATAACTCATCTGTCAAAGTTGAGTATAATCCTGAATGGAAAAAAAATGGATATTTGATGAACTGAAAGACTTTCAGGTATTTGCAACAAAAGACCAGAACTCAATGGAAAATCCAGTATAAAAGAACCAAAGGAAATATAAGGAAATTATTCAAGAATAATTACAAGGCACTGATTAAGGTCAAACAGTTTACTTATTATATATGAAAATGTTATTAATATTAGTTAAATATTGGTTACTATTCTACTATACTACTAATATTCTTAAAACTATTATCATTACTAAGGTAGTTTGAAAGAAAGGTTGGGGCTTTGACGACGTGTTTCTAAAAAAATAAAATTGTGTAGGAAAAGATTAAAAGGAGAAATTATCTCATAAAAATAGGATGTGAAAGGAAGAACTAACACAGAGGAAGCAAGTCGGGTGGTGGAGGGCTGGCAATATTGGAACGTTACTCTCATGTGGGTTGAAGAGGAAACAACATATATGTCTGAAAAGGTTTAAAAGTCTTCTGAACTTCTAGAGAGGTGAGAAAACTGGGGGAGAAATTAGGGAAGGGACTTTTGGGTGGGTGCATTGATTAAGATTAGGAGGGAGGGGTAAACAGAAAAGAGAGGGACTTTTAGAGGTGAGGAGAAAATAAGGAATAAAAAGGTAAAGGGAGAAGATAAAGTAACCCAAATACTGTAAAAGATAGGCTGAAAATAAAAATAGTGAGTAAAAAAATAAGATGAAGGGAAATTCACAAATAACAATTATAACTTTAAATGAATGGGATGAACTCACCCATAAAACAGAAATGGATAGCAGAATGGCTTAAAAATCAGAATCCAACAATATGTTGTTTGGAAGAAACATATTTAAAAATAAAAGAGAAACATTGAGCTAAAATGAAGTTTCAGCTGATGCAAAAAAAAAAGGTAGGCATAGCAATTATGATTTCAGACAAAGTTATGGCTAAAATAGTTATTATTAAAAGGAGATGAACACGGTAACTACATTTTGATGAAAGATACCATAGACAATGAAACGTGTGCGTGTGTGTGTGTGTGTGTGTGTGTGTGTGTGTGTGTGTGTGTGTGTGTGTAAAAGAATACAAGTCATTCCCCAATTGATAAATGGTCAAGGATATGAACAGGCAGTTTCCCAAGGAAGAAATCAAAACAATTTATAAGCACGTTTTTTAAAATGCCCAAAACTATCATTGATTAGAGAAATGCAGATTAAAATAGCCTTGAGATATCGTTTTACACCTACCAGATTGGCTAAAATGATGAAAGGGGAAAGTTAAAAATACAGGAGAGGATGTGGGAAAATTGGGACACTAATTCATTGTTGGTGGGATTGTGAACTGACATTTTGGAGAGCAATCTGGAATTATACCCAAAGAGCTATTATACTACCTATACCCTTTGACCCAGCAATAATACTACTTGGTCTGTTCCAAAGATGATTAAGAAAAAAGGAAAAGAACCTATATGTTCTTTTTCTATGTTTTTTTTCTTTTTCTGTATGTTTACAGCAGCTCTCTTTGTGGTGGCAAAGAACTAGAAATTGCATGGATGCCCATTGATTGGGCAATGACTGAATAAGTTGTGGTATATGATTGTGATAGAATACCACTATTCTATAAGAAATGATGAGCTCAATAATCTTAGAAAAGCCTGGAAAGACTTGCACAAAATAATGTAAAGTGAAATAGGCAGAACAAAGAGAACATTGTATATAGTAACAGCAATATTATTTTAAGGATGACTTTGAGCAAATAAGTTATTTTGTCTTTTATAAATACCCAAATTAACTATAGAAGAAAGATGCTATCTGCATCCTGAGAAAGAAGTGAGAAATAGATGTATAGAATAATTGTGTGTGTGTGTGTGTGTGTGTGTGTGTGTTTGTGTGTGTGTGTAATGGTAGCCATCTCTAGGTTGATGGAGGGAAAAAAAAATGAAGAAAAAAGTAATTTATATGATAATTTGTTGTATATTTGAAAGGAATAGCAAGTTGTGCAGAGTAGATTTGCAGTTTCACATGCAATCATCTTTTTTATTGTATAGTTATGGAAATGATTGTTCTATTCCATAAATTAAAAATAAAATAAAATTTAAAAGCAAAAAACAAACTCTACAGAAAAAATATATTGCAAGGGATACTTTCCAAAATCTCTATATCCTAAAACTATACCATCAAATTCTCTCCTTTCAGTTTCCCTAGGATATGCCCAAGTCAGCCATGTCTTGATACTCCCAAGGACTGCATTCCTGATGCTCTAGACTCTACCCACAATGCCCCTGCTCAAGTAACTTCTCCTTTTCCCTTCCCTTTTTCAGCTTGCTTTTATGTATTGTCTCCACTATTAGAAGGCAACCTCCAGAAGGGCAAAAAATGTCTTTCTGATAGTATTCACATTCCTATTATACTGTCTTGCACAGAGTAAATGTATAATAAATGCTTGTTCATTTATCAAGTGATTGCAGTAGGTACAAACTTACTAAAGGGGGAGGTTGAATCAAATATCCTAAGGAGCAATACTCCTAGTTGTATAGTGGTTAAAAAGAAGAAAGAAAGAAAAACAAAAGAAAAAGCTTTCTCAAAACACCTCTCTTTGAACTCTTAGCACTCACAATCTGAATGCCACGATTTACCCATTAACAGCCCCCCTTTTCTATTTGGACTTGGCTTGTGACATTCTCATTTGCATTAAAAAGAAATAAGCAATACAGTATAATGCTTTCATATTGTTTTTCTGTCACTGTGAATCCTTAATTCTTTACATAGTAATTTTATATAAAATAGCATTGGATCACTATCTCATACATTATACCACAAAAAGGTACAAAAGGATGTGGCCAAAATGTAAAATAGCAAATAAAAAATCAAGGGAAAAAATGTAAATGTTTTCATCCAGATCTATATTTAGGGGGATAATTCTTAACCAAACAAGGGATAATCTTTAAAAAATAAAGTGGGCTATTTCAATTACATTAAATTTAAAAGCTTTTCCATGAACAAAATCAATGCAGTTAAAATGAGAACCAGTTGAGTGGGTACTCAAATATCTCTAATACTTATGTCTGATATCTTATATGTGTGTATGCCAGTTTCATGACACCATGCTCATGTGGGTTATGGATGAAGGACAATGCTCTCATGCATTCCCAGTCACCAGTGGAGTGAATCAGGGCTGTGAGTTTGCTCCCATGCTTTACGGCATGATGTTTTTCCACAGTTAAGTCGGGTACTTTCAACAAGGACCAAAAAGGCATCAAGGTCAGCCACCACACTAATGGTAAACTATTTCACTTGAAGAAGCTACAGGCCAAGAGCAAAGTGGAGGGAGAGTTGGGACATAACTTTTTGTTCACAGATGATTATGCATTCAATGAAGCCCTCTGAGGCTGAGATGCAATAGGGTATGGATCAATTTTCTGCTTCTTATGCTAATTTTGGCCTGACAATTAACACCAAGAAAACAAAGGTCCTCTACCAGGCAGTACTGCACCATCCATACATGGAACCATTGGTCACAGTAAATGGAGAAATTCTGAATGCTGTGGATAAGTTCACTTATGCCTTATAAAAGGCACTGGACATGGAGGAAGTTTACAAGGCAAGCATTCACATGAAGGTCAGAAAAAGAGGTACAATGGCACTCTTGAAGTCTTTCTGAAGAACTTTAGTATTGATTATGAGACATGATAGATGCTGACATGGGACCACCCAGCATGGCATGCCCACATAAAAGAAGGTACTGTACTCCATGAGCAAAGGAGAATTGCAGGAACATAAAGCATACATGAGTTGCACAAATCCAGACACCTCCATCCCAAATGTTCTAACAGACTACTTGTGCCTAACCTGTGGTAGGGCCTTCAGAACTGATTGGACTGATCGACCACAGTCAGATACACTGTACCTTAACCCCAACATCATGATGTCATTGGTCCCCTTCAAAAATGAATGATGAACAACAACAAATATACACACATATAGAATATGTTATATATACATACAACTATACACATAGGTGTGTGTATATGTGTGTATAAACACACACACACACACACACACACATACACACGCTATTGAGAGAAATATATGAGAATAAGATAAGTGGTCAAAGCATATGAACAGTTTACCAGAAAAATACAAACTTTCAACAGCCATGTGAAAAAAATAACTCCAAATTTCTAACAGAAATGAACATTGAAACAACCTCATACGTAACAAATTAGCAAAATTGATTTAAAAAAAGAAAATCAGTCTGGAGGGGCTATGGCAGCGGTTCTCAACCTGTGGGTTATGTTCAATTTGTAGCAATGAAAATACATCCTGCATATCAGATATATACATTACGATTCATAACAGTAGCAAAATTACAATTATGAAGTAGCAACGAAAATAATTTTATGGTTGGGGATCACCACAACATGAGGAACTGTGTTAGAGGGTGGCAGCAGTAGGAAGGTTGAGAACCTCTGGGCTATGGGAAGGCAGTCAAACTGCTATGCTCTTAACAGAGTCATGAATTGCTTCATTCATTCTGGCAAATAATTTGGAATTATTATAGAAAGGTTACTAAACTATTCATGTTCTTATACTTAATGAAACCATAACAGAGCAAATACCTCCAAAAGATCAAAGACAGAAAGAAAAGTCCTAGATATGTCAAAATATTCATAGCAAAACTTTTTGTAGTAACAAGAAATCGGAAAACAAAGAGAGGATACTGCAATTGGGGAAAAGCTGAATAATTATGGTATATGAAGTTAATAAAATTGAGCAGTGAGATGATGAATATGAGGAATTTAGAGACATATGGGACAACTTGTGTGAACTGATACAGATCAAAATAAGCAGAACAGGAGAATTGATACACACAGTGCCTACAACAACGTGAATGAAAACAACATAAAGAGGTGGCTGAATTAAATTTAACTGCAATAATCAGTCATGGTCACATAGAAGAGATGAGGTAATGCTCTAACACCCCACCCCACACCAAGCAGGAAAGTACATCACACATATTGCCAAAAATTATGGATTTGTCAGATGGTTTTGCTTAGCCGATTTTTTTTTTTTGTAAGGAGGAAGGATTCATGGTGGAAAGAATGTGCACTGGAAAATAATTACAGTCTGAAAAACAAAAGGCATCAGTGTAACTGTAACTTAAAAACAAAGAGAGTCAGCTGTGGCAAAACACAATGTCTCGTACTTAATGGGATTTTAATAAATACTTATTGAATTTAAAACGTTAGAAATAAAAAGGTAAATAAATGCCTATCGCCAGTTTACAGAAGCGGTCTCTAGAATAGTGCGGCCACACGCGGGTTCAGACAGAAAATGCTGCGCCTGTTTACGTTTGTCTTTATTTATGGTAAAGAAGGGAAGAAAGAAAGCTTTACTATCAGACAGACACAACACGCATGGTACACAAGGTATCCTCGGGTGTACCTTATAGACGCGCTGTGTGTGAACTGTATAACATCAAGGCGCTCACAGTTGGCCCTCGCTCCTTAATTCAGCTTTGGCATATTGTGACTTGCTGCAGTTTGTGTACAGCCACAAATAGAGTTTTATGTACTATATATTCTAGATTTAACTAAAAAAAAACCCACTAACCCTCATGAAGTGAACTAATTGCTTCAGGATTTCTACAAAGCAACTGCGAATTGAAGCAGATGATAATAGTGGAAATATCAGCAAACCCTTATATGCTTAGCAAGAATTCATTAGCCATAGGAATGAGACAAAAAAGAATGATAACCTAATTAGATGTGACAAGAAGTCACCAAAAAAATAAAAATAATCAAGAGAATTTTAAACATCGATTTCTATGTACATTTGTTGAAGAATGAACCATATTTTAAATAGATTGTACTTTGAGCTAGTATTCAGTCACCATAATTTACAAACTAAGCTTTTGTTACTGAGAATGATGTATACCATCTATAAAAATGCTCATACCTCTTTAAAATGAATGACTTGCATCTCATACCTTAAAATTGGGAAACATAATCTCGTAACCTTTTAGAAAATAAAGAATTTCAGTGAGTTTTCAACCCATTCATTAAAAACATAAAAATGTGACACCTTCTAATTAGTTTACAAGAACTAGACTTCAGAAAGGATAGAAATTTCCTAACTGAATTTCAACATAAAACTTTTGCATAAATGGTAGACCACTGCTCTACGCAATACTAATAAAATATCCTGCTTGCCACTGCCTTTGATGGGTTTTCGCAGTGGGCTGCTCAAAGTGTGGGGTTTAATTCATGGTCATTCTGAAGCAGCAAGTGAGAGAAGAGTTAGCAGAATGGAATAGACAGTATAAATGAGGCTCAATTAAGAATAAGGGTCTGAAGTTTGTAAACCATGAAAAAAGTTTGTAAACCATATGGTGCTTATGCCTGACATCACTTCTTGAGTCTTTCCTTCATTTATTGTCCATTGATTTTTTCCCCATTCTTTATGGAAAGAATAGGAGCATAGAAAAGGCAAGGATAGTTTGTTCCATAGTTAATTGACTTCCATCATGCATCAGGACCTCTTCAAGCATGAACTCTGGATGATGCATTAAAAATGCGCAAGCAAAATCCAGGACTGCCCTGGAAAATTGAGGGATATCATTTCAAAACCAGAGAAAGCAAAATGTTTGAGAATTCAGAGCTAACAGGTATATGTGTGACATGACAGAGTATTTCATTGTCACAGATAGCATAATTTATGTTAAGCAGTTGTAAAATCTGTCTGGACCTTTCTTTTACTTGCCAATTTTTAAAAGTAGGTCAAACCTTCAGTAGAAAACCATAAATCCAATTCACTAATCCAGAGAAAGTTCATTAGTTCTTTGAAACAGATGGATAAAAGATCCAAATAGCTTTCTTATGGTCTCTGCTGGTTCTTTTAATTTCTAATATATAACAGTAGAAAATGGCTATAGATTATGCACTTTAAAATTTCAATGGAGCTATGACTTCATCAGTGTGATTATTTCCTTCCTTCTCATCACCACTCCTCAATCAGTGCAAACAGAAACTTTACCATTAGATCTTCATTTCCAAGCATACAAGCAACAGCTCTCGTTCTAATTCTTGGATACAAATCATCTGCATCTTTCCATTTCCTCTTGGATCACATGTTGATATGATCCCTCCCCCATGGAAAATCACTTAAAGCTTAGGTTTGGCTCAGATTTAAGGTTTCCTTAAATGGGGAAAGTAGAAAAGTGTTCAATATACAGAGTAGATCAGGGAAGATACTTATTTCCTCTGTATAAAAGAAATATTCAACATAAAATATCCACAAGAACACATAGCTCACAAACACAGTGACATAACTACTATTATACTCTTCCTGGAAGATTGATAGCTATGTAACTGAGTTCAAATATACTTATCTCCTTGACCCCTGGAGAGCCAGGAGACTATGAGTGAAAATTCAATCTCTCTCCTCCCTAATAGAGAAGGGAAGAACAAATGTCTTGAATGAAGAAAGGATGTCAGAATAAGTAGAGGTGTGGTTATGGTTATGGAGGAGGATTCATTGCCACTGCAATGAAGGCAGAGATTGAAGATGTGACAATGTATATGGAGGTAGGGGACTGTCAATGGCCTCTGATATAACCTCTGACCTTAAAAATAGTGAAGTCATAGCCTTTAATAGTGAAGTCACAGCCTTTATACCTAAATGGCTTCAACTGCTGGGCAACTTAGCTGAGGAGCTTGGGAAAGACTGTAGCTGACTGATGCTGCTATCCACAGCCAAAGCAGAAAGGCAGTGACTATGTCTGGTACTGAGAACAAAATAGGTGAAATACCATCTCTCTCCCTTTCTTACCACTGGCTCACTCCTGTTAACCATATTGTCACATTCTAATAGTGTGTGTGTTTCTTGGTAGGTAGAAGAGGTTAGAAGGATTGGAATAGAAGTCTATAGTTTCTCAGCAAAATAGAGAAAGAAGAGATTCTCTTTCAAATTGCTGGGGTTTTCCCCATCTGGGGGCTCAAGATGTGTCAAAGAGATTGTTACAAATTACTTTGGCTCTACAAAAGCAGAGAAGAGAAATTCAATTAAGACATTCAGTCAGTAAAAAAAAAAAACATTTCTTAAAAATCTTCTATGTGCCAAGCACTGTGGAGATATGATGGGAGTGAAGGATGATGGGAATGCAAAGAAAATCAAAAGACAGTCCCCTGAAATCTTGAGATCATAATCTAATGTGGGGTAGGGACAAAATGCAAACAACTACATGTATACATACATACATACATACATATATATATATATATATATATATATATATATATATATACACACACACACACACACACAAACAAGCTATATGCGGGATAAATAGGAAATAACTGACAGAGGTAAGGCACTAGAATTAAGAGAAAATTGGGAATAGTTTCCTGTAAAAGGTGAGGTTGTGTCTGGGACTTGAAAAAAACCAAGAAGTGAAGATAAGGAAGAAGAGCATTCCGTGAATGGGAGACAGACAGTGAAAATGCCTGGAGCCAAGAGAAAGAGTGTCTTGTTTGAGGAATAGCAAGGAGGACTTTGTCACTGAATCAATGAATATGTGGGAGAAGGGGAGGATTAAAATGTGAGAAGACTAGAAAGATGGGGAGGGTATATTATGGAGGCTTTGACTGAGAAACAGAGGATTTTATATGTGATTGTCAGGGAGCTACTAGAGTTTCTTGAATAGAGGGAATGATGTAGTCAGATCTGTGCTTTAAGAAAATTACTTTGGTGGCTGAGTGGAGAATGGACTGGAGTGGCAAGATTCCTGTGGCAGGAAATCCAACTCCCAGATTATTGTAATAGTCTAGGAATGAGGATTTGAAGACTTGCAATGGGGTGATGGGAATAGGAGAGGAGAAAAGAGGACATATTTAGTCAGTATTCCCTAGTTAAAGAATGAGTCAGCATTGGTGTTGTGGTAAGAGAAGGTTTACTAAGTAAATAGTTGGAGTAGCTACAATCAAGAACCCTGACAACTCTGCTCTGTATAGTCCTCTCCATAGGAAGGTTCACAGAAACCCCAGCCTTCCTCAGGGTGGAGGTGAGGGCAAGTCACACCATAATGAAATAATGGAGAAGTTAGGGGCTGGGGGGAGAAGACTGCTCACACAAGGGTGGGAGCCAGAGAGAGGGAGTAGCTTGTGCTCCCTTTTCCATCAGTCTTACCTCCAATCACTATTAGATTAAAAACGCTAAAACATGAAGCATTTGGTAGGACTGCTAAATAGGCATTTCACCTCCACCCCAGATCTGCCCTGTACAAATAATTCCCTCCAGTTCCAAGTATTTTAATAAGTCAAACCATAAGTTAGACCAGGAATTAAGTTCATTCTCCTGACAGCAGTTATCTTCTGCAAGAAGACCTATAGTAATTGAAGAGATAGGGTAGGAAGGATTCTCCTGAGGTACAACCAGCCCCGACCGAGACCCAAATAATTCCCAATATATTAAAGGTAAAATGTTGCCTCTATGGTTAGAAATTTCCATCTCAGCATTGCTGCTCAGTCATCTACACATAGGAAAGAAACAAATCTTAAGAAACATTCTTAAAGGAACAGCTGGGTGAGTATACTGGATAAAGCACTGGTTCTGGAGTCAGGAGGACTTGAGTTCAAGTGAACCAGTCCCTTAAGTGGCAAATTACTTAACCTCAATTGCCAAGAAAGGAAGGAAGGAAGAAACACTCTTAGGCATAATCACAATTTGAACACTATCCATCCTATAGCCTCAACAGATTGTTCCTTCCCTGTCATTCCCATTCTTTTATTTATTTTCTATCTCTCCCTCTCTACTGGTTTATTCTCAACTGCCTAAAAATATGCTCATCTCTCCCCATCCCCCCCCAAAAAAACCACACTTGATCCTTCCATTCCCTCTGTGATCCTATATCTCTTCATCCTTTTAAAGCAAAATTCCCCAAAATGGTTGCCTACAATTGGTGTCTGCATTCTCTCTATTCCCATTCTCTTTTTAACCCATTACAATCCAGCTTATGACTTCATCATTCCCCCAAAACTGCCCTCTCCAAAGTCACTGATGATCTCTTAGTTATCAAGTCCAACGGTCTTTTCTCAGGCCTCATTCACCTTGACCTTTCTTCAGTCTTTAATATTGGTGATCACTCTCTCCTCCTTGATGCTCTCCTTTCATGATTCAACTCCTACTATGTCTCCTTTGCTGGACCTTCTTCCTGATCACACCCTCTAACTGTAAGTGCCCCTTAGCATTCTGTCCTGGGCCCTCTTTTCTTCTCCCTCTATACTATCTCATTTGATGATCTCATCAGCTCCCATGGATTTAATTGATATCTATGCTGACGATTCTCAAATCTATCCATCCTGCCCCAAACTGTCTGCTGTCCTCCAATCCCACATCTCCAGCTGCCTTTCAGACATTTTCAACTGGGTGTCCAGTAGACATTTTAAATTCAAAATGTCCAAAATGGAACTCATTATCTTTTCCCCTAAACCCTTTACTTTCTCTTACCTTTCTTACTATTGTAGAAGGCAACATCATCCTCCCAAGTCCCTCAGGTTCACAACCTAGAAGTCATCCTGGACTCCTAACTATCTTTTACTCCTGCATAGATAATCTTTTGCCAAGGTCTGTGAATTTCATCTTTGTAACATCTCTCCAACATACTCCCCTTTTCTTCTCTGACACTACTACCACTCTAGAGCAGGCTCTTATCCCTTCATAATTACATTATTTCAATAGCTTGATGCTGAGTCTCCCTGATTCACCTCTGTCCCCAGTCCAATCCATCCTCTATTCAGCCACAAAATTGATTTTCCTCAAAGACAGATCCAATTGTGTCATCCACCACAAATACACATGCACGCACACACACACACACACACACACACACACAAATTCACACACTTACTCACACTCTATTAACTCTAGTGGCTGCCTATTGCCTCCAGGAACAAATACAAAATGCTCTGTTTGGCATTCAAAACCCTTCATAACCTAACCCCCTTCTAAATACCTGACACATACTCTTCAGTCCAGTGATACTGACCTCTTGGCTGTTCCATGAACAAGAAACAATATCTTTCAGCTTCAGGCATTTTCTCTGGCTATCTCCCATGCCTGGAATGCTCTCTCTCCTCAATTCTGACTACTGACCTCCCTGGATTCCTTTAAGTCACAATTGAAAACCCATCTTTTACTGGAAGCTATTGCCAGCCCCTTTTAATTCTACTGTCTTTCCTCTGTCCGTTATTTCCTATTTATCCTATATACAGCTTGCTTCATATGAATTTGTTGGCATGTTATCTTCCCTCATTAGATCGTAAGCTCCTTAAGGGGAGGAAGTGTCTTTTTGCCTCTTTTTTTATCCCCAGTACTTAACAAAGTGCCTGGTACCTAGTAGGTATTAATAAATGTTTATTGATGTATTTTAATTTCTGTGATATAGCCTTAATTCATCTAGGCACAGTTCTCCATTGTCAGCATTTCTCATCCTGAGGCTCTGTAGCCAAGGACTAAAGGAAGAGGATATTTTGCACCAAACAGACCAGGAAATAACATCAGAGTTTCCTGAGTCCATAAAATTTCCAGGACTGTTTCAATACCTTTTAAGAAAACAAAACAAAATAAAACTAGCCTAACTTGCTTTGGGGGAGTAAGAGGCATCATGCTTAAGATATTGCTCCCAGGGGCAGCTAGGTGGTGCAGTGAATAGAGCACCAGCCCTGAAGTCAGGAGGACCTGAGTTCAAATCCAGCCTCTGACACTTAACTCTTACTAGCCATGTGACCTTGGACAAGTCGCTTAACCCCAATTGCCCTACAAAAAGCAAAAAAAACAACAAAAAAAGATATTGCTCCCAACACAATCAATGAGAACAAAACACCTGAAGTATCACTACACTTTAGGAAAGAAGGGCTATCTGCCACTTCCTCTCACCGCCCCGCCAGCTGAAATGATCCTGAAAAAACCAAGGTGGAACTGAGATTTGTTGTTTACTTGCTAAGGAAAAACAAATACCTTGTGGTGGGTCACGTCCATTCGTGTGGCACATGCTAATGCTTTTATAACCAACACGGTGCAGTCAGCAGAGTGCTGGACTTGGAATCTGGTAGACCAGGGTTCAAACTTTGTTTCAGTCACTTACTCACCATGCAACCCTGGACAAATCACTTAACTTTCATGGGATCTCAATTCCTCAACTGTAAAATGAGGGCACTAGATTTGGTCATTCCTAAGGTCCCTCCAAACTCTAACTCTATGTTCCTCTGCATCCCAGCTTCTAGTCAGTATAACATGCAAACAATTCCTACATGTGCTACATACAGTGTAACCAAGATGTGACAGCCATCTTCTGGAATAAGAAGGCAGCTTACACACAAACAACTCATGACAAAAGTCTGTGAGTAGCTTGAAACCCTTAGGCAATTTCTAACTAACAAGAAGTCATAAGGAATTAAAAAAAAAAAGCCCCCATTGTAGCACAGTGCTCCCTGGAATACAGATGCACCACATCAATGGAAGATTTACCAACAAAACGTTTCCTTACTATCACATGGTTGGAGTGTATCGCTAGCCTACTCCTCCCCAAAGATGAAAAATGCTATTAGCAGAAGAAGAGAGGCCACCTCACCTCCTGATGAGCACCTATGATTTTTGTTAGATCAGCGACAGTGGCACAGGCATTTTGACCTCAAAAAGAAAACAATTTTTCTGAGTAAACATGGCCCAAAAGTCATGAGCAAGAATCTTGCTCACCTGCTGTTTTTTCTCATTCAGGTCATTCATCATCTATAGGAAAAATTAATTTAGAATCAATAGACATACAAGGTACAATAGATTTTTTTTAGTAGAATTAGACAATAAACAGGGAAATTGATATAATACAAAATTTACCACCATTTAAATAAATAAAGTGACATGGTATAATGGATAGAGACCTGACCTTGTAGTGCCAGGTTCAAGTTCTGCTTCTGACCTAATCAACAAGCGTTTGTTAATCACTTCTTCTGTGCTAGGAACTGTCCTGTGTAATGTGGACACTGTACAAAGAAAAACCAAAAATAGTTCCTGCCTTCAGGGAGCTTATCTTTGAATGGGGAAACAATATGCTTATAAATAGGCACATAGAATAATACATACAGAGTAGATGGAAGGTAACCCTACAGGCACAATCATCTGTTAAGACTAGCAAAGGCCTCTTGCAGAAGGTGTGAGTTGAGTTAATTCTTGAACGAAGCCAGGATATCCAAAGAGGCAAAGGTGAGAAGGGAGAACTGGCCAAGTACAAGACAGCCAACTAGCATAAAGACAAAATCCAAGAGATGAAGCATTGAATATTTATCTTTCAAAATATTTATTTTTTGAAATATTTCAAAATATTTATCTTTCAAACAATAGCCCAAGACTATGTATTTCAGAAAAAGTATTGTTCTGCACTGGCAGAGAGGGGATCCTCACAAGAAGCCCCAAATTCTCTATACCAATGAAAGCACAGGTCCAGTTTAAAAAAAAATTTGGAACAAATTTCTGTACAATGCATTGTTTAACTGTTGGTGTCATTTGTAGGAGTTTTAAATATAAGATAATGTTCTACATGACAAATATGAACAGACATTCTAAATTATCCCAAAATTTCTTTGGAGTGAACATGGAACAAAGGTATTACTTTTTTTTAAGTGAACATAACAGATCTCTAAATAATATTTTCATATTTTTTCTGTCAGTGTATTTATCTTTAGATAAGTTATGCAGAAACTTCAACTATCTGTAAACACAACCAGGGTCCTAGAATAAATGAGGGAAATGTCTCTGAATAGCTGAAGTAAATATCATAAAATTCATACATTAAAACTTATATATTTTACTGAATGGTGAGAGAGACTCAACACATATTTTCTTTTATTTTAGACATAATTTTGACTTGCTTGGTTATCCAGTTTTGTTGCCCATGGCAAATTAGAAAAGGAAGCAGGCATAATAATAATATCAGCAAAAAAAATCAGAGTTAACAATAGAGAAGGATATAGAAAAATTCAAAAAGCATTGCAGGTTGGAGTCATTTTGTGTTGGGGAAAAGAGTCCTATACACCTTAATATCATCAGTGAAGCAAAAATGAGAAAGCAACTGACTTTGCACACACTAATTAATGAGTGAAAAAGACTCATACATGCATACCTTATGCACACAGTCATACAAATCTCAGAAGTAAAATAGTATAAGCAGTTGACAATAGGACCCCAAGTAATACAGGGCAAGCTATGCCCACCCCAAGAGGGCAAACAGGGAAGGCAGTTGTCATGGGTGTTGGAGCAGAGACACTGCAAACAGAGAGATAGGCAGCCTGTGGAAGAGAAATAGCAGCTGTGCTGGTGAAGATAGGTCATTCATTCCTTCTTCCAGAATACTGCCTTCTCTCAGTTAAATGTTATTGCTTCTAGTGATCTACATACCTGCCTGGGGTAAATCCTTGTAAACATGAAGGCTATGCAAATTTGTTAAGAAAAATAAACGACCACTTGCATGACTGAGACTCCATGGATAACTCTGCCCACAGTAGTCTAAGAATTCTGTTCCTTTTTATTTCGTATGCTAGTTTTTGTCCCATCCTTGACACCTGAATAACAGTTTTGGCCCTAAGGTTGTAGATTATGTCATTGTTTTTTGTGACCAAAGGTCCTGTAAATTTTGGTCAAATTGCGAAATGGGACAGCCAAGGATGAATTATAGCCCCAACTTAGGGTAATTAAACATGTGTATGAATTATTAATGATTAATATTTACATATAGAGATTTAAGGTTCATAATGGGGGCAACTAGGTTGCACAAAGGATAAAGTACTAAGCCTAGAATGAGGAAGATTCATCTTTGCCAGTTAAATCTGGCCTCAGATACTTATTAGCTGTGTGATCCTGGGCAAGTCATTTAATCCTGTTTGCCTCAGTTCTTCATCTATAAAATGAGCTGGAGAAGGAAATAGCAAACCACTCCAGTTGATCTTTGACCCCAAATGGGGTCATGAAGATTGGGATACACCTGAAATGAATGAACTACAACAAAAAGGCTTATACAGTACTCTCTTTGGGGGAAGAGGGGGGGTAAATGTATTTGTTTTACAAGCATTTATCATTTATGCCTGCCATTTAAACTTCTTTTTTTTTTAAGGGAAAGGAAAGGGGAAAGAGGAAAGAAGAAAGCAGAGAAAAAGGAAAGAAAACAACAAAACTCTCATCACAAATGTGCATGGTCCAGAAAAAAAAATCTCAGATTGGCCATGCACAAAAATGTTGTTCTCTGAATTTTAAGTTCAGCACCTCTGGAAGGAGGTGAATGTCATATTCCCTCTTCCATCTTCTGGACTGGTGATTTATCACTGTATTGATCAGAGTTGTAAAGTTTTTCAAAGTTGTTTTTTCTGCAATGCTGTTGTCATATAAATTGTTCTCTCCGTTCTGCTCTCTGCATCAAATTCCTAGAGATTTCCCCAGTTTCCTTTGGAACTATACATTTCATCCCTTCACATGGCACAATAATATTATATTATATTCATATATCATTTAGCCATTCTCCAATAGAAAGACAATCTCTTAGTTTCCAATCTCAGGCTTCTATAAAAATTGCAGATATAAAATTTTTGTACATGTAACATAATTTCATTCTGGCTTTGTTCTCTAAGGGCCAAGTCTGTTACATTTTACCACAACTATTCCGGGTGATATATTGAGGAGGTTTTGGAATCTTCCTTCTCTGTCTTTGGAGCTTTGTGTTCCTCTATTTTAGGGGCCTCATAACTAGTACTCCAGCTCCATTTAAGCACTTTATGATGGATTAGCTTTCACAAAGGAATATTTACTTTAAAAATATAGCGCACACATACACACACACGCACACACACACATACACACACGCGCGCACCACAAACCTGACGACATAATCACAACTATAACACCTTGGTGTCTGGGGCTTGGATGGCTAGGTTCATAGTTTAGCTTAATTCCTGTATAGCATTGGTACCAACAAATGCAAGTCCAAAGCCCTGCTGGGCTTTCATTCTCTACAATTTCTTGCCCAGGACTTCTCTGTTGACCTGACTTCAATTCCTTGCCTGGATTCCTGAACTCTTAGATCAAAGTCTTCATTTCCTGCTCCAAGAATGGAAAAGGACTTACACCAACAAAAATGAAAACCTAAACCTTAGACACACTTCTCAGGACCTCAGAGCCTAAGGAAGGGGGTAGAAGATAAGGTTGTCTATAGGCTTTCCTCTTTTACTGCACAGTTTCTCCTACTGTGAGCGAAAGAGTGCTTCATCCTCCAATATGAATTCAGGAAAAGGCCTCCCGAGACTATGCTTAATCAGGCAGTCTAAAGATGTAGAAAGCTCTGTTTAAAAAAAAAAGCTACCCACATGGTAGACCAATATAGAATATCTATGAAATAACCAAATTTCCAACGTCCTCCAAACAGGTTCCCCTTAAAATCTTCCACAAGGGTGACACCATTTTAGGTCCCTTAGATTCTAAAGAACAACACAAAGGACCCTTGAATGTTTATAAGAGAATGTTCAAAACACAGGGTCAGAAGGAAGCAGTCTCTGTTTATCCTGCACACTATTGCCCCTCTTATGTAAGAGCTCACCTTGGGCAGAGAGCCAGAGAAGAAACCTAAGAATAGGTTATCTTTCTCTGAGGCACGGCTAAACTGCAGAATTTTTCTTGATCTAGAGGTTAGAAGAGCTCAGCACTAAAAATGCTAGCATATATACAAGAAGGAGGTCAGTGACAAAAATAGAAAGGCCCCATATCCCCCAAAATGTTTATAGCAACACCTTTTTTATATTGTAGCCAAGAACTGGAAACAAAACAGGTGCCTATTGATTACAGAATCGCTCCACTTTGCTTCTGCTGCCCAACCTGGTTTCAAATCCAAAGAGTAAGATGCCCCTTCCCTCTAATCTCATCACTATGCTCTTAACTCAAGCCTTGATTTGATGCCTCTCCCGCAGCCTCCTGTCCCTTCCTCTCTGATAGGAAGACTGGAGAGTGAGGCATCAAACTCCTCCCCAATGCCTTCCTTTACAGGAGGCAGAAACTGGGCTCTGAACTCACTCCATTTTGCATCTGTTGCTCTGTCTGGTCTCAACTCCATGGAACAAGATACCTGCCGGTGTCCCCCATCCCCACCACCCCATCCCAGCTTTCCTCCCTCTGTCTGTGCATTGTCTCTGTCCCCATTGGATTGTAAGTGCCTTGAGGACAGGGGCTGTTTCACTTTTTATTAATTTTATCCCCAAAGCTTTTCATAGTAGCTGGCACATAGTGGTCACTTAATAAATGTTTATCGAATTTACTATATTAGAATGTCTGAACAAACTGTGGTACATGATTAAATTCAAACAAAAGTGTGCTATAAAACAGTAATGAATGTGATGCATAGAAGCATTGAAAGATGTATGAAATGGTGCAAAGTGAAGGAAGTTAAACTACGAAATAAACAACATACAATGGCTACAAACAACATAACCGGAAAGAACGACTAAATATTTCGACTAATGCTGAGAAAGCATAATGACCTTGATTGGCCTTAAGGAGTAGGGAGCTACAGATGCAGAACACTATGTACGTGGGATTTCTTTTTTTTTATTTGTCATGTCATTTTCCTGAATTTTACACACACACATCTCTTTTTAAAATTCTTTATTATGAGGGATAGCTCTCTGGAAGGGGGAGTAGAAAACCAAGTGTAGGATATATAAAAAAGTATCAATAAAAATGTATTTCAAAAAATAAAAATCTTGCCTCTCTGCGACAGGGGATGCAAGGCAGGTGAACACTTCTCTTTGTTAGGCCTCCTTAACCATTCTCTTATGGACAACCACAGTATCCATAATCTTCTCAAGAGATGGTTTTTTCTTTACCTTCTCCTGTCATCTATGGAGAATCACAGCTCTTTCACATTCATATTTTTAAAACTGTACTAAGCTGGGCATAGTGGTGCACACCTATAATTTTTGCTACTGAAGAGGCTAAGGCTAGTGGATCTCTCGAGCTCAGGAGTTCTGAACTACCCCAGTGAGCTAAGCCAAATGGATGTCCACCAAGTCTGGTACCAGTGCAGTGAGCCCCTGGAGAGCAAGAGGCCACTGAGCTGCATAACAGGGTAAAGTAATCCAGGTTGGAGATGGAGAAGGTCAAAGCTCATACATCAATCAGCTGCCAGACTAGACCCAGGAATGGCTACTATACTTCCAGCCCAGGCAATATGGAAAGATCGATTCTTCAAACAATAATAATAATATTTAATATAAAATACATAGACACATAGACATACATGTATCTATGCATGTATGTGTGTATGTGTATGTATGTATATATGTATTTGTATGTATATATGTGTATAAAATACATACACACACAGAGTTCACTAAAGCTCTACTTCCACAAATCCTGTGTTCAGGCACTGAATTCAAAACCAAAGAAAGAAAACATCCTCCTAACCTAAGAAGATGGTATAACGAAACAATGTCAATTTCCCATTTCCAAATTCTTAATTTAAATGTTGCATTTTCTGTCATAGTGATTAGGCTCCTGTCTTCTTCATTACTTCAACAAGTCTAGGAGACAAAAGAGTATTTATTCTTCAGTAATGTCAGTGAGAATGGATTCAAGCCAAGAAGTAGGGGGAGGATATCCTGACTAACAAGAAACTAGATAAGTGATGGGTTCCTGCCTTTTACAATTACCTGTGTGACCCCAGGTACCCTCCTTGAACCTCAACCAATGAAAGGGTTAGACTAAACTGGCCTCTGAGGTCCTCTCTAACACTATTTCCATGAACCTGTGCTTTGCAGGGGTGTTTAAATGGAGGTCCATGATTTATTTAATCACGTAACTATTTTTGTTTTATCTTTTTTTGTTCAAATCACTTTTGTTATCATCTTACAGAATACAAATTCAGTTTAATTGGTTTTGTTTTTAATTTTGTATATTTCATCTTGTGCATCTAAGAACAATATTCTGAGATAGCCTTCACTGAATGCCAAAAAGGTCTATGACACAAAGATCAATTAAGAACCTCTACTCTAGATACCAAGTAATATTTTGTAGAGAACACCAGACTAAGAGCCAGGAGATCTTTATTCTAGTTGCAGTTCAGTCTCTTATTGACAGTGTGTCTCAGTGCAAATAAAGCAGAGGCTCTCTGAGTCTTTCAAATTGGAATAATAACAAATAGCTTTTACATAAAGTTTTAATGTTTGTACAGCATTTCATATACATCATTCAGTCATTTCAATCATGTCCAACCCTTTGCGACCTCGTTTTGAGTTTTCTTGACAAAGATACTGGAGTGGTTTGCCCTTTCTTTCTCCAGCTAATTTTACAGATGAGGAAAAACTGAAGCAACCAGGATTAAGTGATTTGCCCAGGGTCACACAGCTAGTGTCTGAGGTCAAATTTGAACTCAGGTCTTCCTCACTCCAGGTCCAGTATTCATTCCACTAGGCCATCTAGCCACATTATTTCATAACAATCCTTGAAGGGAGCACTCTCCATGTTTAGTTCATGTATTCTCTCAGGTACTAATAACAATACCTGCTCTGTCTTCCTTACTGAATTGTTGTGAGAACCAAATTATATTGAGGATGGCAAAGTTCTTAATAGACCAGGAGAGTGCTGTACAAACATAAGGCACTACATTTACCTAATCAACTCACTACAATGGCACTATATGCAAACTTTGGCCAGCAGCCCAGAAACTGTTCAGCCTTCTAGAAAGATCTCTGTTTCTCTCCTCATTCATTCAAAATTTGATAATACTCATATAATTTTGTCATGACTATTTCATTAGCCAACAGGAAGGAAATTGGTGCAGAGACAAAAAAGCTTTTTTATATTTCTTTGATAGTATTTGTCCTATGTCCTAAGAAATATTCAGCAGATTATGTATATGAAGAAAGAAATTATGCATATGAAGTGTGAAACACAAAGCATTTTTGAAAGGCAAACTGTATAGACCACTACAATTCAGTGAATCTGTGATCTTAGGTTCATGAATTTAGGGATGAAAAGGACCTTAGAGGCTATTGAATCCAGCTTCCTCATTTTAGTGACAAGGAAAATGGGGTGAAGCAACTTGCTGAATGTCACATAAGTTATATATGCAAGAGAAAAGACTAGACCTCCAATTCTCTCAGTCTAAGTGCAGTACTCTTTCCTTTATACGTACTTCCTCTTACCAACCCAAGCTCTCCTTCTCAAAGTGCAGATCACAATCCCTATTCACCTTCCTATCTAATATTATCCTTGTTTGTGTCTTTCCATAGTCATTTTTTCCATTTACTATAACTGATTGTTCCACATATGGATGATGCAGTGCTAGCTGGTGGAGAATCTGAGTTTTCTTGGTGTTAATTGTTAGGTCAAAATTAGCATAAGCAGAGAGTATTGATCTCTGCTTCAGAGGTCACACTGAGCAAATCATCTGCAAGCAAAAAAAAAAGCATGCACCAACTCTCCCTCCAGTTTAGTCTCGGTGTATAAGCTTTTCAAATTAAATAAATTTCCCTTAGTTGGGTAGCTGACCTTGATGCCATGTTCCTCTTTGTTGAAGGCATCTGACAACATTGCTGAAAACGTCATGCTAAAAAGCATGGAAGCAAGCATACAAATTTGCTTCACTGCATTGGTGACTGGGAAAGTACAAGAACATTATCCAGAACCCAGGCAAGCATGCCATCATGAACCATTTGTAGTCATTTAGTCAACAAGCATTTTGTTTACTACGTGCCTTGTATTAGACTCAACATCAGTTGGAAGGTTCAGTAAGAAGAAAAATATCAAGTTTCTTCATTTGTGTCTTTTACATCCACTCTGAGTTTGGGCTTTGAAATAAACCAAAAGTACTTTTCTTCATTAAGGAATAATCTGCCAGGAAAGAGTCACAGAATATCTAGATGGTCTCAGAAGTAGAGCTACATGTAGTAATAGTAGAGCTATTATATACCATCTCAGGTTTCCAGAAGTAGGTTCCCCAAGATTCAACAAGGGCTGGTATCAGGCAGAACACTCTTCACAAACTCAGAATCTCCAATTCCCCATCCTCAAAAATCCACTCTGTTATTCCCATCTCACTCAACTCACTAGCTCACTAGCTCCCTTTCTCCCCTAATGTCCCCCTTTAGATCTACCTCTTCCACAATACTCTCCAGAATACCTGCTTCATAGTTTACAAGCTTGATTTAATCTTAAATCTTTTCCTTTCTCAAACCGTATTCTGGAAGTCACTGAGACCAGGCTCTTTCCTGATGACATTGCATCCCATACACCCATTTGAGTACTAATTGTACTAATTGTGCTCATGGTACAGAAGTTGGAATAATCCTTGTTCTGCATTGTCACGTCCAGACTTTCCTCTTATTACTCAGTAACCTCTCCTCCTTTTAGGTTCATTTAATCCATGTTTTCACCCAGTTAAGGTTCTGGTAACTATTTTCTGTTGATCTTCAGCATATTCTCCTTTCTTCACAAATTCAGTACTTTTTCACCTCAATGTCTTTCTCCCCATCCCAATTACTACCACCATACAATGGAACTTCAACATGTCCTCTGGCATTCCCCCCAATAACCTAACTTCCCAGTTTCTCAATTTACTCATTTCCCATGACCTACTCCTCATCCCACCTCGGCTACACATAGAGATGGCCATTCCCTTGACCTTTTATTGTTCATGAACTCTGAAGTTCCTTTAACTGATCATAATCTCATCATTCTGTCTCCCTTCTGCCTTATGTCCCCTAGCCCTCTTCTTCAGCCTCATTGTCACCTCCAGCCCTTTCACAGCTCACTTCATTCTCAGGCCATCACCCCTGCACTGACTACACTTTCCTCCCTTCCCTATCTTGATCACCCTGATGTAGACCTTCATTATCTTATGCCTAGACTACTGTAATACCCTTCTGGTTGGCCTCCTTGCTTCAATTTTCTCCCCATTCTGGTTCATTCTCCATTCAACAATTAAAGTGAGTTTCCTAAAGCACAGGTACTCCTGTTACTTAACAACTGACCATGTCCCCTCTCCTTCCCTAACTGAATGAACTCTAGCAGCTCCTTATTACCTCCAGGATCAAAAATAAAATCTGTCTTCTGAAGTCCTTTACAACCCAGACCCTTTCTACCATTCCAATCTTCATTTTTCTTTACTCCCCTTCACATTCTCTATGATCCAACAACACTAGCCTCCCTGCTATTCCTTGCCTATGACACCGTGTTTCCTTTGCCTTTTTAAGTTTCCTTTCATGCCTGGAATGCTCTCCCTCCTGGTTTTTGCCTTCTAGTTTCCTTTGTGACTCAGTTGAAATTTCACCTTCCCTAAGAGACTTTTCCTGTCTCCTCTCCCGCATCACCACTGCTAATGCTTCCCCCTGAGATTACTTTCAATTTACCCTTTATATATCTTACACATACATAGTTATGTGCATATTATCATACATATTAGAATGTAAGATCTTTGAAAACAAGTGTTATTATTGCCTTTGTATTCCCAATGCTTAACATAGTGCCTTGTACACAGTAAACACTTAATAAATCTTGACTGAATGGCTGAGAACTGGGCCCTATTTAGCCAGATTTCCCCCTCACCCCCATTATATTTATGTATCTCCTCCATTGAATTATAAACTTCTTAAGAGCAGGCACTTTTTTCTTACCTTTGTTTTCCCAATTTTTATTATAGTGTCTGATACACAGTAAGTCCTTAATAAAAGCTTTTTGACTTATTACCAATCTAATAACCCTGGGGGAAAAAGGAAATGAGTTTAGGATGGCATAACCTGATGTTGATAAACCTATGAACTGTGAACAGATGTGTTTGGTGAAACAAATGATGAGATAGTACACATGGTTGAGTTCTGTGAATTAGAATACATTTATGTTCGAATAAGCCTAGGTGAAGATTCCTGGTCATATTTAAGGGGGCATCCATTCAGTGTCCAGGGAACTTGAAAGATTAGGTAGTTGTATAAAAGGCCTCAGACATGTATCCCTGAGCTAGAGTGCAGCAAGAATCTCAGCAATGTGGGCACTCACAGTACTAGATATGGAGTCTGACTCTATGAGAATATAATGGTGACTGAAAGTGATGGTGACTACTAAGACAGATGAGCCCAACTTATGTACCTGGCAGAATAATTGAGATCCCTGTCTCTAGACCAAATCTCCACAGTGATAGCACTTCGCACTATGGTTATGATGGTGATGATAAACCCAAGAAAGATGTAACAGCTGCTTTGGCAGAATTCTGAGTCCCTAAGAGTTGACAAAATGAAAAGAGAAAGGGAGAAGCCTATGAATCCAACCAGTCCAAAGAGCATCAATTTAATATTCCCAGGCACTGTGCTATGCACTAATAATTCAAAGACAAAAATGAAAATAAATCAGACCCTACCCTCAGGTAGTTCACGTTCTGTCAGGATATGCCTGTAACAATGATTTCTACAGGATCATGTCACATGTTTATATTGACTCCCTGTTACTTACCCTTTCTTCCATTACCCGTATATGCCTTTTTTTTCTTTTTAAATTTAACCTCCCTATATATTCATATCAGGCACTTTAAACAAATTCTCCTTTTCTGTCATTATTGAAATTGCTTCTGATTTTGTCTTCAGAAGATTCAGTTTTCCATTCCTCCCATGAGGTTTTTCCATTTAAAACTTTAGGCTATCACTTCTCACCTCTCCATTCTCTGAATTTTTGAAATATGCTCCCTCAAAATTAAGGATATATATCAGACTATGCATGGCTTTCCTCTCCTTCTTTGCCACAAATTCTGAAATGGAGGGACTACCTCCCTCAAAGATTTTCATCATTTCTATATTAGCAAATAGGTCCTCCAAGTTAGTGAGAACTAGATCCAGAATGGCTTTTCCCTACTTTGCTTCTTCAATCTTTTCTGGAAGATGAATTTTCATTAAGGCAAGTAAAAAGTTCATTACCTACTCCACTTTTGAGAACTAGAGATTTTCAGCAAAAGTTCAGACAACTGAAGTCTCCCATTACAGCCATATCATTCCTCTACAATAAACCTATGCTCTCTTTCCTGAAATCACCTAGTTCTTCCTTCAGTCCTATGGTCTATAACATACTCAAAAGACAATGTCACTTCTATCGCTCCCTCTCAACTTTCCTTCATTCAAATATTGCCCATCATGTTTTCTTTTTATGTTCCTGGATTTCTTCACAGAAGTGTATAGTCTTAATGTCATGTTCTCTTTCCCCCATACCCATTATCTATTCAATTCCTTCTAAATAAAATATACCCTTCTATATTTCAGTCATAACTCTCATTATACCAAATCTCCATGCCATCTGAGGTCAAATATGTTCCTTTGCATTAGGATCTCTAGTTTACCTTGCCTGTTTCCCATACATCATATATATGTATATAGACAATTGAGGCCATTGATTTAATTTCTTGCATCTTAATTGGGAGCCAGTCAATTCAATTTAATAGGCATTTATTAAGCGAATGTTTAATAATTTAAATAAATAAACAGGATGCTAGATAGTAGAGATAGAAAAATAAAAATAAAAGTAATCTCAATCCTCAGGAAGCTTACATCCTGCCAATAGCACACAACATCTATGTAGGTTACTGAGGTAAAGATAATTTGAGAATTTCCTGTCTAAGTTGTAAAAGTTTCCCAGTTTGATAAATATATATAAGGCAGTTTTCTTCCTTGCCCTTCCTTTTTAGTTTAAATTCCTTTTGATTAAATTTGTAAGGCTTTAGGCAAAATCTATATAACCTGACAGATATTACTATAAATCATTTTAGATGTCTATCCCTACTGAAAAACTCTTAGCCCTATGTTATTATTGTTTCGAAAAATCATATATTTACAAGTAAAGAAAAAAAAACTTTTTAAATTACCTCTAATAGACAACTCTAACAACCTTATAATTGTCATTAATAATGAAAATGAACAAAACTACTTTAAAATGCTGTGCTGAAAATACAATAATGTATAAAGTAGAGGAGGGAATAAATGTTTATTAAGTACCTACTATGTGCTAGGCATCATGCTAAGAACTTTACAATTATTATTTTATTTGATCCTCACAAGAACCTTTAAGGTAGGTACCAATGTTACCCCCATTTTGTAGCTGAAGGAACAAAGAAAAATGAAAGTTAAGCAACTTGTCCATGGTCATATAGCTAGGAAGTATCTGAGGCTTGAGTTGAACTCAGGCCTCCTAACTCCAGGCCCAGTGTTCTATCCACTACAACACCTAACTCTTCTACAGTCAGAAATCTTGGTGGTTGCTAGAAAAAGATAAGCAAGAGGCAATGTTTACTCTGTTTTACTTCAACTTGAATAAGCCAACACCATAAAACTTTCACTGGAAGAGGGACTTCATGTCTTTGCACATTATAAAATTGTATTGTGTTTGGAACATATGGAGTCTGTTCTACCCAATACCCAGATGGACTCAAGACACCCATTTGTATTTTGGTTGCAATGTAATACTCCTTCATTTGTAAACTAGGAGTAAAAATAAGTCCTTTTTGTCTCACATGCATCTTATCTTAAATTTCTATTATCCCTATTTGCATAAAAGGACAGAATTCATCTTGAACTGAAAACCATTTAATGACCCAGCCATCATTCAAACTGTTCTCAAATGAGGAAGAAATTAGTTTTCAATAGGCTGAAACATTCCATACATTAAATTAAATCTCTTCGTGCCTCATGTATTTCAAACTGTCTCATAGAATGATTGCACACTGCTGGAATACCTTTAAGCAAAAGATGATAATAATTCTTCAGCGTGGTGATCTAGGGTTATGATTTTCTGTCATTGACATCACAGTTTCCCAAGATAATTTACATGGAGACCTGAGGAAATGTTCTAAAACCATACCATTTTGCATCTGCTATTCAATTCTTTTGAGTCATAGCTGTCATGATCAGATGGCATTTCCTGGGTGTACACGGCTTGTAGAGGGTTTCAGAGGAGGCACCACGGAGAGTGCTAGAAGGTGAAAAGGGGCTTTTCTCTTTCTTAGAACAACTCACAATCAAAAGCATATATCTGTACTATTTGAAAAGCCTTCCCTTGACCCTTCTACTCTATTTACTACTGTCCTATCCTTGGAAGCTCTGCACAAGCGTCTCTCCTGTTGTCCAGATGTTTTACATCCGTCCTGATCCGCAACCCAGCTACTGATGCCTCTTTCAAAAAAGTTACCTTGTAACGATTTTGCATTTTTTATGCTTATATATGGACATGCTGCTTCTCTCAATGAAGCCTAAGCTCCCTAAGGGCGGGAATTGTTTTTTGTTTTGTTTTCTATCCCTAGAAACACAACTGGCATGCAGGAGGCCCTCAATAGACACTTGTTGGCTGATTTCTTCACTTGCGTTGCTAAATTTCTCACCCACAATGTTTCCGCTTTCTCATTACCCGTTCCTTTCAGTATCTTCCAGCCAAATTCTCATTCCCACCATTCTTCTGGAACTGGTTTCCTTTTCATCTTTTTATTTTGTTTTTATTTGCAGTGAAAAATTCTTTCCTTCTTCCCATCCCCTCCCCCACCCACTGAGATGGTGATACACGTGATACACATTATATGTGTGAAGTCATGCGAAATACATTTCCATATTAGCATTTTCAGGAGATGGATAGTATTTTTTATTGTAAATCCTTTGGAGTACTCGTGGATCACTGTTTTTATACTTGTTTACTTTTTTTATACTTCTTTACTTTTACAATGTTACTGCTACTATGTACATCGTTCTCCTGGATTACCTGTATTATCTTTCCAGGGTTTTCTGAAACCATTCCCTTCATTATTTCTTACAGTACAGTGGCATTCCATCAGATTTATACCTTGTTCACCCATCTCCAATTAATGGGTATTCCCTTAGTTTCCATTTCTTCACCACTACAAACATAGCTGCTATAAATATGTCTCACATATGTATTCATTACCACGTCTCTGAATTTACTTTTATAATAGCTTTCATTTTAAAAAAGTTTTTGTTAAATGAAAGGGATTACAATCTTATTTGGAAAAAATGAGCTTATAAAAAATAACTTTTGTTTTTATATCACCTGCTTTTTTCAACATATCCCCCATCATAAAAGGAGATAAACCATGCATATATAATGTTGTTTTAAGGGGGAAAATTTCAGAAAAGCTAACAAACATCATTCACATTCAATACTACGTCCTGAAGTTTTTCCTTGCATCAAATCCTTTGCTATGGCCAAAAAAACCCCAAGTTTAACCCTTCTTCCACATAACTACCTTTCAAATACTCATATACAACTATCACATCCCCACTAAGTCTTTTCTTCTGTGGGCAAAAACATCTCCCATTTCATTTGACCTATCTTCAAATGGAAAGAACTTAAGCCTTTCACCAACCTGAGTACCCTTCTCTGCACTAGAGGTTATTAGTGTTCTAAAATGGGATACCTATAACTGAACACAATGTTCCAGATGTGTTCTGGTCACAGTAGAGTCCAAAAAGATTTTTATATTCTCATTTCTAAAGGCTGTGCTCTTCAGTGAAGCTTAAGAACTCATCGCAACTCTTGGCTAACTTACCACAGTTGGTCCATAATGAGCTTGAAGGCCATGAAAACCTATGTGTCATCATCCTCAGAATAATTTCCATCTATTTCCTCTCATATTATTCTTCTAATGTGATTTTTAAGTCAAATAGATTAAAGCTCAAGTTGGTGCAAATATTTTTGAATCTTTTATCTTCATAGCATTCCATTCCAGTTTTTATTTTTTTTATGAATACCATTTTATTTTTTTCCAAATTACATGTGCAGCAATACCTTCCACATCAGTAGGGCTAAGAGTTGAATGCCCCATGACCTGGAAAATCTGTAAAATTTGGGGGGACCCCATTCTTATCAGAGAAGGTCTGAATTTTTTTCTTTTTCTTTTATAGGGTGTTTACATTACCTAATTGTAAAATTTGCATTAAGTAGTTGATCATAGGTTCTGTGTCATCTACTGGCCTTTGCATGTAGTCTGACATCCTAGTTTTTATAATCAACAAATCTACAAAGAATGGTATCTCTTCTAGTATCCAAGTAATTGTTTATAATGTTAAATAGTACAGGACTAAAGATAGATACCTGGTCATTAATGACTAGAGACTTGAGTCTAGCCATTCCTAGAAATCTAATTTTTATCACTTAGCACTTGTCTCTCCATATTTTTGTCAAGAAGTTTTGTCAAGAATGGCATGGCAGTCATTATTCAATGCATAAGCAAAATCTAAGTTAAATACATACATACATATATACACACATATACATATACATACATACACCCACATACACATATATACATATACATACACACATGTATGAAACATTTTCCTTCTCTACAAGGATAGGAATTCTGTCAAAAACAAAAGAAAAGAGGTTAGTCTGGCATGGCCAAAACATGCTGGCTCTTTTTTTATAACTGCTTTATTTCCAAGGTATTTCATATTCTTTAATAATATATTCAAGAATTTTGCAAGGAATTGAAATCACATTCATTGGGATATAGTTGCAGGTTCCATTCTCTTCCCCCTTTAGGAAAAAAAAAGGATAATATTTGCCCTTCTCCAATCCTGTAGTAATTTTCCCATTATCTTAAATCTTTCAAATGGTAGCTAAATCAGTTTAGTAACCACATCTATGAGTTCTTTTGATTTCTAAGGATCTAGTTAGTTCTGCTGGTCCAGGTGAGTTGAACTCATTAAGAGCAGCTCAACGCTCCCTAATTATCTCCTTACTTATCTTGAGTGTCAATTCCTTTTTGACTATTTTTGTTCTGACCTTTCTAGTCCAAAAATCATTCCATAATCAAGAAAGGTACCACTCTAAATAAAAGAAATTTTCAAATTTTATTACAGTGAAGTCTAAGGTTCTGCTAAAGATTTCTAGAGGCTGCAAGAAAGACAAAATGTTCCTTACAGTCATACCTAATGGTGTCTCTCTGCCACCTCTAAAAACAACATCAACACCATTGTTGTTGTTGTTGAGTCATTTCAGTCATGTCTGACTCTTTGTGACCCCATCTTGAATTTTCTTGGCAAAGATACTGGAGTGGTTTGTCATTTCTTTCTCCAGGTCATTTTATACATGAGGAAACTATTGCAAACAGAATCACTTTCCCAGGGTCACACAGCTAGTGAGTGTCTGATACTGGATTTGAACTCAGGTCTTCCTGGCGCTCTATTCCCTGCACCACCTAGCTGCCTATCACCAACACCATACCAGTTTCCAAATATTTCAAAACCATGGGTCTTTAATACACCTGTATTTTCCAGTATCAAATCAAAATTAACCAAGGTCAAGCCTATTGAAGGACTGCTGAGCTATAGCTAGAAAAGAACAAAATATTAGAGCTAGAAGGATCTTTGAGACCATCTAATAACTAACTTCTTTATTTTACAGATGAGAAAACTTCAACACAAAGAGCATAAAGGTAGTATATTAAAAGGACTGTTTAATGTTTGATGATCCCTAAATTTGTGCAGAGGTGCATGTCCTAATATAAAGGTAATAGGAAAGGACTAAATAATGACTTTATGAGATAAAGACATGAACACCCAACCCTAAGCATTGAAAGTGTAAGGATTTATCCAATGAAAACAGAAAGGGTTGGTATTGCCATGTGAAAGAAGAATAAGGAGCCAAGTAAGGTTTTTTGATTGACAAGGAAAAGTGAAAAGGAAACAAACCAAGCCTGGTCAGGAAAGGATTAATAATAAGAACCAGTTGAAGGTGTCTAATTGAAGAGGCTTAAGATTAGAGGACAGCAAGAGGAAAGACAGGGCTCCCTAGAGGATAATGGCCTGACTTTAGAGGGCATAAAGCTGTCATCAGTCAATCAAAAGCACTTATTAAGCCCCTATTATGTATCAGCCACTGTGATAAGCCCCATAGATACAAAGAAAGGCAAAAGATAGCCTCTGCTATCAAAGAGTTGAGTCTAATGGCAGTGAGAGGCCAAATGGCATGAGTGATATTAGACCAAGTCTATATGGGGTACTGGGAGAAAAAGTGAGAACAAATAAATATGGGGAACAGGTGTGGAAGCTGAAATCCTGACATCTACCAAGTACCTGAGAGCTTGAAAAAACATGTTAGTGGGGAGAATAGGTTCTGGGCCCCAGAAAGAAAGATGAGACCAGAAAATAAGAGCAAGACCTGGGCCCTGGTAGGGATCCCAAGCTCTGAATTGTTAATGTTACAAACTGGGGATAAGGTATATCCCAGGCCAAGGTTTAGACATGCCCCTATGCATGGTGACAAGATGAAGTAGAATCAGGCACAGTGAGAATAATTCTCCTTCTTTCTTTAAGTTTTCTTCCCACTTCAGCAACTCACATCTATTCTTCCTGTCCCTGAATTCATCTCTATTGCTCTTCTTCACCCTTTTCACTTTCACCTCTTGGTCTTTTTATCTTTCTTTCTCTTCACTCTACTCTCTGTCCTCGCCACTATTAGTGTCTCTCGCACCTCTCTATTCTTTTCTCCTCTCTCCCTCCCAAATATTTTTGAAAAAAAACAAAATAATTTGAATTCTATTTGCACTCTACTTGTCTATCTCTCAGCAGGAAGAAAGGAATGGAGGAGAGGCATCAAAAATAATGGAGGAGAAGGAAGAAAGGAAGGAGTCAAAGTAAATGTTACAACGTTACAATGTTATACAACGTAACATTGCTACCCAATCTAGTAAATTAAAATACTTAAAATACTCTTACACAACGGTTTTCTTCCTCACAAAGTTTTCCTTTAAAAGGGAGGATGGCCAGGAGAGGGAAGGGCCAGAATTGCTTAAGGTTTTGGCTTTATAATACTTTTTCCTAAGACCGGCTCTGGACACACATCACAATAATCAGTTAAATGTCATGACTTTTCACTGGGTTTCAAATGTCTTTTTCAGGCAAACACCTAGAAGCAGTTTCCTAGGCAACCTATAATGTGGAATCCTTGACAAAGACAGACATGTCTCTGGGCAAAAGAGCTGTATAAATTCACAACACTGTTCACAACATAGTTAATCTTACTTAAACCATTTTAATGATTTATTTTAATCCTCCCTAAGAATCTGGCAGCCTAATACAGCAACGTAACCACGAACATTCAATCAGCTTCATTCTCCAACTCTAGGGTCTATGTGCATCTTAACACAAGTGCACATTACTTTGAGAAAACTAGGTTCTCCTCTCCCAAGAAGCAAAAGAATGGAGATTTTATTCTGACTACAGCTCTAAAAGAGGCATTATTATCATGCCCTCTGGAGCTATCAAAGAATTGAGTATCTCTTCAAAGCACAAAGTTCCCAAATGCTACATGTTGGAGTATCAATGCCATCTGTAAAAGATGCATATGCCTAGGAACCTTATTTCAGTGTGTTTATAACCTAAATAGCCCAATTATAAGTAACTCCAAATAATTTGGTTCAAATGCCTAAAATTTGATTTGTCGTTACCTTTAAATTTAAAAGAAAACATGTTTGAGGACTTCTAGCATGTTTATATAACATTTTCAAGTTAACTACGTCACTTTTTAAAGAATAAAATGCATTTGATCTGTTAAAGCTAACATTGTGATTTGAAAGGATTACAAAGATGAGGAGTTCTATGGTGCATTCCTGCAACTATGGGCATAAATGTTAACAATTTTTTTTAAAGTAGGAACCAATTATTAGCTCAAAATGCCAACACAAGGAACAACTCTCCTTGACAAAAATTTCATTTTAAATGTCATTATAAAAAAAAAAGCCAGCTTGAGAAGTGATGGGTTCCCCTTCGTTGGAGGTTTTCGTAAATAATTTGCATAACCATTTGTTGCATATGTTAGAGTATTCCATTTTGGGGTTGGACTAGGGAATCACAGAAGTCCTTACCCATTGTCAAATTCTGTGATTTTATTATACTTTGAAATTCACCTTCAGAGGATTTGACATGTTTAAGGAAAAAGTTGAAATGCACAAGAATCAAATATATCAGAATTATTTTCATTAGGATTGGTCAATACAACTTTCTAAGAATTGTTACTTTATGGTCTATAATATCAAGGACATTATACATTGCAGATATGCTTGTGTGTATGTGTGTACATATATAAATATATGTGTATGAGCATTTATATGTATGCACACATATAATCAATCTGCTTTCCCTGTAAGATAATATATAACATTCATGGTATAAAACTCGTATGTACTGTTCAAATCCAGAAGTATTGCTTACCTTGTGAACAATGACTTTCCTTATCCATTAAATGAAAAGGTTAGAGTAGATCTCCAAAGTTCCTTGTAGCTGTAAAGTTTCATGACCCCAATTCTTATTATTGTCATTCATTGCACAACTTCTCATCTCGCTTTGGTGTCTAGGAAGGTGTAATGCCATGCACCAGAAGATTCCCAAAGGAATGCTACTGTGAACAGCTTTTAGGGTTCAGATTACACAATATAGTGAACACTCTGTTTATTCCATTACAAATCAAGACAAACATTCAAAACATTACATCTTATCACAGAAAATGGCCACACAGTTTTCACTACAGTGGCCACAATATTTAGAACAAGGAACAATAGAATAATCAAACTTCCACTCATGGGGCAACCATCAACTTACTCAGTCACTAATCTAGATTCACAATTACTAAATATCGTTGATCACAAATACAGTCATTAGAAAACCACACAAACCCTGC
>CM053582.1:447731519-447755234 GCA_028627135.1 Pseudochirops cupreus
CTGAACTAGGTAAATGGTATTTGATTAATTAAAGTAAGATTGTTAACCCATTTTGAGTTGCTTTCCTTTAGAAAAGCAGATCTAAGAACCTGTGCTAGTAGCCGCCCTAGGTATGCTAGGGTGCTTGCTGTTACAACCTGTCATTGAGCAAATGAAGAATCACATATCCTTTCCCTAAAGAGCTCCAAAGATAGAGGTGCTCACTTTGTAAGAGACTCCAAGTGTCTCTGGCAGCTAATTCCTTTAATAAGGAGAGAAATATCCTCATGTACATGCAGGTAGCAAAAGTCACCACTATGCGCAAAGTGGTAAAAGCAACTATTAAAAAACAAACAGATTGAAAAATTAGATGAGCATAGCACTCACACACTGTATAATGAGAAGTACAACTGGCAGAATCAATTGGCAAGAATGCTGAGGCAGAGGAAGCAGAAAAAAATTAAGAGAACTTAGAAAAAGAAACCAGAATTCTTTTCATGGTTCCAAGGATTTGAGGATCAAAGGTATCATCTTTGCAGACAAATAAATGAAACCTGGCTTCATCAGGTGTATGTGCCCTTCCCTGGGAAGGTGTTGAACCTCAATAAATTCCAGTGACAGAGATGTTCTCATGTTAGAGTTATAATCTTGTACTGATCCCTTGTTAAAGCATCAGGAAAGTTAAGTGAATTTATTCATAGAAATTTTTAGAGCACTGTTGATCCTAAACAGCTCACAGGCCATTGGTCACAGATCCTAGAAATCTGAGAATCCTGGTCATATTTCTTTGTTGTTAGTTTGTGTGTCTTCCCAGGAACATTCCCAGAGGGATTTAGCCCTAAGGAAAATGTGTCCTGTCTGTGTTCTTTATAACAGAAAGATGTAAATGAGCACTCCAAAGGTCATTCTTTGGCTGGGGACAAAAGCAGCCATTATGTGTTTAATAAGATAATAGCACAGTTAAAAAAAAAAAAAGATAAATGGCCCCAAACTAAACTATGTTTATGTCTCTGGGGTTTTTCTTGCCTCTAAATCCAAGGAATTTCATCTAGGAGAGAAGTGTTCCTATATTCATAAAAGAAAGTGGTTATTCTTATGAGCCAGCATAGGTAAGAAAGTTATGTTGGGTTAACTTCATTTTTTGTCAAAATTTCTGAACTAGTAATTAAGAGATTTTCGTGAACATAGTACATATAAAATTGAATATTTGGCCATCTTTCTTGTCCCCATGAGAACAATGGATCATAGAATCAAAGCTATAGAACTGGATAGGACCTCAGGTGCCACTGATGAATACACCATAAAATCTTAGGTAAAATGTTAGAAGGAAACAGAAAGGTCATCTGTTCCAACCCCCTTTGTTTTACAAATGAGGAAACTGAGGCCCGGGAGGCTAAAGACTTATCTAGTATCACAAAAGTACTAAGTAAACATGAGAGGTAAAAAACGTGTGGGACTGGTACATGTTCACTGCTACTTATGGAAAAGTATTTTTAGGCAGACTTTAAATTCTTTGAGGTACTGGATGAAGCAAATGTTGCAGTTTCATTTCTGTCTACCCAGGGACACTGAAAACTGTTGGGGTTTTAACTCTGGGACACCAAAACCTCTCGGGATTTCATGATGTGTTGTGGTGGAACTTTCTCAAAGAATTCAGAGTCAGACGACCTTTAATCCAAGTAGAAGCATTTATTGAAATTGACACCTCTCATGAGGTGGGCTAAGTTCCAAGAGGAACCAGCAACTTTAGAGAGAGCAGGATGGATTTTTATAGGGTAAAGATGCAATTACATAACAGAAATTATGTCTATTAAAAAGGCAGAAGAGGTTTGTTAAGGGAATAGGTAATAAGGGAGGGGTCCCAGCCATGGTGGAACTATGCTTGTGGTTACCCACAATGCACACAGAAAAACCCATTTGGGAGGGTATATATATATATGTATGTATATACATATATATGTATATATATGTATATGTATATATATGATACTGATATTATAATATTATAATGTATTATGTTATATATATGATAATAATATAATATTATATTATTATAATAAGCCTTTCTATGTCATAAGTTCGCTCTAGGTCAGTTCTTTACTATTACTGTGCAGGTGCCTACTTAGGGAAAGTCCCTTCAATTGTTTTGGAGTCCACATTCTGCTTGGGCCTCCTGGTGGTGATGCTTTCTGATTGGTTGAGTATTGTGGTCCTGTCTGGGACTAGATGGATGTGGTTGTGGTTGAGTGCATGGATACATTTGCTGTTTCTGCGGGAAATATGAGGAATAGGTCTGGGGACAGTGCCTAGGTAGATACAATGACTGGGATACTATCACATGGACGTACCTGCTGTTCTGTGAGAAATATGAGTTCATGTACACACCTGTTGTTCTAGTGAGCAGTGAGGCATATATGAGGAAGTTACGATATTGAGTGGGGGATGGGTTTGAATGGCTAGGTAGGTACAGTAAGCCTGCTCTTCAGTGGGGCCTATGAAGAAGTTAGAATATTGGGGATAGGGCAGCTTTATTAGGATTCTGTCACAAGTAGTAGTTGAATGGCTAATATTAGCTTGGATAGAGAATCCTCATAGTGTGTCATAGGGTCAATATTTTTTTCATCATTGGCTTGCATAAAAGTTTAGGCAGCATGTTTATCAGATTTAAATACAAAGCTTGGATGGATATCTCACCATTTTAATGATAAAATCAGCACTCAAAAAGATCACAATGGGCCAAAACTAACAAGATGAAATTTAACATGGGTAAAGGTTTAAGACCTACACTTGTTTGGTTGTTTTGTTTTTTTTTTTAAATCAGCTGTATAAGAACAGGATGGGTGAGACATTGCTAAAAAAAAAAAAGAAGTAGAAGAAGTGGGGTAGAGGAAAGATCTAGGGATGTCTTGTTTAGAAGTGATATTGACATCCTGAAGTATGTTGTAGTTCCCCATGAAAAGACGATCAGGAGTATAGGGTTACTTATTCTAGCTTCTCTTTTGTTGTTATTGTTCTGTTATTTCAGTTGTGTCTGACTCTTCCTGACCTCATTTGGGGTTTTCTTAGCAAAGATGTGGAGTAGTTGGCCATCTTCTTCTCCAGCTCATTTTATAGATGAGAAATCTGAGGCAAAGAGGGTTAAGTGACTTGCCCAGGGTAACACAGCTAGTAAGTGTCTGAGATCAGATTTTAATTCACGAAGATGAGTTTTCAGGACAATAGAGCCAGCACTCTATTCACTGTGTCACCTAGCTGCTATCACCTCTACCAGTTCAACAACCATTTAACCATTCATTAACCAATCACTATGAACAAGGCCCTATGATAAGTACCGGTAAGAAAAAGACAAAATGAAAAACAGTCCTTGCCCTCAAGGTTTATTTTCTACTGGAATAAAAAAACATTATGCAGATGAATAAGCCCAAGATAATTTTAGGGGAGAACACTAACAACTAAGGCAATTATGTATACAGAGTAGAGACTATCTTATTGAGAGCAAGGATTAGCATTCATTTAAGCATATGCATCACTTTTCTTCTTTCTTCCATTCTTAATCTTACTCATTCCTTCTTTCACGCTTAGCTCTTGCTCTCTATTCTGTTTTCTCACCCAGGCCATCTTTATACATCTGCCTTGCTGCCCAAATGAGAAATAATGCCCTGAAAGACTTGGTCCTTTCAGCATCGGAACTCCCAACCCTCTCTCCCACTCCCCAGGGCTCTTGGTATCCTGATTGGTGTGTGCTCTACATGGCCTTTTTATTTTGAAGTCCCCAGACACACTTCATTTTATCCCCTAGTCATCTTCTCACCTGTGTTTTACCATCAGACCCATGGTCTCTATAATTATTCTCTCTCCAGCTCTTTTTTCCAGTCCTAGAATCGTAATCAAATCATTATAGCCATTTTTATTCAATCAATCAATCTACAAGCATTTAGTAGGTGCCTACAATGTGCCAAACACTGCCCTAAAGGCTAAGGCTCCTCTCACCAATCTGGGAACTTCCTAAACAAAAAATACCCCTCCTCCACTTCCTTACATGTGTTGTTTTACACTTTTGTACTTTAGAAGGTAAGCTCCTTGAGGGCAGAGGCACTCAGTTTTAGGGAAGTGCGGAGAGGGAGTATTGTTTCCCCAGCATTTAGCACAATGCTTCACAAGCAATTGATAAATGCTTTTATTCAGTCCACTTTCTCTTATCTCTCTCTTCTATTTGGATTTAACATAACTCAGTACCTAGGACAGCTAGATGGCACAGTGGATAGAGTGCCTGGTCTGGAGTCAGAAACTCATCTTCCTGAGTTTAGATCTAGGCTCAGGTACTTACTAGTTATCTCACCCTGGGCAAGTCACTCAATCCTGTTTGCCCCAGTTTCCCCATCTGTAAAATGAGCTGGAGAAGGAAATGTCAAACCACTCCAGTATCTCTACCAAGAAAACCCCAAATGGAGTCACGAAGAGTCAGACACGACAGAAACAATCAAACAACCACTCAACCCCATTCATTCTTTTTGTTTGTTTCAGTTCTCTTTCATTCCTTTACTTAGTTTTCCATCCTTTCCTCTATTCTGTCCTTTATCCAACTGCCACTTTCTCTTTACCACTCATAATATCAAGATAGGTGTTAAAAGGAATTTTCAGTCTTTAACCCAGGTAAGAATTTAGACTCAAAGGGTCCAAATTACACTGGAGAAGGGAAGTCATTCACAAGACAATCTCAGTCTGAGGGCCTCTGGGGGCTTTTCCTTGCTGCCAGCTGGTTGCAGCTGCAACTACCCTTGATGCTATGATTGAAAGAGCTGTGCCTTTTGTAGAGGAAAATATCCACAACAGCTGCTATTCAGTGGAAGATCAAACACAGTGGAGCAAAGGAATAGCATGGTGGGAAACCTAACAGATAACAGCTAGAGAGGGATGGTAGAGAATAGCAGCCGAGGATTCCAGTTCAGCGGAGAAAGCAGATCGGCAAATGATATCACCAGAGTATATTTGTGGCCCAAGCATTGAAGGTATGAGCTGCCAAGGCCATATGTGTTCACTACTTTTATGCTCCTCCCTACATATTTTCTAAACATGCATGTTTCCTGGTTCATTCATGTACCCTGTACATTTTTCCTCTATACATGTTCCCTAGCTACGTATACACCTTGTGTGTATTCCTTCTCCCATTTGTGGTATGATAACCTATGGGAAAGTATATGCCTATATGTTTTGGAGGGGAGAGGGAGGGTCTTTATTGTCATTTATTTTGCTATGCTATTTAATTGAATGTCTTTTTTTATAATTAATGTGCTTTCTGGCTGATAAAAAAAAAACAGGAACACATTGGTGGGGACTTGAGAATTATGGTTTAGAGCAGCAGTTCTCAACCTGTGGGTCGCAACCCTTTGGGGATCGAACGACCCTTTCACAGGGGTCACAGGGGTTACCTAAGACCGTTGGAAAACACATATTTCCAATGGTCCTAGGAACTGTGATATCGCTCCTCTATCCATCTCCAGGCGGGTCCGCCCACATGCAGATACACCCACATACGAGAATTAAAGGGTCATGACATTAGGAAGGTTGAGAACCACTGGTTTAGAGTGAATGCTAATGCATAACATGCCTCTAAAAAATATCTATGTATATACACAGACACACATACAAACCACACATACTAGAATGTAATATTTTCATTCTGTCACAAGTCCATCAAACTTCCATATATGCATATGGAGTGTGAGTACACACATGTATATACATAAATATATAGAAGCTACATATATGTATTTATATACATATATATGCTTATTAAGTTTTATTTTATTCATTGATTCACTAAACATTTATCAAGTATTTACTAGGAGCAGATCCATATGTTTGGGCCTGGGAGAGATACAAAGGCATAATAAGATAGTCCATCACCTTGTGGGAGCTGGCAACAAAGAAGAAAGATAAGATCCAAACACCGCTGCATAGCAAATACATTAGAGAGGCACAAAACAAAATGCTATGTGAGATCTAAAGAGGAAAGACTCTTGCTTATTAGAGGGCATCAGCAAACCAAGGTCGAAGAAGTATCATTAAAGAACGTGTTCTCTGATGATTACAGATAATTCTAAGCAAAACTGTAATAGGTTGGTATGCCTGTTGTTACGTATCTGTCCTTTTCCCCATAAATGATTCTCCTACTCTTCTTCCTCAGATGTTCAGTGCTGTTATGTTCTCTTCCCACTTATCAAATCCTGCTATCAGGAAAGAATTGACTTAACTTTTTATAAGAAGATATGGCTTATATTACTTAACCCTTTAATATATTATTTGCCTTTCAATGGAGGCTAAAGTAAGGGGAAAGCGGGGAAGGGATGGATAGAGGGGATGTATTAGCAGGCAGACTGTGGGAAGGAGTAATCAGTATGCTTGCCATCTTGGGGTGGGGGGTAGGGGAGAGATGAAGAAAAAATTTGCAACTCAAAATCTTGTGAAAATGAATGTTGAAAACTAAAAATAAATAAAGTCTGGAATAAAAAATTAAAATGAAAAAAATAATTGCTCAGAGAGCAAATAATTATGACTAAATGTTCCAAATTGCCCCATTTCCTGTTATTGTTACTAATCTCTAGGTCTTCAAGTTTTCTTAGATTTCCCTTCTGCAACTTCACCTTATCTTCCACCTTCCCCCAGGGCCTTTACTTATTCTGGACTGATCTCCATGTTAAGAGCCTGATCCTGAATTCAACCTAATTCCAATCAAGGCAATGACCTGCAGACCTATAACTGCCAATCCCAGACCACCATCATACCTTACTTGTACTACAAAAGTATGAACAAGGCTAGAATAAAATAAATGCAAGTATACTCTCCGTGACTGACCTAACAATATCACTCTGCAGCAGCAAATCCCACCACAATGTGTTCTAAAGCCCTCTGTGAGAGACTTGGGGTAATTCCTTAAGATACAAATTAAAGGAATATATCTAACACACAACCACTGTATATAAATGCTAGCTGTGCAGGTCTGATGTTCTAAACACTATAATATTGTTTCACTGAACATTTCTTTTTTTTTAACAGAAACAATTAAAGAAACTAAATAGGATATGCCTGGGCAATCAGACTAGGTGGATATCTTTTTCAGGTGTTCTTTTCTTCAGTCAAGTTGTTGACTCTCTTTTCATGATTTTCTTGCATCATTCTCATTTCTCTTCCCAATTTTTCCTCCACTTCTCTTATTTGGTTTTCAAAATCCTTCTTAAGTTCCTCTATGACCTGTAACCAGTTCATATGTTTCTTGGAAGCTTTTGGTGCAGGAGTTCTGACTGTGTTGTCTTCCTCCCATTCCATGCTTTGATCCTTTTTGTCCCCAAAAGAAGAATCTAAAGTTGGATGGCTGTGCTTGCTTTGCTTCCTTTGCTTGCTCACTTGTCAGTCAATTACTTGACTTTTGAGCTCTTTGCCACAGTAGAACTCTGCTTCTAGAGCGGAGAGCTTTGTGCCAAATTGTTAGAGTTTTCACAGCTGCCAGAGCTGTGAGGAAGATACCATTTCTACAGCCTCCACCAGCTTTGGCTCACTGGTCAAACACCTCAGGACCAACACCAAAGACCATGATCTAGATTCAGATCCAGGCAGGTTAAGGCAAGAGTGCCTCTGTCTCCCCCAGATCCAGCAGAGTTCCACTGTCTTTGGCATTTATGGGTTGATAATTCTGGAAACCACCACAGCTGCTGGTGAGTCACTCTCCAGAATGCTTCAGCCATGGCTGGTCGGGGCAGCCCTGGGGCTAAAACTGCAGGCTCATGGCTCATGTGGGGCTGGTCTCTGCTCCCTGAGTTCTGTGATGGACCCTTCCTGCCGACCTGCCAGGCTGCCTTTGGTGGGAGATTTGTTTCTCTCTGTAGCTGTAAAATTTGTTTAGATTCATATTTTATAGGTATTTGATGTGGTTATAGGGGGAGCCCACAGAGTTTTCCTGCTTCTATGCCACCATCTTGACTCTGCCCTAGTGGATATCTTTTTAAAACTTACATTTTAAATGTATTTTATAGACAGGTGATTGGAATTTTAACTAAAAGAGACCACTAATTCAAACAAGCCAACATCATCTTCATATCACATTATCCCAGCAGGCTTTAAAGATTTGACACATATCCCAAATGCTCTTCCAACAAAGATGGTTCATAACAGGACTTTCAAAAACAGATGCTATAAATTGATTTCTTCAGTGCAAGTAGAGGAGAAAAATTCATAAATTGATTGCTGTGAAAATACTTTTACAAAACGCTGAGGCTTTTATCAAATAATTGAAGGTGGCTAAATCCAATATGGATAATATCTAACTGCTGCATATATTTCCCTACTTTTTCCTTGCCAGTGAAGGGTATGAATATGTGGGATTTGTATCATTATGGAATATAAAATTGTGTTTAAATCACTTTAAATATCAGTTTTAAAAGCTTGTATTGTCTAATATTAATTTTTAAAGATTTAAAGTTCTACACAAATACATACGAGCTCTAACCCAAAGTAGTTTGGGTCAGAACCTTGTTTATGACTTAAAGAGTTATAAGTAAGGGAAGTCATTATTTGAAAATGTTGTTTAACAAAGATAAGAGTATATTTGGCTCAAATTCTTTCCAAAGTTAAAAGGAAGGGAGTAGAGACAGAGAGGGGCAGAGAAATCTAGAACTGGTCATAAGGAGATGCAGTTTCACTGTGGAGAGAGCTATTTTCTCCTATCTTCCCTTTTTGATAGAGGTAGTACAAGAAAGTACTTGAAAGCAGTACAAGAAAGTACTTGTACTTGAAAGTACAAAAAGACTTGATGCTCAGAAACTAGAACAGGGTACTGAAAAGTAATCTAAGGCTTTTGGACTAACCAAGCAAGAAAGCACTAGCCTATGAGGCAGGAGGTATGGGTTGGAGTCCCAGTTCTGCAAATTATTCACTGTTTGACTTTAGGCAAATTATTCAAAAAAATGCAAAGCCTCAGTTTTCTATCTATAAAATGAAAATGAGACCCCAGCTTCCTCACCCCTGAATTAGATCAGTCCTGCAGTTTATATCTAAGGTTTATATCTATTCTACAAACCTAATGATTCTGTAGGAGTGAAAGGACTGTGTTTTAGGTAGAGAAAATCCACCAACAGTTCAGGAAAAACCATCTGGAAAGGTTTTGGCACCAACCTGACAGATTCCAGAAGCTATCCTAGAAGACATTTGCTCATAAGATATAGATTCAGAATTAGAAAGATGCTGTTTACACAAGTTCTTCCCTTCTTCCCACTACCCCCTCAAAAGGAGAAAGAAATATAAATGAAGCAGTAATTAATTAAGAGTTAAAGGTAGCAAATTAAATGCAGGTTTCTCTTTAAATTTTTCTCTAAGCCTATATCATATTTTAAAGTAATGAGTGAAAAGAAATCCTAATGTCATTTTCAGTCAATTATACTTATGCCTAAAACCTAAATATTATTCAGACACAAGGCCACACCCAAAGAACTGCCATTTACTTGGGAGGAGTTTATCTTATTTGAAGGGAAAGTAATTTATGAGAAATAAATAACCTACAGCACTGAATTTACAACCCTAACTGCGAAATGATAACAGTAACATTGCAAAATATATCCTTCCTAAGGTAGTTCCACTGAATGATCATTGTCACTCTCTGAAGATTGCTTGCACACATTGCAATTTGGTCATGCACAAGATGCTGGTACCACTTAATAAATACTTGATGATTTGACTTGTTGAGTAGGCAACTCAGCCATAAGTGCTTAGATTCAGTGCGTTAGTTCTCTACTGCATAATGACAACGAAACATAAGTAATGAATGACATTGGCAAGAACCAAGCTTACAAGAATCTAGACAAATGCCATCACACACTGGCAGAACACAAACATTGGAGATAAAGCATTTACTAGTCAATATGTATGTCCCTTCAAACTATGATTTACTGAGTACATACTATGTGTTTGCCTGTCTCCTTTTTCTCTCCCTGCTCTCTTTAAATATATATTTGTCAAGGATCCACTCCTGACCGTCTTTTTGTCTTTCTCTCTACACCCTCTTTCTAATGACTTTATCTACCCCCATGGCTTCAATTGTGATTATATCTATGTGTCTATGCCAATTTTTAGACTTGTATTTCTAACTACATTTTGGAGATAGATATATAGATATATGTGTATGTCTATGCACATGTTTACACACAAACACATACATTATATGTGTATATATTGTATATATGCAATATGTGTGTGTGATATAGGCCCTTCAAACTGAATATGATCAAAATGAAATTCATTATCTTTATTCCAAAACCTGTAACTCTTCCTGACATCCCTATCCCTGTCCATGATACCATTCCTCCAAGTCACTTAGGTTCATAACTGCCTGGTAATCTTTGACTTCCCTCTCCTTCATCCTCCATCACTTCATAAATCCCACTCATCTATCTCTAAATCTACCTTCAAAGTTGCATATGAGAAGATAACCAACTCTCTTATTACCATTCCTGTGGTCACTTCCCCAGGTCAGGTCCTTACCACTTCTCACTTGAAGTAGTTAGATTATCCCCTTGCTTTCAGGCTCTCTCCCATACAATTTATCTTATACATGCCTGACTAATATTTAATATTCATCACACATCAATTTCTCATTTAAAATCTTTTAATAGCTCCTCATTATCCAAATATTTATTTGTTTATATGAATGAATGAAAAAATGAATGAATGAATGAATGAGTATGCTATAGTCCCTACCATCTGGTAGGAAAGTTAAAAAACAGGCATAAAACAGGGAGCGAGATCATGACTGATAGATAGATAGATAGATAGATAGATAGATAGATAGATAGATAGACAGATAAATAACAGATAGACATAGATAATTAATAGAGATGATGGATGATAGTGACATGATAAATTGGATTGACAGACTAAAATCCTTAATATGTATTATTATAATAAAGTACTAAATTATGCAACATAAGACTAATTTTAAAAGTTGCCAAATAGAACAGCAGAGGTAATGAGTATAAAAGTACTTAGAAATGGGAATGCTCAATATAAGCCTGTGGTCATCAATTATGGTTTCACCAAGGAGGTAAGATTTGAGCTTGAAATGGATAGATGGATAGGAACAGATGGAGAAAATAATGGCTATTTTCTATCATAAAGTCAAAAAGCAGCTCTGTACATCACTACTTACTTGGGACATGGATTTAACCCCTGTTAAATCATAATCAGGAATTTATATACCTAGTATAAGAAGTGAGAAAAGGCCTCTCACTTTTTTACATGGTGCCTTCAGTTAAGCCTCATATGGCCCTTAATAAACAGGCACTTAACATATGCTTGTTAATGAGTTGATTGTTGAGGAGTAGACAGAGAGACTTGAGGACACCAGGACAAGAGATAAAGAAGGATTTGGTCCCTTAGATCTGGTATTTTCCAATCCAGCTAACATGTATTAAATACTTCTATGTGAAAGTATTTTGAAAGTATTGGGAATGCAAAGACAAAAAATAACACCAGCTCCTATACTCAGGGAGTTTATGCTCTACTGGGTGGCAATAGTATAATAAAATGTTTACCCAAATAAGTAAGTGTAAAATAATGAGGAATGAGAAAACATTAATAACTAAAGGAAGTCAAGAAAGGCTTCCTGTAAAAGATGGCATATGAATTGGGCCACAGATTTATAATTCAACCCATTACACAGACACATGCTAATTTATAACACTACACAACATTTTGAAACAGCTCTCCTTAGGAAATTTCTCCTTACATCAAATCAAAATCTCCTTCTTTGCAAATTTCAACTACTGATGCTAGTTGTACCCTTTGAAGCAAAAGAGAATAAGCGTAATCCCTCTGACACATTCCAGCACTTCAGCATTTGAAGATACCTATAATGACCCTTCTGAGTTGGTTTTTCTAAAAACAAAATAAATATCATCACTTCCTTCAACTGAGCCTCATATAGCATGGCTCCTCAATAGCCTGGTCTCTATACTTGAGATGCTCTCCAACTTATCAATATTCTTCCTCAAAAATGGTACCCAAAACTAAATATAAGATCCTAGAATTAGTGTGGCCACAAAGGATAAAACAGGATTATTCTCTCCCAATTCCTAAGAGTAAGATCTCTCTTAATAAGATGAAGACTTTATTAGCATTTTTACTACCACAACACACTGTGGACACATAATGAGATATCATTTCACCCAAAAACTCAAATCGTTTTCAGAAAAACTGAAATGAGAACTCCTCTAGCCATGAATCTCCCATCCTGTTTCTGTGGTTTTTTGATTTCTTGAACCAAAGTTGAATAGTATACATTTACCTCTATCAGTTTTTATCTCCTTAGATTCAGATCATTGGTCTATAGCTAGGGTTCCTAGTCTTGGGAACATTTATTCACAGAACATTCAAGAAGCTGATCAAGAAGGTATAGATAATATTTGGCAAATAATTCTGTTATCCTATTGAAACTAACTGAGCTCTTTATTTTGTTTCTTAAGTGTGTACGTGTGGTAAACTTTACAATTTATTTCTTTTCCTATTAAATAGGGATCATGAGAAGATTTACTAAAAGCCAAGGAGCATGGTACTGAAAAAGGATGGGAACATTTGTTCTAGCCTACCAAGGTCTTTCTGGATACTGACTCTGTCTTTAAGTGCAGGAGCAATCCCTGTGTCATCCCAAATAAGGATGCCATTTTTGCCTTTATCCAGTTTGCTAATAAAACTAGCCGAGGATAAAACTCAGATGCCTGGAGCACTCCATTGGAGACCTCCTTCAAAATCCATATCACATTAATAGTCACTATTCACTGAGTATCAACCTACTATCCTCTAGCCCATCCATATTTCTCAATCTCTTTCCACAAGAATAATACGTGATCCTTTTAAAAGTGCTCTGTAATCTTTGTAAATGCTAGGTCAACTTGATCTGTTGCGTTCCCCAGATCTATCAGTTTAGAAAACCGATGAGAAAACATCAAATAAGCCTAATCCCTCGCGTGCATTATAGTACTTCACTATTTGAGGACACAACTAAATAACAACAATTTGAAGACAACTGTAATGATCCTCTTGAATTGGCTTAAGCTAAATGAACAAATTCAGTTCCTTCAACTGAGCCTCTATAGCATAACTCTTCAACATCCTAGTTGCCCTCCTGATTGTTAAAAAATTAAATTTGGTCAATCTGGCATGATTTGTACTTGTGGAAGCCATGCAGGCCTTCTCTGTGACACCATTTTCTTTTCTAGATATTCACTAACCAACTCTTTAGGAGTATATTCAAGAATTTTTCCAGGATTCAAAGCTACTGCTTACAGTCTATATTCTATTCCCTTTTTGGAAAAGCAAAATAAGATTTGCCCTTCTCCATGACTGTCTTACCTCTCCCACTTTCCATGATCTTTCAAATATCACCAATATTGGCTCAGCTATCCCATTTGTCAGTTCTTTCAGGATCCAAAGATAGAATCCATCAGAGCCAGGTCACTTGAGCAGCTAGGCACTCTCTTATTATCCATAGTTATATTGAGTATCAAATCCAAGTTAGCCATTTCAGTTCTGTTCTTCACCTATGCAGATATCATTTTCCTGGGAAGAGAAAGCAGAAGCAAAGCAAGAATTAGGAAGCTCTGCTTTTCTTTCTGTTGTCAATTATCATTATTCTATCTACCTTGAACAGTGGTTCTATCCTTTCTTTAAGCCTCCTCCTTTCCCTCAAACAGTTGACTTGCTCTTAGTTCCTATTGTCAGACTCACTTCACCCTCAATTTAGCATTCCTGACACTATTCTTGTAGCACCATGCCACAGCAATATTCATCCTGTTACCTGCCATGTCTTGCATTGTCTGGAAATATCTTTTGTCAAGTTTAAGGGTTTTTTTATGAGTTCTCTAGGCATTTACATCAGTTTCTTCAGGCAATCCCCGTTTTTTCCTTCTCACTAGAATTATTACTCATTCTACCTGAGTACTCACCATTCCTCACCCATAATGAGTACATAAAATGATCATTGATAACACTGTTGATATGTATGTACCACTTCTGGGCTGTCTGTTTCTAATAGGAATAAACACTTAGATATTTACCCAAAAGTAAATCTTCCTCTATGAGCCCTCAGTTAAAGTATTTGGGATTGTATAAGCAGAAAATAAATTCTGTTGTATTTGCCAATACAATGTAATTAAACTTCAATAATAGAACAGATCTGACAAACGAGTAAAACTTTGAGTTTTAGTGAGTAGATTCCAAAGAGATTTGATTCTTGGAGGCTATTAGTCTACATTTAATAAATTACTGGCTTCATAAATTACAACTGTATTAACTTATTGATGACCAAGAAAGTTTCCTGAACTAAACTAAAACTGATCTTGATATAAGGAGCCTTTCAAAGTCATTATGCCTACAACTTTAGGTCAAAAACCACATGCTTAAATTTTGATATTACTAAAACACAGACCAATCATGTCATACCCCACCCACCTCACCCCTATACGTACATATCCAAAAATCTTCGATGGTTCTGTATTGCCTCTAATATGAAATATGATATCCTTAGTCTTTCACAATCTGAATTCCAGCTGCATTATCAACTTTATTTTGTTAATTTTTTCATTCATTTTCTCCTGTCAAGCAGGTCTATTAAACTACATCCACTATATTCCATTATCCGTGTTCCTGATATAGCACAAGTGATCCCCCATGTTTTCAATGCATTCCCTCCTCACCTTCACTTCATAGAATTCCTAGCTTGCTTTAAACTCAGGAGTTTTCTCCTACCTAAAATCTTTCCTGAACTCTCTCCAAGCTGGTAGCATTCTCTCCTTCTTAAAATAACTTTGCAGATGTAACATATGTGTGTGTGAACCCATTTTATATTATCCTTGTATACTTTATATGGAGATAGAGTCTAGACCTGTCACTTCATTAGTATGGAGAACTCCCAAGTGAGAAAATGTCTCTACCAATATAAATAAACACCTTCTCTGTAACTTGGAGTCTTAGAAAGTTGCCAAAAGTAGTGAGAGATTAAGTGACTTGCCCAGGGCTGTACAGTCAATATGTATCAAGGAAACTGGACTAAGGTTTTCTTGGCTTCAAGGATGGATCTCTTTTGACTATACAACACTTCTTCTCCTACTTCATATATAAAAGAGAGACAGAATAGCTAGAGAAAGAGAGAGGCAGAGAAAGACACAGAGATACAGGTAGAAAACCTATATATAAACATGTATGTGACTGAATGTACATGTGCAGGCATTATTTACTTACATGTTTTATTCCTCCTCTAAAATTAAAGATCCTTGAATATGGAGATTTTGGTTTTGTTTTTTTTCTTTATACTCCCATTAAATTGTAAGCTCCTTGAGGGCAAGGACTGTCTTTTGTCTTTTTTCCTATACCCAGCTCTTAGTATAGCACCAGGTATATAGTAAGCACTTAATATATGTTTATTGAATTGAATTGAATTGAATATCCTCAAAGTCTAACAAATAGACAATAACTGTTCAATTGAATTTGGGCTTTATAATTAAATATTCTAGCAAATTACTTTTGCAACAGATGTTTGTTGCACTATGCATAAGTATGTTGTTATTATTATTAATAAGAAAATCCTTACTTAATACAGAAAGTATGATTATGAGAGATTTATTGAACAAAACTCTCAGAAGATCCTAGTCATTAACCGCTTAGTCCTGCACAATTTTTTACACTTCCTTGAGAATTTAGCTATAAATATAAAACAAAGATAGCACCAATTTATAACACAAATGAAAGTCTCATTCTCAAGAGTTCCAGAAATCAGGGAGATAAGACACATTCACAGGCTTCATCGTCTCATATCTCTAGAAGAAGTCAGGCATATAAAATCCCTGAAAATCAGACGTTCAGTCATCCATAGGCCATCTTACAAACCTTGCAGAGATGACCCTACCTACTGTTATGAGTATTTTTCCCCTTTCTGACTTCCTGAAAACTTATCATTTCTCTCCATATCTCTGTATATGCAAGGAAGGTACCAAGGTTGAATACATGATATCCAGAGTTACTGGCAATGTAACTGTGTCCCCTATGGTCCTTCAGGAAAGAACACAGGACCTGATTTATACCAATCTGAACCCACAAGGTTTGGCCAGTGTCCATTCGAGCCTCAGGCATACATACAGCAATTCAATCATCATTTGGCCCAGGACACACAAATCCCTGGTACTCTGCTAGAAATAACAGATTTTGTAAACAATGGCCCTCAGCCAGAGGGCAGGCTCCACACATGCTTAGTATATACAAAAGAATGAAGGTCAAATTTGGCTTTTCTAGTCATATTCATACATTCACAGACAGTAGCAACAATGCGGGGCGGGCAAGGGGGAGGGGAGGGACAAAGGACAATAAATACATTCTTCTTCTCCAAGCATCTTGCTGTCATTCTCTTGTAAAGAAGGCTGAACTTTAAAATATAGCAGAGTAGCCAATGCCCCACACCCCTCCACAAGACTGAGAGCGGAGAGGCCTAGATCATGCCTCCAAAGGGGAGATGTCCTCTCCTTCAAACTTTTGAAAGGGAAGCTCAGAAACAAATGATGTTCTGTGTGCGATACCAGTACACTCAGAGAGTTTCCACCCTGGGTTTGGTCCTGCTGTTTTTGCCATAGCCCCCACTTCCTATGAGGTTTCCCCAGAAACCCCAATCTCTACCCTTCAGGCTTCTGCCATCATTGCTTTGCCTGTAGGTACATTGGCATCTTCATTGAAAAATAAGATTTCTGCCGGGGCCATCTCCTGGGGTATCTGCTCTCAGCTGCCAATGTACGATTATCCTAGATCTTTCCAGAGTTGGCGTGTAGCTTTGTAAGCAAAAAGAGATCTTTACAGGTATCTCACAACTGGAACTAAGGAATCAAATGTAAAATTGAGGTCAACAGTCAAGCATTTTTAAAACTACCCGTGATGACCTTGAGCTTCAAACTAGAAAGCTTTGGTCAGTCATTAGTAGTAATTCTGCCACCCTTCCTAGCTGAGCCCAGCATCGTAAGTTGTATTCCTAAGATATAAGCTTAAACCTTAGGGCCATGGGGTAGCTTCCAGAAACCTGGGCATTCCCTTGAACTCATTATGCCTCAGGGATTCTGTCTTGAAGACCTTGTGGAATTTCTACTGTTTGGTGGAAAGATGTGCTGGCTTCATCGTCTCATATCTCTAGAAGAAGTCAGGCATACCAGAAGTTAGGAAGATGAGTTCAAATCCTGTCTCAGACACTTAACTAACTGTGTGACCTTGGGTCATATCTGAACTCAGGAAAATGAGTTTTCTTGACTTCAGGCCCAGCATTCTGTCCACTGAGCCACCTGTTCAAATCTGGCCTCAGACACTTACTAGCTGTGTGACCCTCAGCAAGTCACTTAACCTTTGCCTCAGTTTCCCCATCTGCTAAATGAGCTAGAAAAGGAAATGGCAAACCATTCCAGTACCTTTGCAAAAAGAAAAATGAAAAGAAAAAAAACAAAAGAAAACCCAAACAGGGTCATGGCGAGTTAGACAGAACTGAAATGATTAAATAATAACAACAATTATTATTATTATTATAATTGGTACTTCCTAATTCTGGACTAGAGCTGTGAAGTAGGTAAAGTTTGTCTTTGATCTTGGAGTCCCAGAAATAGTTTAAACCAAGGTTCTGTGGTTCACTACCTGTTCAACCTTGGGCAAATTACTTAACCTCACTGAGCCTCAGTTTCCTCGGTTGTAAAATAAGGGAATTAGGATGAATGACCTCTAAGGTCTCTTTCAATTCTAGAACTATGATATTATAACCTTCTTCCCTTCCTTTTCAGAAGTCTTGTCTCTAAGATAAAACTCTTTGCTGCTGCCACACAGGTAGCTTTCTGGCTCTCAGTCAACTGTCAACTAAACCACCTAAATATTAGTTTATTATTATTAGCTGAAGGTACTAACCCAGGGTAGTATAGTGAAAGAATACTGGATTTGGAATCATGGGCTCTGGGTTCAAATCCCTCCTCTCTCACTTGTGACTTGTATGAATCTGGGCAATTTATTTAATTTCTTTTTGCCCCAATTTCTTCATCTGTAAAATGAGGGAGTTGGAATTGGCCCCTAAGATCTCTTCTCCCTCTACATCTCTGATCCTATGATCCCTTTGAGATGTATATGTTTGGGCTTGATCTCCTTTGGAGACCAGAGGAATGAAGCCTTAGTTATGGTAACAAGGCATCAACAGACAGTAGGGGAAATATTGGCAGTCAGGAGAGACCTGCTCTCATATCACACAACCAGAGGCAACTACTTTGTATTACTACCTAACACCCGCCTCATTCAGAGCAATGGAAACCACTCTGTTGTAAGCAAGACTATGATTTCCACTGAATTCTTATGTACTATCCCTGCCATTTATCTACAGGAAACAGGAGACTACTGTCCCAGGCATATGACATTGCCACATACTGAAATCCCTTTCTTTGCTTTTGTTTTCTGAACATCACATTGCTGATTCTACTGAAATGGTGTGTGGGTGTTCCTTCAGAGACTCAGGCTTAATGTCCCAGTTCCTTCCAGGGCTGTACATAGCAACAAGATTTCCCCAAAGTGCTTCTAGGGCTCAGAAGGTTGGAGTCTCAAGGGCAGCATGGTGGGGAACAATCCATCTGAGCAATGCTGGCATCTGCCCAAGCCAAACAAACACTAACAGAGTGGCCAAGGAAGAGCTCATGGTGCAACACATTTCAGGGACTTTAATAAAGCAACTGTTACTTCCTTCCTGTGCCAGTCCTAAGAGTCCCAGAGAGTCTGCATATGCTACACAGCAGCCTGCTTAGCTGAAGCAAAAACCCCTGATGCACAACTCATGGCATTTGGAGCTACAATTAAGTCTTCAGTCCAAATAATAACTCTAACCATTAGCTGCCAATAGGAGAATATTAACTTCCTTCTCTCCAAATTAAATCCAAACATTGCATCCCTGATAAGAGGAAAGGGACTTCCAGTATCACTTAGCAAAGAGGGAAAATTTGATTAATTCAGAAACTGTGTTTGCCCTCAGCATAAAGACTCTCCCTTAGATAGCCAAGGCTGTTGGATCCTCAGAGAAATACTCATTTCTCTTCTCTAAACCTGCCTTCTTTTTTTGATAGATCCCAAGGATACATGGTAGAAACAAAAATCAATTTAATCACTAAGTAATGTGCTTTGTGCTCTCTGGCATTTTTCTAGGGCAAGGTTCTGTAATGTTTATTTTCTTTCCATTGGTACCTCTTATTTTGACATCACCTTTGCTTTCAATACGTCTCTTTTCTCTCCCTTGCCCAAAAAGCTATCCCATTTAACCTACTTGTAAAAAAAAAAGAAAGAAAGAAAATAAGAAACAGTTCAACACAACTACCATATCATCCAGGTCTCAATATATGTAGCATCTCTTACCCATAATCCTCTACATCTGTAAAAACAAGTACATAAATTATTTTGTGAGGAGGAACTATTGCTCACCTCTCTAAAGCCTTTGCATCACTAGAGTTGACAGTGGGGAGGGAGAGAATAGAGGGATACAATTCTACCACTGGGAACCATAGAAAGCCATGCCAGCCTGTATTTGGAGATTAAGTTGGTAGCAACTAGTTGGAGGCTTGTCTGGTTAGTGTTGACATCTTCTAAAAGATCCTGATTTAATGACAGAATGGAAGGGGAAAGGGAAAGGGAACTCTTTCTCCTCGATTCATTTTAACACTTACTGAGTTCTTACGATCCGCAAGGCACAATTTAGGGATATAGCATAAAGCATAAATACGAATGAGACAAAATCTCTTCCCTATCAGAACTTCCACTGTAGCCTACACCATTGCTAAGAATCCAGGGAACATCACTAGCTTCCTCTGCTTCTGGTATTGTTGTGGTTAAGTCAGGAAAAGGAGTGCTCGAGGGATAGATAGACCAGTAGATATGCTAAACCTCAGCAAATAGATCTCCAGGATTGTTGCAATTGCCACACACAAGTGTTTCCCAGGACCCTTTCATTCCAAAGTGTTAGGGTTCCTCTCTAGAAGCACACAATCTTTCCCTGACCCACATCACTACAGTTGTTCAACCACACTCTACATCTGGATCTGCTTCTCATAAAAAGGTTTATGATCCTTGCTCTATAAATTTTGAATTGGGCAGAGTCACCATGTTATATTGGAAAAGTGGTTTTGGAGTCAAAGAACCTGGTTCTAAATCTTGGATTTAGGCAAGGTCTCTGAACCTCAATTCCCTCATGTATAAAATAAGGAGGTTGGATTAGATGGCTCTTAAGGTCCCTTAAAACTAGACATCTGTGATCATTTGGCCTCATTTCCCACTGTAGTCATATGCCTATCCTGCTGAGCTAAGTGTTTATTCACCTGGCATACAGGTGTCATTGACTTTTGTGTCTTGGAGGTCAAAGGAGCTCTGCTTGGTTGATTACCTCATCTATCTAAACCCTACTTCTGTGAGACAAGTTTGTTACAATAGAAAGCCAGCTGGCTTAGTGGGGAATCAGAGGACATGGATTCAAATCCTAGCTCTGTATTTAACAACCAAAGTGACTTTGGTCAAGTCATTTCAATTTTCTCACTTGTAAAAAGTTTGAAAAAAAAAATTTGAACTAAGATGATCTCTAAGGTCCTTTCCAGTATTAACTCCATGATCCTATGAGAAATATTCCTATACCCATTTTACTCATGAGACACATACTGGTGAGGTGTCAGGGACATAGAGAAGGCTTTCCTATATCAGCATATATTTTCCTAAATTCTTGTTGGTGCCAGAAATCACACAATTACAGACTCATTTCTTTGGTAAATGTCCCCTGTTAAAATATAAATATCCCATGGATGGTAACAATAATATCAACAGTTCACATTTATATAGCTCTTTAAGATTAGCAAAGCACATTAAGCTTTATTTCACTACTTGGAACAAATGAATTTATCAAATTGTATTTTACAAGCAATTGCTTTTTGATAGGGTAGGACAACTCATGAAAATAATAGGGAGCACAAGAATATTTAGAAGTTGGGGAGGATCAGGATGGCACTGAGAAGGGGGAAAGGTAATAAAATGGAAGATTACAAAAATAAGCTTCAGCTAGTTCAACATTTGTGCACTGACCCTGATTAAGGTGTAAAAGGCCTTCACTCTTTGCCTACCCACCCTAAAGATAGATTATCTTGTCTCTCCAAACTTTCATATACATCCTTAGTCTCCAATCTGAGCAGCAAGAATAGTCTTTAGAAATAAATGAAACCTTCTAGAAGAACTTTCACCCTGTACAATATATATACCAGCTGCTACATTCTATTGCAAAAGAAAAGAACAAAGTTGATGGATGTTAAGGCCAAGACTGCTTCTTTGGAAATCGAGCTTCCTGGGAGTCTGAATTAGTCCACTCATTTCTGCATTAACTTTGGGTCTACCATGTCATCAGCTAAAGTGTACCGATCATTTCCCTTTTCTTTGGCTTTATTGAGACTCTGCCAGCCAGCTGCTACCAATTAAGCATGGGCCACTAATATCCTTTCATAAATGTCACATTATTTACAGCAATCACCTCATAAAGCTCTATGGTTTAGTGCACAGTGGTCCAGTAGCATCGGGCATTAATGCTTCAAGGTTTTATACTTTCACGAATGTAGGTACTCCTTCCAACTACACACACCAAAACCCCTCTGAACCTTAACATGCCAGCCATTAAATTTTAATAGAAAAATAACTGTTATTTAAGAGATAGAAAAAAGCCAACTTGCCATAACCTGTTAATAGCCACCTCTTCTTTCACAGCATAAGCAGCAGAAAACACACACACGCACAGACACACACACACACACACACACACACACACACACACACACAAATCTGCCTGTGCTTCTCTCAAAATAGTGCTGCTCTAACCCTTCAGTTTTTCTTCTTCAATATGCCTTCCCCTGCCTTTAGAGCTACCTCCCCAGACACATTAGCATTTTTGTAAGGTTCATATAAAATATAGATTACACTGTAGACTGGTGGCTACAAATGAGAACTCAAATGGGGTGCTTAGAATGTGATTTTCAGCTCACTGCTATTACAGAGCCATGCTTAACTTCATTTTTTATTCTGCTCATTTTTTCCCTCTCTTGGGAATAGATATGATAACATAGAATTGCCTATAAAGGAAAAAAAAAGTAAAATTGACATTTTCCTTCCCTGAAAAGGCAATTTTCTAGGCTAAGAATGTAAATACGTGGATCTGTTCTTAGCATATGTCAGGGATTGGGGGACGGGGAGAGGCTATGTCCTTTAGCAGCTAGAACACCCCTGAGTCATCCTTGAGTTTGGCCTTTGGGTTCCTGGCGGTTGGGGAGTGATAATCAGTTTTAGATTATTGGAACCCTAAAGGCTGAAGCATTCAGTGAATAAACATTTTTCATGTCAAAGGCCTGTGACATGATTCGATCTATCTTTGACATTAAGACCTTCTCAACTGGTAATCTCCCTCCCCCTCACTTTTCAATTTGCAATCTATTAGACAGAATTCCTGATAATGCTCTTCAAGGCTTATTGTCAAAGAGAGCTCTAATCTAGTCCTATAGAAGAGTCACTGGACTTTAGTAGCCACACACAGTATTAAATATCCTGAAAGGATGCAAAGACAAAGGAATCTACATTCTACTAAGAGATTCCTAACCGAACTACTAAGGAAATTTGAAGGGACCCTTGAAGCATTTGGACCAGATTTTGAAGGAAACTCAGGGTTTCAGGATGTAGACAATCACAACCTGTCCTTTACAATTTGAGGGTCACATTCTGGACTTTTTCATATCATAGAGGAGCCAGAAAAAGTTACACATACACAAAAGAAGAATGGGTGGTGGTTTTCTTAAAAACATCCCAACAAGTGCAAATTAATTTTTTATAAACTGAGCAAGAGGTGTTGAAGAGATGCAGATTAAAAAAACAATCACAGTCAGATGGAGCTAACCTGTCTTGTCTCAGCTCTCTAATCATGAAAGAAAAGATAATGAAATGGTCTTCTAGACTTCTGGGAAGAAAAGTGAGAGGTAAAATATATACCAAAGTAGTTAGATTTCTTCTTTCTATTGTCAGGATATATACTATATAGCGGAAAGAGCACAGATTTGGAATCAGAGGAACTAGGTTTGAATCTAGTCACTTACTACCCTTGTGACTTCAACTGAGTCTTAACTGTCTCATATACAGACTTTTTGGAGTTCGGCCAGATGACTTCTAATTACCATTCTGGCTCTGTCCATGATGTCGTAATTTCCTTTTTTTTTTTTAATTTTATTGTAGTTTGCATCACTCATTTCCACAAGATTTTGAGTTACATATTTTCTCCCTGTCTTTCCCCCACCCACCGCCCCAAAACAGCCATCCCGGTGTGCCCCCCTCCCCCAGTCTATTCTCTCCTATGTCACTTTTTGGGAGGGCAGGATGGATCTCCCAACTGTAGTGCCTGTGTATCTCAAGTTCCAGTTGGATATAGTCAATAATAATAATAATAATTGCAGGGGGCAGAGCCAAGATGGCGGCATAGCAGCAGCAACATATTGCAGCTCTCACATAGCCACCCCAAAATACCCATAAAATAGGACTCTAAACCAATCCTGGAACTCCAAAACGCACACAAAGATACTTCCCACTAAAGTCAGCTCGGCTACGAGGAACCATATCAGCACTGCGAACCAAAACCAGCCTGGC
>CM053582.1:447755734-447772680 GCA_028627135.1 Pseudochirops cupreus
GATATGGTTCCTCATAGCCGAGCTGACTTTAGTGGGAAGTATCTTTGTGTGCGTTTTGGAGTTCTAGGATTGGTTTAGAGTCCTATTTTATGGGTATTTTGGGGTGGCTATGTGAGAGCTGCGATATGTTGCCGCTGCTACGCCGCCAACTTGGCTCTGCCCAGGAGGTAACTCTTTAACAGACAATTAAAAAAAATAGTTATCCAAATGGTTTGGATTAAAAATTGTGTGATTAAAAATAGCCAGGACCTTCCTGTTTGGGGGGCTATGTAAGAATAATGTTTTGTCACTCTTTAATATCTAAAAAAGAGGAATATGTAGTAAGAGCATAGGTAATGGAATTTTCTCCCAGAAATTCCCTTTTGCTCTGACCCATAACTTCTTACCCTCATTATCCTACATCATCCTACTTATTTTCACCTTCTCTCTGTCCTAAATATTGACCTCACTACTTTATGAAATGCATTAATAAAAGCACAAAAAAAAACTTAATTCCCTAGAACTGGAGTTTAAATTTTGATGGCAAAATTATGAGGTAGATAAAGATTTTCTTCACTGCCCCAAGGGTCTACTCCCTTCTCATCCATGATCACATATAGATTAAAAGCTAAAACGGATGAAGGATCAAGTTCTTCCCTCCCAGGCACCAAGTACTTTATATACTTCCATCCCTTCTACCTATTAAAACTTGTTCTTAGATCCTCCTTCATATTAAAACATATAAGGGCTATGTTAAAGAGGAGAGGAGAGCAATTGTATTTTTTTTAATTTTATTTCATTAAATATTTCCCAATTATATTTTCCCAAATTTATTTCCCAAATATAGTATTTCCCAAAAAGAAATTTGAAATTTTTTAAATTTTGAGTTCCAAACTCTCTCCCACTCTACCTCCCCTCTCTCACCCTTCAAGAAGGCAAGCAATATGTTAATTATATATGTGAAGTCATGCAAAGATAGTTCCATATTAGCCATGTTGGAAAAGAAAAATACGCACAAGAAAACAAGAAAAATAAAGAAAGTTTAAAATTATGCTTCAGTCAGCATTCAGAGCTTATTAATTCTTTCTCTGGAGGTTGGTAGCACTTTTCATCATGGATCATTGGAATATCTTGGATCCTTGTCTTGATTAGAGTAGCTAAGTCTTCCATAATTGATTATCCTTACAGTAGAGAGTAATTTTATCCTGAGGTATTGTAATCTGAGGCTACAGGAATTGAGCTCTTCTACTAATGAAAATTGGAGCATCAGTTTTATATGAGGATTAAAGGAGGGCATTTATATCTTCCCAACAATGCTAAAATCTCTGTCATTTTCCTTCATTCTAGAAGAGGACTGTGACTTCAGGAAGGTGATATAGATAAAGATATAGATCAGGACAACTGAAGATGACTCTGGATACAGTGGAAGACCTTGGTCTTTTTAAGCTAAGGTCCTTCCCAGGTGTCAGTTTGACTAAGCAATGCCCTTTTAGTGACTAATACTATTTAAGAAATGAGACAAAGGGGGGTCAGAGTCAAGATGGCAGTGTAGAAGCAGGAAAACTCTGTGGCTTCCCTCATAACCATCTTAAATACCTATAAAATATGACTCTAAATAAATTTTAGAGCTACAGAACCCACAAAATAACAGAGAGAAACAAATCCCCTGCTGAAGGCAGCCCAGCAGGTAGACAGAAAGGGTTCATCACAGTGTGGTGGGAGCAGAGCCCAGCGCACATCCACAGTTTTAGCCCCAGGGTGGCCTCAAACCAGCCATGGCTGGTACATTCAGGAGAGTGGATCACCAGCAGCTAAGGCAGTTTCCAGAATTATCAACCTATAAATGGCAAAGGCAAAATAAAATGTCAGTGGAACTCTTCTGGATCAGGGTGGGGATGGAGTGCAATCTAGTCTCTGCTCTCAAAGCAAGAAGCAGCAGAGGTGCACAGCCCTGCAGCCACCTCCACTTGGCTGCTTTAGAGCTCCCAGCCTGCAGATTGTGGGGGGGACAAGCAACCATTCAGAGGCTAAGCGTTCTTGCCTTAACATACCTGGATCTGGATCATGGTCTTGGGTGGTGGTCCTGAGGTATGTGACCAGTGAGCCAAAGCTGATGGGGGCTGTAGAGACAACACCCTCCTACAAGCTCCAGCAGCTGTGAAAACCCCAGCAATTTGGGAAAAAGCTCTCCCTTCTGGAAGCAAAGTTCTCCTGTGGCAAAGAGCTCAAAAGTCAAGTAACTGAGTGGCAACATGAGCAAGCAAAGGAAGCAAAGCAAGCACAGCCATCCAACTTTAGATTCCTTTTTTGGGGACAAAAAGGATCAAAGCATGGAATGGGAGGAAGACAACACAGTCAGAACTCCTGTACCAAAAGCTTCCAAGAAAAATATAAACTGGTTACAGACCATGGAGGAGTTCAAGAAGGATTTTGAAAATCAAGTAAGAGAAGAGGAGGAAAAATTGGGAAGAGAAATGAGAATGATGTAAGAAAATCATGAAAAGAGAGTCAAGAACCTGACTAAAGAAAAATAACACCTTAAAAAATAGAGTAACTCAAATGGCAATGGAGGCCCAAAAAGCCAATGAGGAGAATAATGCCTTAAAAAGGCAAATTTGCCAGATGGAAGAAGAATTTCAAAAGGTCACTGAAGAGAATAATTGCTTCAGAATTAGATTAGAGTAAATGGAAGTGAATGACTTTATGAGAAATCAAGATACTATTAAACAGATTCAAACAAATGAAAAAATAGAAGGCAATGTGAAATAACTCATTGGGAAAACCACTGACTTGGAAAATAGATCCAGAAAAGACAATTTAAAAATTATTGGACTACCCGAAAGCCGTGATCAAAAAAAAGAACCTAGAAATCATCCTTCAAGAAATTCTCAAGGAAAATTGCGCAGATATTTTAGAACCAGAGGGCAAAATAGAACTTGAAAGAATTCACCTATCACCTCTTGAAAAAGATCCCCAAAAGAAAACTCCTAGGAATGTTATAGCCAGGTTCCAGAGTTCCCAGATCAAGGAGAAAATATTACAAGCTGCCAAGAAGAAACAATTTGAATACTGTGGAAACACAATCAGAATAACACAGGATCTAGCCGCCTCTACATTAAGGGATTGAAGGGCTTGGAATATGATATTCCAGAGATCAGGGGAGCTAGGATTAAAACCAAGAATCACCTACCCAGCAAAACTGAGTATAATGTTTCAGGGGAAATATGGTCATTCAATGAGGTGAAGGACTTTGAAGCATTCTTGAGGAAAAAAACAGAACTGAACAGAAAATTTCACATTCAAAGACAAGAAGCATGAGAAGGTAAACATGGAAAAGAAATCATAAGGAATGTATCAAAGTTGAACTATTTACATGCCTACGTGGAGAAATGATAATTGTAGCTTATGAAACTTTGCTCAGTACGAAGATAGCTGAAGGGAATACAAATGTATACACACATATATGTCTATATAGGAGAGTATATATGCATATGAATACATATGTGAGTGTGTGTATATATGTGCACAGGTATACATAGAGAGAGGACACAGGATCAATTGAATAGGAAGGGATAATATTTCAAAGGTGAAATTGAGAAGTGAGAGAGGAATATAATGAAAGGAGATGGGGAGAGACAGAATGGGGCAAATTATCTCATACAGAAGAGGCAAGCAATAACTTACAATAGAGGGGAAGAAGAGGAAGGAAAAGGGAATGGGTCAACCTTACTCTCACTGAATTTGGCTTAGGGAGGGAATGACATACACTCTGAATTGGGTATCTTACCCTACAGGAGAGTATGGAGGAAGGGGATGAGAGGGGGAATGATGAAGGGGAGGGCAGCTTGGGGGGGAGGGTAGTCAGAAGCACACACTTTTGTAAAGGGACAGGGACAAAAGAGAGAGTAGAACAAGTGGAGGGGGGATAGGATAGAGGGAGATATAGTTAGTCTCTCACAATATATCCACTATGGAAATGTTTTGCATAACTACACATGTACAACCTATATTGAATTGCTTATCTTCCCAGTAAGGGTGGGAGATGAGGGAGGAAGGGAAAGAATCTGGAATTTAAAGTTTTAAAATCAAATTTTTAAAAAATATTATTATTATTATTATTTACATGCAATTGGGAAATAAGATATATAGGCTCTGGGGTATGGAGATCCATCTTGCCCTACCAGCAAGTCAGAGGGGTAATGGGGGAGGATATAGGAGACAGCAGATTTGGGGAGGGGGTATTCAATGGAATCACTATTTTGGGGTGGCGGGTAGGGAAAGACAGAGACAAAATTTGTAACTCAAAGTCTTGTGGAAATGAATGATGTAAACTAAAAATAAACACAAAAGTTAATTTTTTAAAAAAAGACATAAGAATTGAAGCTGGTCTAGGTCCTTCACCTATCTCTGCAATGTCAAGGCAAAAAAAAAAAATGAAGCAAAGAATGGCCTCTTTTACCTAATCAAAAAAAAAATCTATCTGGGAAGGGAAGACAATCTACGAGTAGATATGAGTAGTAGCTGCCCCATTAAGGACACAACTGACTGGTTCCAATTGGGCAATGCAGCTCCTCCCTCCCTTCCTTCCTCCCTTCCTTCCTTCCTCTCTTTCTGTCCTCATAGGGAAGCATACCTTCACCTGAAGGTGCTCTCTCTAAAAAATATAAATTTTGATCACTGAAACTTCTCAAGGTATCTTGGGATGTACAGACTAGATTTCTTTTAAGGACCTTAAATCCAAATCACTCTGGCTCATTGATTGGCTAACAATAGGTCCCAGCCCAAGCCTCACTTGATCATTTTGAGGGCTCTGATTGCTCAGAGTATAAATAGCAACTGTTTGTATTTTGGTCAGAAACCTTAAGGATCTTACCTTGTTTGTTTGGATTTTTTTGGTGTGTTCTTTTATTTTGTTTTGTTTTTACTAGAAATCATAATCTTAACCTATAGGATCCTACTAACTTTTGCTACTTAAAAAAATTGGTATGGCTGTATATGGACTTTAGCTATATATTTAGAAGGACTTCAGTCTTAGGAAAAGTCTTTATAGTCACTCCACCCCAAGAAGGTAGTAATAGATGTTAGATGAATTAGTCTGAATAGGCTAATTCACTGGAATAACAAAATGGTAGCATAGAACATCTCATCAACAAGACCAACAGTCTATATGTTCAGTAGAGAAAACAAGTCCAGAAGAAAACAAAAACACACCATCTAGCAGAAAACAGTGTGATTACCTCACCAGAGGACATGAGCAGCAGTATAATATGAAGGGTCTGAGTTGCTTTAGCCACAAAAGGCACTTTGCTTACACTTGTACATCCCTACATGTGTGTTCCCTGGTCACACATGTTAGTATGTGTCCTCTACTACTAGTGGTTTGGGAACCTATAGGAGAGTATATCCCATTGTGCATGAGATCTTTTCTTATCAGGAAAAGGGTCAAGGTGGGAGTTCAGAGTAGAAAAGAGGGGCAAATAGACAACAGGGGCCTACAGGTCCACTGAAAGGAAAAAGACAAAAGAAATTAAAACTAATTTTTTAAATGCCTGAAGTTTTTAGACAAGGACAAGGAACTAGTCTGAAAGTCAGAGAGCCGGGAGAGGCCAGTTTATGGAAAGGGTCTCTCTATATAAGCCTAGAACCCCATAATCAGGGCCACAAGTAGGCCCCTAGACATCTAGTTGAAGTCAGTTCTCCCAAGAGCCAGGACAAAAGGTGCTGTATAACCTAGAAAAAAGAGATGAGTGCAGCATCGCTCTGAATGATTCCAATTATTCCAATGCATTCTCCAAAGTGACTTTGACAAGAATTCCTTTGGTGTGCAACACTGACCTTTTGGTTCTCAATGTTCCCATCTCTCAGATGTATTTTAGCATTGTCTCTTTGGCTTCCCTCCCATGGTCAACTTGCCTAATAGCTGCGGTCCCAGGACTAGAGGCTACAACTTCCATCATGTATTTGTCTAGGGACTATACCCTATTACGGTTTACTGCAGAATGGCTGACAGTTAGCTACCTTCCATTGTCTCTAGTAAGTCATTCAATTTCTCTTGTTTTATTAAGGGTGACAAAGGGCATTTATAGTCTCCCATCCAATGTCACAGTATGTGATTTGATCTAAGCCTACTCCCACATTATTTGCCCAGAGACTTACCAAAAGTGGCATTTGATCACTTTTTGTTTCATCCCTAGTGTCTGCTGAAGCTAACTACAATCATGTGGCTTCATTTTTTTTCTTCTTTTTCCTTTCCCTGTGTTTTCAGGTTTTCCTCCTACAACTAGCAATACAGAAGGGTTCTTGAAGTGTCCTAATACACCCTATTATAACGAGGACATTCAATACACAGGGGCCTTGCTATTGAGCCAGGGTGCCTATAGCATGTTGTGCATGACCAGTTCATCAGATGTGGAAATCCTAGCAAAGTTAGCCTTCTTTGTCCTGGCTCATACGAAACTGCTCCAAAGTACACCTCTACTGTAAAAAATAAGCCTGGGTATTTATGGTCTACGGCGACATGTGGCAAGTGTTTCAAAAGGGATACAGGGAGGGGAATGAAGGATCTGATAACAAAGACAAATGAACATGCAGATTGCATACAGTAGAATTACATGAATATATAAATATACATTTAAGGTTTCCAAAGTGCATATATTATCTCTTCACAATAATCTTGTGAGGAAAGTGCTATCAATTATATCCATTTTACAGATGAGGAAACTGAGACTAACAGAGGTTAAGTGACTGGTAAAGGGGCACATAACTAACAAATATCTGAAGCAAGATATTAACTGCTCAGGTCTTCCTGACTCCAATTCCAAAATTCTATATAATATCTTACTTAGCTGCTTCTCTTACAACAATATCCTTAATTTTATTCTCCCATATTTTGAGGGGGAACCTGTGGGTTTGGAGTATCAAAAATACTTAATCCCAACTTGATGCTGTCTTACATGACGTTCACATACCAGTCAAAACATAGGAGAAGAAAACACAATACAGAAGTGCAATGAGCACAAGGCTGTGTCAAACACGAGAAAACCATACGGCTTTTTCATTTACTGAGTATTGGCTGAAGCTTACTATGTATAGTCATGTCCTGTGGGATGTACTTCTAGGCTCTCATGTCAGTCCAGTCACTAATAGGAAAAACTTAGCCTTGGGTTCTTTATTTTGGAATATAACAGGAACTAGTTTGCCCAGTAAATCAGCTTCCTTGCCATGAATAAAGGAGAGAGAAATCATGTTTTGATTTTACTCTAAATCCCCTAATTTCCTTGCCTCCTTTCCTGCTCCACCAAGAAATACCATCTCAGGTTAACCATTGGCCTCCCCATGCAATTTATACTAAAGTCAGGTTAACTGGAAATATTTGCTCCTAACACTGTTACTCTATGGTTTGAATAAAAAGTAGGATACTTTTTCTAAACTTCTATTTCAGTAATGACTCAAATATTTTTTGTTTCTCTATATTTAGCTGTACTCCTCCCCATTCCACCCCCAACTTTATCCCCTTGACTGTCATAATTCTTGTTCTCCTAATTCCTAAGATTGCAAGTCATTGCCAACGCAAGAAAAATCCTTTTTCCCTGCTACTTTTCCTCATAATCTTATCCTTATCTAACTCAGGAACCTCCTTAGCCCTTCTTCTCCTATATTCTCCCTCTTCTATTATACTCTGGAATGTCAGTGATGGGTTAACAAATCATACTTGAGCCTAGATTTCTTCCTCTCATAATCTCTCTTCTAGTTTTCACAAATCTTTCTCCTGGAGGCAACTCAGATACATGCACTTTCTAGTACTGGCTACTCCTACAGTCCCCCACCCCTTACCTCTCCACTCCACCTTCCCCCCATCCCCAACCTAGGCACACTTATACATGGACCAGGAAAAAAAAAAGATAGTATTTTACCTTGCTCTAGGCCCCTCCCATTATCATGATTTAGTGACCTTTCCTCCTTTGAAATTCGCTCCAGCCATATCACATATCTATTTCTATCACCCTCTCTAGATTTTTTGTTCCTATCACCTATCATCTCCAGGTCTTTCTAAGTGAATTCAGCACTTGGCTCAAAGTCTTCTCTACACCATCCCCTGGCTTTGTGCTTGGAGAAGTCAATATTTACACTAAGGTCCCATCCAACTGTCAGCCTCTCAATTCATCAACCTTCTCAAATTTCATTATCTCCATTTTCATTCTCCCTCAGTCATCCACAAGAATAGTCTCTACATTAGACCTCACCATCACCTACCATTCTATCACCACAATCTAGAACTTGAAATTCCTGTTCTTGATCCCAATATCTTTCTACATCCCCCACTATTTCACTCCTAAACCTTCCCTTCATTCACATCACAACCTCTTGTCTCTCTACCATTCCATTTTCCCCTATCCAACACCCTTGTTCGGGCCCCAGTACAAAGTTCCACCATCCCCAAAATTACTTATATTTTTATGTGTCCAATAACTAAAGGTCTTGGTATGGCTCTGTAAAGCTGTTATATTTTTTCTTCCTCCTGGTCTGTGCTTGGTTCTTACTCTTTCATTTAGGTCCAGATTCCTTCCAGTTAACCTAATATTCAGACAATCTATGTTAAACATGATAGATAACATGGTATAATAGATAGAGAGCTGACCTCAGAGTCAGGGAGACCTGGATTCCAGACTCACTTTTAACATATATTGACTTTGTGACCCTCAGCAAGTCACCTAGTCCTTCATTACTATATTTCTTTTTTTTCAATGACTTGTTTATTTACTTTTAGTTTACAAGATTCAGTTCCACAATCACTTGAGTTTCAGATTTTCTCCTCTCCCTTCTCCCCCCCCCGCCACCATGGTGGCGTGCAATCATGTATAGAATCTGCAAATACTTTCACATTGTACAACAGTCTGGTTGTATAGAAGGGTTGTAACCAATGAGCGAACAATGGGAAAAAAGAAACAAAATCAAACATGAAAAAGAACGATAGTATGTATTACTTCAGTCTCCATTTAAACTCTAGTCTTTCTAGATCTTACTCTGAGTGTAGATATCTCCTTCCATCCTGAGACTTGTAGAGTTGTCTTATAGCTGTGCGTTGCTGAGAAGAGTCCAGTTCGTCAAGGTTGGTCATTACCATATTTCTTAACACAAGTTGAAGAAAAGTACCTTCTTGCATTGGTAGAGAAATTTTCCTCATCTGAGAAATACTTATACCTATGAAATCACAAGTCCATTTCCTATCTCCTGCCCTTCTGTGAAATAAACAGTTGCTGTTTTGAGGAAAGAGGAGCAAGTACTCATGTATGAAAGGTCTAAGACTAAAAGCTCACTCTGGAACCATTAGCTTACCTGGGTTCTGATCATTTAACAACCTCCAGATCCTTCTAGTTGTATTATCACTTGATCCACATCTTTCTCTCTCAACCAAAGAATAGAATGAGAGACTTTATAAGATTATCAATAATTATAGACCATTCCTCTATTATACTCAGGCTGTAACCCTATCAAAAATGTCATGACTTGTTCCTGCTGAAATGATTTGTGATCACTACTTCCTATTCTAGATTTTACCTATGACCTTGTACCCCAGGCTCTAACTTAGATGAGTTAGATTCAGTCTTGGGGCCAGTTCCTCTCCCCAATTCATTCTTTTTTGAGCTCATTTTGCCCCCACCAAGATATGTTTCTCTCTAAAAAATCTCAGACTAAAGTTCAGATTTAGCTCATACGTTGGATGCCTACTTCCATACCACCATAGGCATTAGAATAGTATCTTGATAAAAAGAGTATAAAGTGAACACCAAAAGAGGCCATAACTTTAGATTTGAAAGGGACTCCAGAAGACATCTAATCCAATACCTCATTTTTATATATGATGAAACCAAGGCCAGGAACCTTAAGTGACTTGCCCTAAGTCACAAAAATTTTAAGAGACAGTATTTGAACACATGTCCAGTGACTCCAGAACCAGTGTTCTTTCCAATGCACCTTACTACTTCTCTAAATCACTTGTCAACTGACTTCTTTCAAAAGGCTTGAGTTTAGCCATTACTCCTTTTGCATTCTCAAAGTGTGCAGAAGCTCTCAAAATCAGTTGGAAATCAAATGAGGAAGTCAAAAAAAAGTTATGAATTATCAGGAAATCGTTCTATTTCTAGTAAATTCTGAACCAGAAAGCATCAACTAGTATATGATCATAATCTTTGACAGAGAAAAATTCTTCAGGAAGCTGCCATCTCAGCACTGCAGATAGATACAGATGTTGACATTTTTTTTAATGTCCCCTACACATCCTCTCTGAAAGCAAATTTAGCTACAATGACATGGAGAAAAAGTTATAAATACCATAGGCACACTGAATAAGGAAGGTTCAAGAATAGGCATTATTTGTCAATGAATCAGAAGTCATTCATATCCTCTATTTCCCTAGGCTACAACACAGTACTGTGTAGGAATGGGATGGGGAGCAGCAGTAGGAATTTATTAATATCTAATATTTTTAGGCATCAATTTTTGTACGAAAGTCATAAATCATCGGGCAAAAATTGACCCACCAAGCAACTGTCTAAATACACAAAGACAACCTGATCATTGCTCAGAAGTAGACAGAACAACTCTGAAGGAAGGGCAGAAGACATGAACATTCTGAAAATAAGAAGAAACAAAGCATTCCTAAAGCAGGTTTGCCATTTGGGTGGTTCCTTCCCCATCCCTCTTTGAGAGTGTTTCATCTGAGCCACATGTGCATTGAAGAGGGGGTGAAAAGGAAAAGGGTCACAGAAAAGGAGAAGATAAATAAATATCTGAAGAGCCACAGAGTGGCAAAAAGACAAAAGCTTGAGTTTATATTCTCCTTACAACTAAAGCTAGGCTTTCTGGTCATTGTTAAAGACACAAGCTAAGCAAATCTCAATCTACAAAAGTCAGTGTAGTGTAAGGGAAAGAGCACTGAGCTAAGATTTTGGAGAACACATGTTCAAATCCCAGCTCTGACAATAATGAACTACATCATCCTCAGCAAGGCAAATAATGTCACTGAGCCTTGACTCCCTCACCTTTAAAATGACAGTGATATTATTTGTACTACCTACTTCACAGGACGAGGCACATCTGATAATGCAGACACATGGGCCTTTTCTCTCTATAGTCAAGGAAGGAAGAGAGCCATGCCCCAGCTCCCTTCTCAAAACTCTCAAATTCCCCAGCTACAGTGGTCAATAGATTATACAATACATCTCCTCATATGCCCTCTAAAAAAAGGGTGTGACTACATTGTTCACTATTTGATTTGTAATGCTGCCCATTCTCTAGGATGGACAGACCAAACTATATGTCACCTGGTTAGAGATAAGTATAAAGATGTTAGCCAAGCAGACAAATACTTAATGCAGCCTGATCTGAATGGTCCAAAAGAGAGCTTCCTGCTTCAATATATCTTTCCCAACTGCCACTTATGTTACAATATGTCTACTGTTCAAGATTTATTCTCTGAGCCTCAAAAGATCATAAAATCATAGGGTATGAAATCAATAATAAAAAAAAAAACTTAGAGATCATTTAGTCCAATGTATTTATTTCACACTTTTGGAAACTGAGGCATCTCAGAGAAGGACAACACATCAAGCAGCTAACATAGCTTGGCAACCTGAGCTTTAGTCCCAGCTCTGCCTCATAAGAGTTATGTGAATTTTGTACAAATGAGGGAATTGGATGATATTGCTTCTTAGGTCTCTTCTAGGAAGTACTTATCTAGTAATTATGGCAAGTACTTATCATGAGAGAAATAGGAGAACCAAATAAACTTCTGAACTTGGACATTCTGCCTGGGATCAGCCCCATACCTCACAGATGCACTTTATATCCTAGGTTAAAGGTCAGAGAATATATTATGTAACCAGGGTCTGCCCAATACAACCCCATCCTCAGAACATTCTCAATATGCTGTGCTTGATGCCCATTCACTTGGAAGAGGCTGGGGAATGATCTATGATGATGTATAATGAATGGAAGGGACATACTTCCTGATTTAAAGGATCCACAGGTATTCTTAGTGTTTCTGGTACTCTTACCTGGTAAAGAGGAGCATTTTGATTGGCTGCTGAATTGAAACTGAGTCTCTAGTCATAAGGTACTCACCAGCCAGGGAGTTTTCTCTTTCCTGCCTGGCTGACATTGATTGAGAACATTCAGTAAGCCTCTAAAGGGGGAGAGACCTCAAGTCCTCCCCACTTGTAACTGACTGATGGCCAGTGAATAGAGGACTCTGTTCTTTGCCTTTTTGTATTTGTCCTTTACTGATTTTAGGTGAAGGAGTTTTGGAGAACACTCTTTTGAGTTTTGAAAGCTCAGAAGACAAAGCACCAAGATTACCCAGTAATCCATCTCACTAAGTTCCCCATTTCCCTCCTCTGGCTGATGAAGCAAAATCCATCTCTTCTGACACATCATATAAAACAAACCAGGTGCCTGCGACTGTCTTCTGCCTCCGTTATATCACAACAAAATTGCTGAGTGAATATTTCTGCCCATGCCCCCCAAATTGATTTAGAATATGACTGCTTGGCCCCTTTCATGTCATGTGGGATTGCTGCACATGTTCCCATCAGAAACAACAGGGATTATCCAGATAATTGCTAAATAAACAACAAATTGAAATGTTAACTAGAGTTCATTCTCCCCAAGAGCACAAAATGCTAAGCAGCAGAAATCAACTTTAATTAGTCTTCCCAGTCCCTCTTCTGAGGTAGGTGGGGAGAACATCAAGTTTCCTTCATTTAAAAAATGAGATTCAGAGAGAAATCATGACCACCACCCCCACCACCACCTCAGCCCCTGCCCTGTAAGATTCCGAATGGGCAGTTGAGACTCAGGCAGCTCTCGTCTAAAATGATACTCACTCTTACAGTATAAAAGCAGCCTACAGAAGAGCCTACTGACCAATCATTTGCTTGGAGTTCTCCTCCTGGAAATGGATTTGTATTGATCTAACCTAGACCAAGGGTACACAATTCTACGAGGGTCTGTCATCATTAAGAATGCAGTGTGTCAAAGGTAGAATAACATCCTCCACCAGATTTTAATGACATTACTCTTCTCTTTCAAAAGAAAATTATACTGACATTCTCTGCCTTATCCTTTAAGATGGCTATTCCTCATTTGAGAATACAACTGACCTTTTTCTTCTCCTTGGCCCATAACTTGAGATCTGGGCAATGGACAATTGGATGCCCAATTGGCATCCTCAGTGAATAAACAATTCTATCTTCCTGTTCTTAAGAGCAGCTAGGTTGCCCAGTGGATACAACACTGGCCCTGGAGTCAGGAGGGCCTAAATTCAAATCCAACCTCAGATACTTCCTAGCTGTGTGACACTAGGCAAGTCACTTAACCCTGTTTGCCCCAGTGCAATCTGTAAAACAAGCCAAAGAAGGAAATGGCCAACCACTCGGTAACTTTGCCAAGCAAACCTCAAATGGGGTCACAGGGAGTGGGTCATGACTGAAACAAGTCAACAACTACAAAATCCATAAGAGACAATGACAGACACGCAAATCCTAAAACAGAAAAAAAAATCCATTGAGGATAAACTTCTTACCAGTAACTTTAAAGATCCCAACATCTGTGTTCCTGTAATTAGATGACCAATCTATACCTGCCCAATACTTTCCTAGCATTTAAAGTTCTTCACAACCTAGTCCCTACTATCTTTCCAGGTTTTTGTACATTAATTCTCTCCACACTTTACCATACAACCATAAGGATCTTTATATGGTTCCTCACACACTCTATTTCCCACCTCTCTGTCTTCATATTTGCTATTCTCCAGGCTTGAAATGCTTTCTCTCTTCAACTTAAAACCTAGAATCCCTGGTTTCCTTTAAAACTCAGTTCAAGCATCACTTTCTACATGCAGTTTTTCCCGTTTCTCCTCACCCTCAAAGTTATTTTGTATGTGTCTTACATAGGGTCATATAGGTAAATATTTTCTTCTTGTTAGAATGTAAACTCCTTCTCTTTTTTTCCCTCCATTTTGGAGCTGGGGAGGCCTGCTGGAAACAGGACTTCTAGAACAGCAAAATGTCTGGAAGACTGTGGTCCAAGGCCATTTTTTCTGGCTACAAGCAAGGCCTACAAAACCAGGGAGAACATACAGCTCTTCTGAAAATTGAAGGTGACTATGCACAGGAGGAAACTGAATTCTATTTGGGAAAGAGATGTGCTTATGTATACAAAGCCAAAAACAACATAGTAACTCCTGGTGGGAAATCAAATAGAACAAGAGTTATCTGGGGGAAAGTTACTTGGGCCCATGGAAATAGTGGAATGGTTCGAGCCAAGTTCAGAAGCAATCTTCCTGCCAAGGCCATTGGACACAGGATGCGAGTGATGCTCTATCCCTCAAGGATCTAGAATATCCAAACTGATTAAATAAAATTACACATTTTTTGCAAATGTATATTTTGTTTTGAATGCCTTTTTCCTAATCAAGCTCTGTTTATTGGAGGTTTTTAAAAAATAAATATTTACTTATATCTTTTGCTTTAAAAAAAAAAAAGAAGAAGAAGAAGAAGCTGCACCACTTCGGATTTGAGAGTGGCAGACTGAGCAGAAGCTCCAGCCAGCAGACTCACCCAGCTGGAAGGGTTTGCAGCTGTCCCACCACGGAGTGGAGGAACGTCAGAACCAGGTAGGAAAGAACCTGGGGCCCACAGCAGGGTCAGCAGCTTTTCCTGGGGCTAGCAGCCCACAACTTGGATGTTTGAAATTACATACCCAAACTTCCAGAAGTCAGGATGGAGGAATAAAATTTAGTTGCTCTGATCCCCCCTCCCTGACCCAGAAAAGTCCAGAGTTAAATGCTCCACCCAGAGTAAATTCCTGCACAAGTGTAAACAGCCCCAGGCTTGGGAGTCACTGAGGAAAGGAGAAGAGAGACAGTACAGAGCCTAAGCTCAGGTGGGTGGAGGCAACAAGCCCTAACAAAAAAAGCCCAGGTGTGCTTTAACACCACCGGCCCAATCAACAAACTACAGCCCTGATCTTCTGCTGGCCTTCTGCTGTAGTGAGCCTGTGTGAGTGGCAGCACAGAGACATTGAGAGTCCTGGCCCTGACCTCAGTCTACACATTCAGAGGCTACAGCTCACGAAGCTAACAACTAAACCCCTACCTTCGAGCCTGAGAAGCTCAGTACTCCTGCACCCCAGAAGCAGATATCCACTCTAAAAATCCAGGTCATAGGCAACCACAAGGGGGAAGAAGGAAACTGCAAAGGCTAGAACCATCAAATCCTTTTATAGTGAGCAAGAACAACCAAACTCAGAAGGCAATATGGACTCTATACACACACTGGAGACCACAGAAGGAAATGTGAATTTGTCTCAAGCCCAAAAAGCATTCTTGCAGAATCTTATGAGAAATTTTAAAAATGAAATTAGAGAGGTAGGAGATCAATTTAAATCTACAGTGACCAAATTGGAAAAAAATTTCACTAAAGAAAACAAACCTTTAAAAAGTAAAATTGGAGAATTAGGACAGGAGGTCCAAAAATCTAACCAGAGAAAATACCTCCCTAAAAACGAAAACTGAACATATGGAAAAGGAGCTCCAAAAACTGATAGAGGAAAATGATTCACTAAAAATTAGAATCAATCAAATTGAAGCCAAGGACTCTATGATGCAACAAGAGTCAGTCAAACAAAACATAAAGATTGTAAAATTAGAAGAAAGTGCAAAATATCTCACTGGAAAAACAATTGACCTGGAAAACAGATCCAGGAGAGATAACCTAAGAATTAACGGCCTACCAGAAAGTCATGATGAAAAAAGCTGTCTGGAGAGCATCCTCCAAGAAATCATCAAAGAAAACTGTCCTGAGGTCTTAGAATCAGAAGGGGAAATAGTTATTGAAAGAATCCATAAAACTGCTCCTGAAAGAGACCCCAAATTGAAAACTCCAAGAAATATAGTAGTCAAATTCCAGAGCTACAAGGTCAAGGAGAAAATACTGAATGCAGCCAAAAAGAAAAAATTCAAATATCATGGAAATACAGTCAGGATTACACAGGATTTAGCACCTGCTACATTAAAAGATCAGAGGGATTGGAATGCGATATTTCGTAAAGCAAAAGAGCTAGGACTACAACCAAGGATCCACTACCCAGCAAGACTGAGCCTTTTAGGCAAGGAGATGGTCATTTAATGAAATAAAGGACTTCCAGACTTTCCTTATGAAAAAGCCGGAGCTCAATGGGAAATTCTATCTCCACTTACAACACCCAAGAAAGACATAAAAAGGTAAACAAGGAAAACATACACTCACACAGACACATGCACACACAGATGCCCACACATGCACATAACTTGGGACTCAATAAGAGCAAACTGTTTACATTCCTTTGTGAGAAGCAGATACCTGTCAATACTGAAATTTCTATAAGTATTGTGACATTTAAAAGGGATATACATGTGGGTATAAGTGAACTAATATGAAGATTTTTTTTTAAAACCCTATTAAGGGAGGGGGCGGAGCCAAGATGGCGGCATAGCAGCAGCAACATATCGCAGCTCTCACATAGCCACCCCAAAATACCCATAAAACAGGACTCTAAACCAATCCTAGAACTCCAAAATGCACACAAAGATACTTCCCACTAAAGTCAGCTCGGCTACAAGGAACCGTAGAATCAGAACTGCGAACCGTAACCAGCCTGCCCTGAAGCCGCGGCTGTGCCCTGGGGGCGGCTGGATGGGAGGAGTGGAGAAGCCTCTCAGGTGAGCGCATTAGCAGCAGCTGTGAGTGGGGATTCCAAAAGGGGGAGATAAGCAGTCCAGCGCGGAAAAGCGAAAGGCAGAGGTTTTGCACCTGCCTCCATGTTGTAGCTTCCTGCCTGCGACCTGCAGACAGCAGGGGGACTTAGCAATTGTTCTCAGGCCAGTGCTCTCCCGTTGAGTGGCCTGGATCCAGATCGCTGTCTTGGGC
>CM053582.1:447773180-447794704 GCA_028627135.1 Pseudochirops cupreus
ATTCTATACATGATTGCACGCCACCATGGTGGGGGTGGGGGGGAAGGGAGGGGAAAAATCTGAAACTCAAAGGATTGTGGAATTGAATCTTGTAAACTAAAAGTAAATAAAATAAATTTAAAAAAAAAGAATGTAACCTCCTTGAGGTCAGGGATTCTGGTGTTTTCTTTGTTCATTCCCCACCCACTTGATACATCATAAGTATTTAATAAATGCTTGATGATTGATTGAGAATAGAATTCTTAATAAGAACCTTAAAGACACTAACACACATATATTCCTTCAAATATGATATTTTTAGATTACTAAATTCTACCTGTTCTAGGCCCATCCATGTCTCACATGCAGGCACCAGAGATGAACCAGAGAGTTGGAAAAACAAAGCTTCAGCCTATTACTCGGTTGCCCAGGAAGAGTCCAAGGAAGAGGAAGAAGCTCTCACAAGATTCCTGCATCTTTAAATCCTGTTACCTCCAATCTACTTGGGTTTTTGTTTAATTAACCTTCCTTTTTACTAGACCTCACTCCTTAGCTCATCCTAAGGAGCAGAGAGCAATGCCTTTCCCCCATCTCCCCAACCTTCAATCTCTCCCTATCAAATGATTTCTTCCCTGCTGTCTACAAATAGGCCCCCATGCCTGTCTCATTCTTCAAAAAACCCTCATTAAGCACAACCATCCTCTCAAGCTATCATTTTGTCTTTCCCCTCAATTTCATATCCTAACTCCTAGAAAAATCTAACTTCTTATGACTTTGGAATCTAGTTTTGGACTTCATCATTTAACTGAAATTGCTCATTACCAGCAACCTCTTAATTGCCAAATCAATGGTCTCTTCTAAATCCTGAGCCTGTAGCACTTGATACTGTTGACCAATGTTTCTCCTCCTACACAGTCCATCTGCTCTGGGTTTTCATGACATTACACTTTCCTGGTCCTTCTTCTGCCTGATTGCACATTTTCAATCTCCTTTTTTGGATCACAGTCATATAACATCCTAACTGTGAATACACCCCCAACGTTATGTCCTGAGCTCTCTATTTTTCTCTAGATGTATGGTCTCACTTGGTGACCTCATCTATTCTCATAGGCTTAATAATCTCTATGCAGATAGCATAAACATATATACATCTTCATACTATTCTATACACACACATACACATATGTATATACATATATACATATATATGTGTATATATATATATATATATATATATATACACACATATGTATGTATATACATACATATGTCCAGCACTAGTCCCTCTCCTGAACTCCAGGCCATTATAACTGATTGCTTGGTATTATAAGTAACACATAATATATAATGTTATATATAAATATGTTATTATTGTTATTTAAAAGCATTCATGTTTACTATGTGTGAGGCACAAAGATAAGTGTTAGAGAAACAAAGAAAGACTAAAACATAGTCTCTGCCCTTCTAATGGAGGAGAAACATACAGACAGATATGTATATTTCAGATACATACAGTATAATTGGGAAGTATCTCAAAGGGAAGCTACTGGGGGTGAGGGAAGGCAAAGAATGGCAAGCAGGAAAGATTTTTGCAGATGGTCAGATATGAACTGAGTCTTGAAGGAAGCCAGGGAAACCAGGAGCTATAGGTAATGTGGTTTGGCAAATCAGGAATAGAGGATATTGAAAAGAAAAGGCACAGATTTGCAAGGGGGAGAGTCAAATGTGAGGAACAACAAGGAGAGTTGCTGAGTTGTATAGCATGTGGAAGGGAGTAAAATGTAAGACTAGAAAGATAGGAAGCATCCAGATTGTAAGGAGCTTTATAAGTTAAACAGAAGGGGTGGCTAGGTGGTGCACTGGAGTCAAGAGGACCTGAGTTCAAATCCAGCCTCAGACACTTAACACTAGCCATGTGACCTTGGGCAAGTCATTTAACCCCAACTGCCTTGCCTTCCCCCATCCCAAAAGGCAAAGAAGAAGAAGAAGAAGAAGAAGAAGAAGAAGAAGAAGAAGAAGAAGAGAAAGAAGAAGAAGAGGAAGAAGAAGAAGAGGAAGAAGAAGAAGAAAAGGAAGAAGAAGAGGAGGAAGAAGAAGAGGAAGAAGAAGAAGAAGAGGAAGAAGAGGAAGAAGAAGAGGAGGAAGAACAAGAACAAGAACAAGAAGAACAAGAAGAACAAGAACAAGAAGTTGTTAAAATTTCATATTTAATCCTGGAGGTAATATGGAGTAACTGAAATTTATTGAGAAGGGCAGGGGAGGTAACATTTTCAGATCTGCACTTTAGGAAGATTGTCAGCTGTGTGGAATATGGAGCAGAGCAGGAAGAGACTTGAGACAGGGAGACCAATCAGAGAATTGTTGTAATAGTCCAGGTGTGAGGTCCCGAGGGCCTGAACAAGAGTGGAGATGATATGACTGAAGAAAAGGGAACAGAAATTAGAGATGTTGTGAAGTTGGACATGGCAAGACTTGGTGACAGATTAGGAATGTGCAATGAGCATGTGTGAGGAATCAAGGATGACACTGAGGGTTCAAGCATGGGAGACTGGGAGGAAGATAGTTCAAATGACAATTAAAGGAAGTTCAGGAGAAGGGAGAGGTGGGGGGGAGAGGTAAATGGAGAAAAATTTTTGTTTTGGACATAATGATACTGAGGTGGCTATGGGATGTCCAATTTGAGATATCCAATAGGCAGTTAGTGATGAGAGATTGGAGGGCAGGAGAGAGGTTAGGACGGGATAAACAGATCTTAGAATCATCTATATAGAGATAATAATTGAAATCATGAGAACTTATGAGATCACCAAGTACAGTAGGAAAAGAAAAGAGAGTCAAGGAGAGATCTGTAAGGGACACTCATGGTTAGTGGACAGTTGATGAGTGGAACACACGGTTATGGGACACATGGTTAGTGGAAGGTTGTAGGAGAACCAAGAGAAAGCACTAAAAACCTGGATAAGGTTGACAAAAACTTTGAGAAGAGGATAATCTGACAATATCAAAAACTGAAGAGAAGTCAAACAGAGTGCCTGCACCTAGTAGGTGTTTAATAAATATTGATTGATTGGTTGATTGAACTGAATGTCTAACAGACATCTCAAACTCAATATTTCCAAAACAGAACTGGTTATATTTCCTTCCCAGTCCCCCCCGCAAAAAAACCTCTGTTTCTTAACTTCCATATTTCTGTCAAGGGCACAACCATCCTTTTAGTCTTTTGGCTTCCAACTCTGGCATCATCCTCAACTCTTCACTCTCCCTCATCCCACATGTACAATTAGCTTCCATGTCTTGTTTCTGCCTTCACAACATCTCTTGTGCCTGTCTTCTTCCCACTATTTACCTAATCATTGATTTAGTTAAGGTACTCGTCACCACCTGCCTGAAATTCTTCATTAGCTTCCTAATTGTTTTCTTTCTTCATGTGTCTACTCACTCAAATTTGTCCTCCTTATGGTTGTCAAAGTGAGTCTTCCTTAAACACAGGTCTGACCAAGTCCCTCCCCTACCCAATAGCATCCAATAGCTCTCAGTTACCTCAAGGATAAAATAAAAGCTCCTCTATTTGACTATGGTCTTTCACAACCTAGCACCCATATATCTTTCCAGCTCTTTTACCCATTACTCACCTTCCCACACTGGACAGCACAAACTGACCATCTTGCTTTTCCTCACACTTTATATCCTTTTTCAGTGTCTTCACTGGCCATCCCCCATAACCGAGGGGGATGGGCTGGAGGGGCTATTTTCTCACTTCCACCTCCTAGAATACCTTATCTCCATCAAAACTTAACTCAAATGTCAACTTCTGCATCATCTTTCCCAATCTTCCCACTTGTTAACATCCTTCTCTTAAAACTACCTTGCATTTATTTTATATTTATTCTATATATGTTTATACATGCAAATGTCTCCTCAATGGAATGTAATCTCCCTGAGAGCCAGTGGAAATATCTAATACTGGTACAAGAAAGTTTAGAATCAAGGAAATTCAACCTTAGTAAGTTCTCTCAAAACAATTACAAGACTCATCACTATCATTCTCCCAAGACCTTTTGTTCTGAATAGAAGTGTGACAGAGAGTAGAGTTATTATATACAATCTAATCCAGGTAGTTAGTACTGTCTTGATCTTCAAAATATTGCCAAGGATGACTTAGTGTAAAGATAACTGTCCTACACAAGGATCAAAACTACAACCTTAGACACATTTGCACAACTTTCTCATCAACTAAACAGACATAGCTCCATTCTTGGTTCCAGGAGGTAAAAGAATATTTCTTAAAACAAAGAGAAAACTACCTATTGGTGAGTTAGACTAACCCCTTGTTTAACATCTCAAGTGTCATATACCTTAATAACATTTACGGGTAGGGAGGCAAAGAGATAAGGACTCTGCTTCTTCCTTCTTGACATGAGTGATTCCATCTTTAAACTAACCTTCATTCTAGCATGCATCAGCTAAGTAGGCACATCCTTTCCCTTGTATTTTAAATTTCTTCTACACTAGTCTTTCACAACAATGGCTTACAGTGATGCTTTATACTGAGGCCCCAAGACTAGCAAAATGAGCAAGTTCCCTTCCCTTTCCTTGAGCACAACAAGCTCCTTTTCCCAAGGTCAACTCAAACAGCTCATAATCCAGACTTTTTCCACTCACATTCCCTTCAGCACTTCTGAAACAGTTTAAGAAGCACCAGATCACTGCCTCTTTTGTCTTCTCAAAACTCTCTTCACATAACTAAATATACATATACATATATACACATAAATATATGTGTGTGTGTATATATATATATGTATATGTGGAATTTCATATATCACTCTATACCTTCTGATTAAGACAGGGGAGAGAAGTTACCTGAATGACACAGACTTGCTGCTATTCAATCAACCTCTCCAAACTATGGCTTATAATAACAAGAGAGCTTTTTCACTGTTTGTTTTTTTTTTTTTTGCCAAATATTAAATATGGGGTCTTTTTACCAAGTCAGTTTTACAATGAACTAGCTGGAAGTCCAAAACAAGGAACACATGAGAAGGAACCAAACACCACTTCTTTGAGGCCCTCCTGAAGGCAATGAGATACTTTTCAAGTCACTTTTGGGGTTTTGAAGAGCAATTGCCATGGACTTCCAAGATATCTGGATTTCTTTTCATCTGCCTATGAGGTGAATCAAGATTTCTTATTTATTTTCTTGGCTTATTCTTTTTCTAGCTGTCCCAGCTGATGGTGCAGTTGTTTTGAGTCTGGCTGACTCCTTGATAAGAATCTTGTTTTATTTTCCTCTGTGCCAGCAAATTTTTTGATTAGGATCCTAGAAGAGAGAATCTGCCTAATTACCTCCACTGAACTGCTGTGGGAGTTTCTTTGTGAACCTGTTTAATCACCTCTACTGCAGTTGGGGGAAGGTTTAGTCTAAATTATCTGTATTTGTCTGACCATGGTGGGGGGAGGGGGGAGGGAAGGGAGGAAAGTGTAAGGCCTAATTCCTGACTAAAGACTTTTCGTTAAGACTGGGTAACCTGTCTCCTTTCTCCAAATCCTTTTAATGTAATTTCTTCAGTTGGAAATTTTTACTCCAAACCCAGCAGAATTTTTGAAAAGTTTAGGTCTTGGAATGTGGCTATGGTTTTCAAGACACTTAATAACTCCTCCTGTCTTCCCATGTGTCCAAATCTGGGTAGGTTTGATTATATAAGCTCCAGTAAGGTAACTCCATGTATGTGGATAGAAACCCTAATTAAAGGTGTCTTTAAAATTAAAGATGAACTTGAAAGACGGAAAGGAAATTTGACTATTCCTTCAAATTATGCACAAGTCTTTTTCCTCCCCTAAAACTACAGAGGAAATAGAGGAAGTTAAAAGTTAGGGGACAAAGAGAGAAACTCTTTAATTGGCACACAATCTTCAAAAGATGATGAGGGAAAATAACCTAGATTTTGTCCATAGAATCTTGCTATCTCTTTCTGTTGTTTGCTTTGCAAGAGTGTGAATACTAGTTTAAAAAAATATTTGTCTATAAGCTTTAGAAAAAATGACAACTTTTCAGCCTTTTAAAATATCAGATATTTTAGCTCAGCCTAAAAGAGTAGACTATGTATTCTACTTTTTTCATTCTGAATTAGACCACTCAGAAGTAAAAGATTGAATGTCTAATTAGCAAACCAAAAGGTTTTCCCTCCCCCCACCTTTCTCTCTCAGATTTGTTACATTTCAGTCTTAAATACTGAATTCAAAGAGAACTATGATCTCATCTATTCATGACTTCCTTCTGAAGGTACAGATAAAAACCCAACCATGATTGCCCCAAATGATTCTTATCCATATTCTCCCAAAAATTCATGATAAGGAGTCCATCTAACATAGTGGAGACCTTCAACACTTTCTGCTGACATTGCAGGGGTACAAGAGTGGAGCAATCTAGCCATCCATCTGTTAATCCTTACTCTTGTCAAATACCCATCATCTTAACATATAATTTCTTGATGACATCCTTTATTCCTATTATTTGGAATTCCTCATTGTTTTATTTGATGCAATCTGGTCACACACATCATGTACTTCTTCATTACCCTTTAGTTCTTAAGGTAATAGTGTTTCATTCATGCCTACATGTTGCTATATCGTTCATACACCAATAAAATGCTAGAGTTGAAAGGTGAGCCTTTGCTTTCATGGGAAACTTGAGGTTACTAACAAGCGCTTTGTAATTTATCAAAAACAATCCATCCTCTTCTCTTTCTCCTTTCCAATTCTGGGCTCAGTTCACTATTTCATTTGTATTGTCTGTCTCAGCTATACACATTGTTGGATGTATTCTATAGGTGTCCATTTAAATGCATGTCAAAATCCAGGCAATAGACACTTCATCCATTTGGTATTTTCTTCATAGAAGGACAGACCAAAGTCAAAGCCTTTGAAAATATCTTGTATTTGAATTGAACCTTGAGGAATTATAATCTACTATTTTCATTCTGAATTTTTCCACTCAGAATGAAAAGTGGCCGTTCCTCACTCTCCAGACTATTCTATCTCCTTGGCAGCAGGCTAATTACCCTGGAGATGTCACCCCTCTTCATTACTCTTCTCTGATTGGTGAGTCTCTGGCCCAGACCACCATTTCATGAGATGTGCAAGCCATCCAAGGTCTATTTCTCATTCTTAGCATTTTTCTACCTTCTCCCAGGAGACTTGCTCCCATAAAGATACCCTTTCTTCCTCATATCCCACTTCTTTTTATGTGTTATCTTCCCATCCTCTCCCTCTAACAGCATATAAGTTCTTCAAGCACAAGGGCTAGCTATTTTGCTTGTAGTTATATCCATAATTCTTTGCAGAGTGCATATCTTGAGGCTTGATGCACTCAGCACAGAGTCACCCCTAGACAGGGACATCTGGTATACCTTACTGTGTACAGGGAATCTGTCCTCTACCTAGACTCTACTCTGGATATCTTCCATCATGGTAAGAAAAAAAAAAGCCTTTGGTGAGCATGCATCTCCCTATTTTGTGCCATACCTGATGTTGATTAGCATATGGTCATTTACATTGTTTCTATCACTATGTCTTCCAAGGAATACCAAATGATCTTAATTGATAGATGGGATCTTGCCATAAAAGAGCTTTTAATTTTTTTCTACAAAGTCCAATGATTTTTTGTAATAAACAAACAAAAAAGCACAATATGATTCTTACCAATTCTATCTCTGTCAGTTAATAAATACTATGATGGTAAAGAGTGGCCCACTGTTGAATAAACTTGTTTTTCCCCTACTAATGAGCTCTTTGAGGGTGCCCTCAATTCAAGTAAGATGACTCAAAAATACTTTGTGTAAATGAGAGAGTAGGTATGTAGGTCCATAGTTATCTGTGTTTTCTCAGACACCTTTTTTCAGTATTGATAATATCCAAGGTTTTAGAGAGGTTTTTTTGCTATGCCTTTAGGTATCTTTTACTAGCTACATTCTACTAGTATCATTAAATTCAGAATTAATGAAAGTTGAATATTTGGCCACTCTTTTCTGACAATCAATAACCACAGATGTAGAAATTGACCATAAGAGTTCCTGAAACCCTAAACTACTTCATATAATAAGAACAATTTTATATGTCTATTGGGTTTCCCTAAAATAAGGTACTGGTCTGAGTAGAACTGTGGAATACAAATAAACCCTATGATGAGTATAGCTTTGTAGTTTAACTAATTCTCATTTCATTAAAGAAATTACTTACTAGTTTTATCTTTGAGTTAAAATTTCCCTAATCTGATCATAGCATAGTTTCTGCAAGTGGTGGGTTCGTGGTTTTTTTTTTTAATTAAGATTGAAATATAACTGCATGCCTGGAAAAAAAATCTTAAATGTTATAACTTGAAATATTTAGGTTGTCATTCCAAATTGACAAGCGTCCACAAGATGCACATCAGCCTGATTGTGTAATAGGGAAAATGGAATGAATGAGAGATTTAAGACATAAAAATCATGATAAACCTTATGAGATAGTGGCAGTTGAAAATTTAGCCTTCTCAGATAATACTTATATGAAGAACCCTAAAGGGTTTAATGCATTAATACTTGTTCTTAACATTTTGTTCGTTCTCTGTTATTTAAAGTGATACTCCATTCATTAGAACCTATGTCTTTAAGTCCAAGTTGGGAGAGAATTTTCAGCATCCTGGTTTAGTCAAAACATAGCACACTTCCACTTAAGAAACAATTTTTTAAAATTGATTTTGTGCATTTAAAAACAGCAGAGACCTTGAGCTCTCCCCTGGAACTGTGCGAAAGTTAACAAAGCAGTTTCTCTGAAAGAGAAAAAAACTGATGCTGTACAAATGCTTGTAAAAAGATATTTTAATGAATTTTAACCTAAGGAAAACAAACCATGACAATTAGAATATGATTTTAAATTCCATATTAATATATCATATCATAAAAGGATTTGTAGATTTTGTAAGCTTTATATATATTTAAATATTATTTTTCTGAACAATTTCCCTCTTCACAGAGAAGTGAAGATAATTGAGTCCTTTCCCTTACCACCAGAAGAGGGGAAATTATTAGTTATTTAGAGAACACTTTGAAAACAAGGGACAAGAACTGATAATATTTAGAATGTAACTGAACTGTGAAAAGGTTGCTTATATACAATATAAATGATTTATTTAGTGAACTATCACTGTTTATTTCTGTGCTAGATTTTATTACCCTGATTATTTGGAGTCTGAAATTTTTGGATTGAATTGTAATGTGTAAAATATATTGAACTTAAATTAGCATATCACTGGACTAATGAAATGTGAAGTCAATCTTTCTCAACACAGAAACAGATTTGTGATAAAGAAAATGTCCTTTGTGATTAAGTACAATCTACATATCAGGAAAATTCACAGTCATGGCAACTTGTGCTTGTAGGATGGCATCCCAGCTGGAATTCTTCTCTGCCTCTGATGTTGCTGCTCAGTGTTCCCCTTGCAAAACTGCTAATGCCATCTGTCTCATCCAGTAATGCTAAAGTATAGGCTCTTGCTCAGGGCTGCTGGGCAGAAAATTCTCCCTGCTACTTAGATGTTTACTGGCCCTCTATACCTGGACTACTCCTTATAGAATCTCTGCTGTCCCATTTCTACCTACTGGTCTGCTAAATGGCTTCTATATGATTTTTTTTTCCTATTTTCATAAAGAAGGTATTTTCAGCTCTTTTAGCACATAGCCTCAGAATCATCTTGGTCTTTTGTGATATAAACCACAAAGATACAGCTAGCTATAACCAGGAGAAGGCCCCAGGCTTAGGTTAGACCTGTCTTTTGAATTCAATCATATATTTGACCAAGATAGAGAACACTCTTTTCAATTACTTTCTTTTTTCATTATTCTTATTGTGCTTTATGGAAATCATCTCCCTAGAAGCTTTGGTTTGGCAAGATGGGAGAGTCAAGACTCAACTAGCAATATTTTAGCCTGTACTCCATATAGCAAGAAAATTACTGCTCTATGGACGCATTCAATAAATTCTTGTTGGTTGGTTGACCAAAAAAAATTATATAAACTCGGCATTAGAAAAACATCCTGATCTTCAAAAACAATATGTCTGTGCCTTATAGATAGACAAGTGAGAAACACAGGCCAGATCTAAGGTCCTCCTAGGTCTAACATATTTAATCTATCAAAAAAAAAAGAGGGAGAGAGAAACCAAACTCTTCTCTCTTTTCCCCCTTCAGCCCCTATCCACCCAGAGAGCAGTTAAATTACCTGTAGGACACCCTTATGGGGCTATCCCAAAATAGTGTTATTAATGAAATTAATGAGGAATCAGAAGTGACATGTGAACAGCAGTCATGGACAGTATTTTGATGTGAAATGGCACTTCATAATCTTCTAGTCCAATACCTTCACCTTACTGAATGCTTTAACCAAAGTCATTCATAGTTCACAGAATTGACAGCTATGAGAGAAATGATTATTAAATAGTCAATTCTGGGAAGATCCAGGTGTTTTTTTTTCCCTTCCTAGATCCTCATTCTTTACTAGGCAAAGCTGGCACCTGAAAGACATTGTTGATGGATGAGATTGCCCAAATCCCTGTGGTACTAGCCTGTGATCCTGAGTGGAGTTGTTGCCCCACCCAACTAGAGAAACTTCCAAAGAATTTAATGAAAGTTGAATTCTGGCCTGTCATGTTCTACACAGCCAGGTCAGAGCAGAGGGGAACTCCCTTTTGTCTAGATTGCCCAAGGCAGGAGTAGTCTGGATAAGGAATCAGTCTCTTTGTCTAAGAATGACTGATCAGACTCTGAAGCCCCTCATTAGAATAAGCCTACTTCTCATTATAATATTCCTTTTCTCATTAACAGTTAGCCAATCTGGCCATACCACCACTACCTCCTCCCCTGACTGCCATTCTGCCTCAATGGTCACCAAGGCACAATATCTTGAGTCACTTACAGATCTCACCCTGATTCTTCACTCACATGGAGATGATGTTTGGTTCTCAAAAGCTATCCCAAGAAGGACTAGAATAGAGAATGCCATCATTGATCCTTTGGCATCATGGAAGGTCACTATATTGACCACAGTTTTTACAGCTTTAAAAGTTGCTTGTCTTTGCAAAGTTGTCATTATATAAATCATTCTCCTTATCCTATTCATCTCATTCCTCAGTTTATAACATTTCTCATCACTGTTCATTTTTATAATATTGATGTTATAGCATAAATTATTCTTCTGGTTCTACTCATTTCCTGCTACATCAGTTTATACAAGTCTTTCCAGATTTCTTTAAAATCATCTCTACTTCTTATAGAACAGTAGTTTTCTATTCCATTCATAAACTATAGTTTGTTTAGCCATTCCCAAATTAATGAGCATTACCTTAATTGCCTTAATTCCTCATATTTTGCTCCTTCAAAAACAGCTACAAATATTTTTGTACACATAGGACCTTTTCCTTTCTCTTTGATATCTTTTGAGTATAGGCCTAGCAATGGTATAGATGGAACAAATGGAATTTATTATTAATTAACTTTTTGCATATAATTTCAAATTGTTTTGGAATTATACGGAATGATTTTCTCATTCATGGGCCCATCAGTGTGTCAGTGTGTATGTTTTTCCACAGGCTTCCCACCATTTGTCATTCTCTTTTTCCATCATCTTTGTTAATCTGATAGGTGTAAAGTTTAACTTTACAGAATAACTTTAATTTTCATTTTTTCAGTTGTTAGTTATTTGAACATTTATTTAATATGGTCATAGTTAGCCTAGGTCTCTTCTGTTGAGAACTTCCTGTTCATGTGCTCACACCAGTAATGTCAAACTCAAATAGAAACAGGGGTCACTAATTTGTACATGAGGATCCCTACAGGCTATATGTTAACTTAGTTTTTAAATATAATGTTATCAATGTTTTATTAGGGTGATCTTTTGTTGTTAAACATTTCCCAATTACATTTTAATCTGGGTCAGGCCACACTCAGGAGTGTTGTGGTTCAAAGGCCATGTGTTCAACACCTCTGCTTTAGACCATTTATCAATAAGGGAAGGAATCTTATAAATTTGAGTTAGTTCTTTATATATCTTGGCTTAGAAATGACATTTTTATCAGAGAAACATGCTACAAAGATTATTGTCTCCAGTTAATTATTTCCCTTTTAATCTTAGGGATTTTTTGGATTGTTTATTCAGAAACATTTTAATTTTATATAATCAAATTATCTTTTTGTAATCCTCTCTAACACTTTCATAGCCACAAACTTTTAGCCATAAATTTGATAGATAATTGATAAATAATTTGATAGATCACTTTATCATGTATCTCTAACTTGTTTTATGATGTCATCTTCTATGCCTAAGTCACATATCCATTTAAAGTTTATCTTAGTAAAAAAAAGTGTAGAGTATTAGTCTAAATCTTATTTCTTCCATACGGATATTCAATATTTCCATTACTTTTTATTAAATAGCAGGTAGGTGGGGAAGGGTAATTTTTGTTAGTAGTTTATTTTTATCAAATGCTAGGCTACTGGATTCAGGATATACACCTATCAGATTGGCAAATGGTACATGGCTAGGAAGGATGGCTACTCATACTATGACAGGGTATGGGTGCCTGACACAGGAAGTAATTTGGCTTAACTGTATGAGATGAAATTTAATATGCATAAATACAAAGTTGTACAAACTCAAAAATCAACTTTAAGCGCTAGAATGGGGAAGCATGATTAAATATCAATTATGTCTGAAAAATATCTAGGGGTTTTAGTGAATTAAGCTTACTATGGATGTGACATGGCAGCTAAAGCGAATTTGTGGGGCATCAGTAGAGTCATAGCTTCCAGAAATAAGTTGTTGAAAGAGTCATGATGTTCTCTGACCTGGTTGAATTGCTTCTGAAGCATATGATCAGGTCTGGGCACTACATTTGAGGAATGACATTGATTAGCTGGAGAGTATCCAGAGAAGAGCAATCAGGATGATGAAGGGCTTTGGGTTCATGCCATTTGAGCATCTGTTGAAGGAACTAGGAATGTTTAACCTCAAGAAGACTCAAGGGAAACTTGATAGCTGTCTTTAAGTAATTGACTGACTGTCTAATTGAAGAGAAATTAGTTGTGTTCTCTTGTGTCCCAGAGCACAGAACCAGAAACAAATGGATAGAAATGGCAAAGAGGTAAATTTAACTTTAATGAAAGGAAAAACTCCCTGAAATTTGAGCTATACAAAAGTAAGAAAGGCCACCAAGGGATATGGTTAGTTCTTCCTCATCACAGGTCTTCAAAGATTGAATGACAACTTTTCAGATATTTTTTTGGAGGGGACTTTCAGGTATGATTTGGACTATGTGGCTTTTAATGTCACTTCTAATTCTGGGGGATTTTTTTGTCATTTCTAATTCTGAAATTGTGTGACTCTGTTACTGTCAGTGATCTAACACAATATCCTCTAGTACTTAGGGTCAACACTATAGTGAAACCATTTTGGATTCTGAAACTGGCTACAATTGCTAAGGTTCCATTCAATGGAATTGTTGAAATACACAGAAATAACATCAGGCTTTTATGTAGAACCAATTCCAGTTCTCCCATCAAGGTATATATTAAGAGTATACTATATGGGCGGCTAGGTGACACAGTGAATAGAGCATCCGCCCTGGAGTCAGGAGGATCTGAGTTCAAATCCGGCCTCAGACACTTAACACTTACTAGCCATGTGACCTTGGGCAAGTCACTTAACCTCAATTGCCCTGCCCTCCCCCCCCCCAAAAAAAACAAGGAGTATACTGTAGTAATAGTATAGTAATAGCTACTGATAGTGAGTATTCATGGACTACATCATCTGGCTTTTTCCTTCTTTTTAAGATTCATCTCAGGATTTTCTATAATGATAAGAGTATTCAAAGAGTTGTTGGTTTGCTTTTTATTTGGGCATAGATGGGGATAGACAGAAATTTTTACTCCACCCAGGCCTGATAGGTTTGAGAAAGCCCTGACACTCTTTCTTTTCTAGGGAAATTCTAGTCCCTGAATTTCCTAGAGGAGGTTTCTTTACATTGTTTCTGCTTTGGCTCTATACTGAGATTCCCTAAGAACCCCTAACTCCATTTGCCTTGAGTTTAAGGATTCAGGGTATAATGGAAAGAATTGACCAAAGAGTTAAAGGGACTGAACTCAGTGCCATCTATGCTACATTTTAACTATGTGACCTCAGGTAAGGCAGAAGGACAAATAGAAATTCTATTATCCAAGGGATATATTACAAAGCATCTAATATTAGTTGACCATTTACTGGAATGCTTTTGAAAGACACACTGAAGTCATAAGAGTAGTTTTGAGTGACACACCTGAATATTGAATCTGGAAGGAAGATGCATAGGAAAAATGGGGTTGGAGAAATGGCCCCAGAAAAGTAATGGATGGATTTTTCTGAAGACTCCATTGTTTTTCCTCTTTTGAATGGAACAAGCACCCAATCTAGTTCATCCGAGGCCTGAATATTGTATTGTTTGCTTAGTATGAAAGATGTATAACAAGAATCAATAATTCTGGATCCAAACTTTACCCAGGATTAAAACAGAAGTAAAATTAACCATGTCCAGAAGAACTACAGAACATGAAACTAATTCCCATGCCAAAACTTGGCAGAGTAGCAGCAACAAATGACCCTCTTCCCTCACCCCCACCTTCCACAGTAAACTATCATCCTTGAAGAAGAAACTAAAGTGCTCTATCATAACCTTTTGGGCAGTTATAAAATCATATCTGTGTAAAGATAAAACAAATGTTTGCAAGGCTCAAAAGACTATAATAGAAAGAGATATACATTAACAAAGATCAGTTCAATATACAACCCTCCCATGGAAAACAAGGAAATACAATGATAACTCAGTATTTCACAAAAGGGGCCTCAGAGGTCCTCGAATATAACCTCCTCATTTTACAGATAGGGAAGCTGAGGTTCAAAGAGGCCAAGTGACTTATGAAAGGTCACACACAGGAAGCAGATCTGGGATTGGACTCCAGATTCTTGAACTCCAGAGCTAATAGTCTTTATATTATATGACAATGACTCATGCTCGCTTATTTTTTTAAAAAGGACTCCTCTCTATTGCTCTCTACTATTCACTGCTGTTTTTTGATTTGAGAAGGGTGATTTTGCATTACTTTTATATTCCTTTTCTCGTGCTAAGTAGAGTTCAGAAGGAGTTAGCTCATTACCTCATCCTCTCCAACACTTCTAGCAGCTCTTGCCTTTTCTGCCAAATCAGAAACACCAAAGTACTCAAGTAAGACTAGTTCAATAGCACCCTGAAATTAGTATCTTCATTGAATTGGCCTATTCAGTTAACTAACAAGCATTTATTAAGCACTTACTGTGTAGTAGGCATTATACTGAATACTAGGGCTAGAAACACAATAAACAAATAATCTCTAATGGCAAGGAGATTACATTTTGTCTTCTACAGATACAAGTTACAATGTGTGTGTGTATGTGTGTGAGAGAGAGACAGAGACAGAGAGAGAGACAGAGGGAAAGACAGAGACAAAGAGAGAGAAAGAGAGAGAATGAGAGAAAAAGAGAGAGAGAGAATGAGAGAGAGAGTGTGTGTGTGTGTGTGTGTATGTGTATGTATGTGCTCGTATGTGTGTCCTGTCATGGACTTTAGCCCTGTCCATTCCTTCTGTGTATGTATCTTCTCAGCCATATTATGGTTTACTGTTAAAAGATGCTAAGGCTAAGTTTCCAGTGCAAAGCAGTTATGCAACTTAGCTAATACTCATCTTGATGAACAATGATTTAACTAGCATTGTTCATCTCAGAACTAAGATCAGGAAATATGAGAATCAAGGAGTGCAAAACAAGTCTCTTATGTAGAAGGCAAAGGCTGATACATAAGATAAATTTGAGGTGGGAAGGAGTAGAAATGCTACTTTAATAGATGCTTGTCAGGAAACTTTTTTGAGATTTAGAGCTAGAAGTAACATTGGAGGTTATGTAAGCTAGTCCCTTTAGAAAAGAAAGTATCTTTCATAAGAGTCAACCTCCAAAGGTTGGATAACAAACCAAATACAAAATACAAGAAACATACATTTATAGTGGTGGTTACTTAAGAGACTGTCAATCTCAAACCAAAATTGAATCCTAAGAAAAATGTAGTATAGAGAACTGGGGTTAGTAGAAAACTCATTTATTCAAAAACTGGAAATAGAGTAGATATCCATTGACTAGGGAATGGCTAAACCAATTCTGGTTCATGAATGTAGTTGGTTAATTCTTGTATCATATTACATGATAAATATGTAATATGTAAATATGTAAAGAGTTCAAAGAAGCATGGGAAGATATATGAACTTCTGAAGAGTGAAATAACCAGAACCAGGAAATAATATACACAATGGCTACATGTGCATGGAAAGAACAAAGAAATGAAACTGAATGATGTCCTTATGATGACCAAGCTTGACCCCAGCAAAAAGGTGAGAAAATGTACGTTTCTACCTTCTTTGAAGAGTTGGCAAACCAGAGGTGTGGAATATTGCATATACCATAAGACTCAGTTGATGTGTTGGTTAGTTTTGCTAAACTGCAGGGTTTTTTCCCTTTTCATTTGACTTTTTTTCTTAGAAAGGATGGTTCACTGGGTAAAAAAGAAAAGAAAAGAAAAATTTGAATACGAAAGTTATATAAAAATATTAATACATTTTTATCAGTAATTTTTTAAAAAAGAAAACCCATGAGTTCATACCATGAAACATCTCTGTTCTTTCCTACTACCCAGGCAGCAAAAACAGAACGAAATAAAATAGAGATCTACTCCGTAAGTACTGGACCATTACTGTACCTGTAGTAGGTTAGTATATTCCCTTCTCCACTTGCTTTACCTTCAACTGTAATGCAATTCTTCATTGGTAGTTCATATCAACAGAGTACATCATGTGTACCTTGGGCAAATCACTTAATCTATCTGGGCCTCAGTTTCTTCATCTGTAAAACAGAGGGGGTAGAGGACTAGACTAGATGACCTCCACACCAGCTCTGAGTTACAATCCACAAGCACTCCAATCTGTTCACAAGCTTCTCTTGCCAGGATAAGCACATCCTAGTCTATACTTTCAAACACTAAGGTACCTGAAAAACACAAGCTCTATAAATAACAGTTTCCAATTAACCTTCTCATGCTCTCTCTCTCAGTCTTCCAATTTGATACAAGTTCTCTCTTTTGCAGAGGTTAAATTACGATTGTGACTTGATTCTTTTGACATAACCTCTATTCTCACTTATACTGGTTCCACTATCTTGTTACAGTTAATTACTGCAAGTTCCCTTGATATATTTATTTGCCACACCATTTCGCAATTTAACGAAATTCCATTTGTATTAATTCAGCTTTTCAACACACACACACACACACACACACACACACACACACACACACACACACACCCTGTAGTAAGTCAGCCAAACTTCAAAATACTTGAATAAATTACATTGGAAAGAGTCCCTCTGCATCTCTATATCTATAAGAAACTCTCTCTGAAACTGAGATTTGGTACCAGGTTCTGCATTAAACAAAACTGAAGAAGCTATTTGTCTCGGCCAGTCCCTGTGATGATCTTGTTTCATGTTTATATAGTGATCATTGGTGTAAAAATCATTTTTCAGGGAGGCGAGGTGGTGCAGTGAATAGAGCACTGGCCCTGGAGTCAGAAGGACCTGAGTTCAAATGCGGCCTCAGGCACTTGACACACTTACTAGCTGTGTGACCTTGGGCAAGTTACTTAACCCCAATTGCTCTGGCCACTCCCCTCCAAAAAGCAAAAAAATAAAATAAAATCATTTTTCACACATCCCTTTAAAGTAGTTAGTACAAGTATAATTTGACTCATTTCACTGATTCTCACGGTCACCTAAGTAGTAAGAGTTAGGGCAAGGACTTCAAATTCCAAGTCCATTGTCTTCTTCACTATTTTGCTCCCTAGTTTCCCAAAGGCCTTTTCTGTAATACTACACCTTCATATGCTTTCCTTTGCCTGGTGACCATACATACCCCTCACACCTTTCACAACCTCATCTCTCCCATCAAAAATTACCTATCCTGTGTCCTATTCTTTTAATTCCCTACTCCCTGCAATGACAAGCTAGCCAACTTTGCTCTACAGTCATCTCCACACCACACCTCCTACATATGACTGAGCTCCTGTTGGTGAGAGTGTTCTATAACTAGCCTGACCCAGACTCACTACACTGCTGCATGTCATCCTGCAGGTCATCCTCATGCCATGCCACTGACTGGGCAGCCATTTATTTCACTTTCTATCCCTAGATTGGAGAACAGTGATCTTATTTAAAAAAAAAATACCATAACTAAAAAGAGCATGGTGTGGTTCCACTCATCATCCTGTGACTTCCCAATACAAAACACTTCCTCCACAGCCATTATTCTCTGACATGTATTAACTTCCTTTCTTAGACAATTGTCTCTTTGAAAGCAGCAATTATCTTTCTTTTTCTATTTGCATCCCTAGAGCTTAGTATGCTGCCTAGCATATAAGAACTTAAGGATACCTTTTCATTCATTCATTCATTTATCTGATGAATTAATCAATGCCTTCTCTCTGAGACTGTGTCCACTTTATTCTGTCTATAATTTAGGTGTAGTGTTTGTATGCTGTCCCCTTCATTAGATCAAGAAATCCTTGAGAGGCGGGATGATTTTTTTTTTGCTTTTCTGTACATTCCTGGCACTTAACACAGTGTTGGACACATAACAGGGTTTAATAACATATAACAGGGGTTTAATAAATGTTTGTTGACTGACCGACACTGGTTAATATATTATCCCCTACAGTGAATATACAAGCACATGTACTTTAACAGTGACTTTCTGGAGACCTTCCGCTATTCTAAAAGTGTCTCCAAAAGTGGGAGTTTAAGGCACCATGGAAGGCTGGGAGTTGGGGTGGTATTTTGAGGCAGGCGCCACATTCAGGTATTTCTTAGATCATTATATATAAGCCAGTTATGCCTTTGGGAGCCTTCCTATTAATCAAACAAGATATAGGCACATAAATTGTTCTCTTCTCATGTCTTTCTTGAGGTTGTTTGTTTTTTAAATAATTGATTATGTTTTTATATTAGTCAGGAAATGAGTGGAATCAGGCTAAGCTGTAGAAGGACAAATTTATATAACAAAACATTCAACTCAAAGGGTCATGGATTTAGCATTAGAAGATACTTTAGAGGTCATCTAGTGCAATCCTCTCATTTTACAAGTAAGGAAACTAAGGTCCAGATAATCTCTCCAAGGTCATACATCATAATTAGCAGAGACAGGATTTGAAATGGGTTCCTCTAATTACAAATTTTACACTCTTTCTATTGTACCAGTTGCCTCTCAACCTGATAAATGGACTTACCAGAGAAACGGGGTCTTGATGTTAGCTTAGAGGGAATGTTGTAGGAATAACTTGCTGAAAAGATTCCTGATTCTTTCTGCTTTGACAGTTCCATCCCAGTGTGATTCCCTGGCACAACTGGGCATTTCATCAGAGAGAGTACAATCCATTTCCATTCCCAACATCTGTAGCCATAATTAATTTTCTTCCACACTAACTCTTTGTTTCGTGTTTAATCCTTGGATTTTACAAATATTATCCACCTCCCCCCCAAAAAAAGAGTTCTACTCTTATCTCATGCCTAGTACTCAAAATTCCTTTAAGAGGGACAGTTTGAGAGGAAAGAGAAAGCAAATATTACTGGAAAAGTTTTTGTGGTTTGGGGTTTATTTTTGTTTGTTTTTACAAGGTAATCAAGATTAAGTGGCTTGTCCAGGGTCACATGCCTAGTGTCAAGTGTCTGAAGATGGATTTGAACTCAAGTCCTCCTAACTCCAGGGCCCATGCTCTATCTACTGGGAAAATTAATAAACTGATGTTAAATCACATTAAGATATCAATGACCTGTATCATACACTTTCCCAAGAGGAGGATTTGAAAAAGAGAAAGCAACAGGATGAAGAGAAAGTAGTACAAAAAGATAAGGTGGGGGCCCCAAATCAAATAGTATCTATACAATTTTGCCTATCCCTGACCAAGGCACTTAATGACTGTAGTCATGAATGAAATAATGAATGAATAAACATTTGCTGAGTACTTATTATGTATCAGGTACTGTGCTAAGTCCTAGGAATATAAAAGAAGTGTGCAAGATGGTCCCTACTCTCAAGGAACTTACAATGGATGGAGGTAGGGTAAAAGGGGAAGGTAGGGAGTTAGAAGTATATGTGTCAGGGTTGGGGAGGAGGGATGGAGTACAATTCTCACAATTTGGAAATTGTCAGACATTCTAGAGCAGTGGTTCTCAACCTGTGGGGCGCAACCCCTTTCACAGGGATCACCTAAGACCATCTGAAAACACATATTTCTGATGGTCTTAAGAACTGAGAGACCGCTCTTCTATCCATCTCCAGGCGGGTCCACCCACATGCAGATATGCCCACATATGAGTATTATAGTGTTGTGGCATTAGGAAGGTTGAGAACCACTGTTCTAGAGAATGCCATAATTTCAGAAATTACATTAGGGATAACTGAGAAATCAAATATTTTATTCCAGATTATTTGGGGGTTGGGAAGTTCTATGGTACAGTAGACAGACTACAGATTTGTCATCAGAAAACCTAGATTTGAATCCTGATTCTACCAGTTACTTCACAATGACCAAGTCACAACATCTCTGAGTCACAGTTTTCTCACATAAAATAAGAATAATATTTACACTACCTATAGAACACAAAAGTGTGAGGAAGGCATTTTGTTAATAATAAGGTGCCACATATTGCCTCCAGAAAAAAAGAAAAAAGGGGGAAAAAATTATGCTACAAACCCCAAGACACATAGTGGTTAAATTTAACAATTCCAATGACCAAAAAAAAAAATTCATCATGTAACCAGGAGAAAGACCCTCAAATATAAAGGAAATTTGAGTAACTCAAGAAAATTCCAAACCCACCAGAAAAAAAGAGAAAGAAATATAATAAAGTGTTCAAAAGAGCAAAGGAACTCAAGACAATACCTAAGGTTACATACTTTACAAACCTGAGTAGAATAATCAATGAAAAAAAAAGGTATGTCCCATAAAAGAGAGGCATTTGAAGCATTCCTGCCCAGAAAAAAGAAGCCATGAGCAGATCATTTCCTTTGCAAATACCCCAGATGGCAGAAATGCAAGAAAGGTAAACAAATACAACAACAAAGAAGACACAAGTAACAGAATAAATTACCCTAAAAATTACCTTTAAAAAGGGGAATAAAAAGAGAAAGATACTTGTGGGATTAACAACAACAAAACAACAGAGGAACCATTAAGAGATTTTTTTTCTAAAATAGTAGAAGAGACAAAGATGAAGAAGTGATTGATGGTGGAGAAAGAGGCCTGACTACCATGAGCACAAACAATTACATGGACACAAAAGTAGTTTTAACAATAAAATTCTTAACCATGAGTGGCTTAAAGAACAATAAATAGGGGGTGGAGCCAAGATGGC
>CM053582.1:447795204-447812698 GCA_028627135.1 Pseudochirops cupreus
GTGACATAGGAGAGAATAGACTGGGAGAGGGGGTACACACTGGGATGGCTGTTTTGGGGTGGTGGGTAGGGGAAATATGGGGAGAAAATATGTAACTCAAAATCTTGTGGAAATGAATGATACAAACTAAAATAAAATTAAAAAAAAAAAAGAACAATAAATACCATGGACTTAGCTTGACAACACCCAAAATACAGGTATCGATGTTTTTACAGCACTTTATTGCAGAATGGAAGGTCACATAAAATGGGAGAGAGGAGAAAGAAGATAAAAGGGAATGTGGAATGTGTACCCTAAGAAAGCCAATGATAAACAATGAAGGAAAAATAATTTCTGTTGTCTCTCAGAAAGAAGATGAACAGATGAGGTAGCAAACGGAAGTGCTGAAACGCAGAAAATGAAAGAGAGAAATTTCAAACTACTGGGGAAAGAAGATCCCACTGAAAAATACTCCTGTGGAGAGACAGTGATTCCATAATAGGGGACAGAGACCTTACAATGGGTAAAATCTGCCGAACTTTGATGAGAGACATCTGAAAGAGTACTGTACAACTATGGAGAGCATTCTGCCTCAGAAAAAAGGAATCAGAGTTCCTGGGGCAACTGATGTAAGAAAATTTAGGGAAGCATAAACTCAAAGAGAAGATTTCATGGAAAATGGGGGAGGGTTAAGGGAATGATCATGAGGAGAACAGGAGATAGTATTGAATTGTGTCATTAGGAATTTAAGAAAACTTCTACCATGGGGCAATATTTCTTTATTTTCTGTCACTAATAGGAATTGGTCATTTCAAGAGTGAAGCACAAAAGAAAAAAGAAGAAAGGGGGAGATCTATAAGGCAACAATATAAAAGAGTTTAGTGAAGGAAATTTAAAAACAGGTACTTTAGCTGCCTTAATAACATGAGGAATACAGAGACTAAAAAAGAAAGTAATAAATATAAGAATCATGAGTCAAAGACTAAAAGTCTAAAATAGAAAGGGAACAGAAAGGATAAGGAGAATGAAGGAGAGACAATCTTTCTGAGAAATATGAGCAGAAAATGAAAAAAACAAAGGAAGTTGAAAGGGAAAAGGAGAGTTTACCTGAGTACTTAATTGAGGGAGAAAAAGAAGGACAGAAATAGATAATTAAATAAAAGGAAGCAATAAAAAAAGAAATTAAGTAAAATTCTCAAAACCTAAGAAAAGAACAAATTGTGGTGGGGGGAATGATGGTGATATAAAAAGACCCTGTGAAAATATAATTATCTCAAAACAGATTAAGCAAAAATACCCGAAGAGACAAAGTACCATCTTTTTAGAGGAAGAGGAACAAACTAACAACTATAATAAGTCCAAATTCAGAAAAAAATGTTAGAGAAAAATGGAGTAAAATATAAACCTTTCATAACTTTAAATGTGAATGTATTAAATAAGCCAAAAAATAAAAAATTGACAATGGATAAGAAAACAAAACCTCACAATCTACTACTTACAAAAAATACACCTAAAAGGCAAAAATATACACAGAACAAAGATAAGGAGATGGGGTGGAGGAGGAATTGCTAAAGATCATACAATTCTAATAAAGAAAGAGTTGAAGTCATACTATCAAAGCAAAAACAAAAAATCACAACATAGAAAGAAATGAAGGAAATTTTTACTGAAAGGAACCATAGATAACAAATCATTATTAATATTAAACTCATATGTTCCAGGTGCTATTAAAATCAACGAAAGAAAAATTAACTGAATTACAAAATGACATCAATATTAACACAATAATAGGTAACTTTAATGTACTTCTCTAGTTTTGGACAAATTTAATAGAAAGATAAAATCAAAATATAGAACTGAACAAATTGTTGGAGGAACTAGAGCTAAAAGACTTATGGCATTTTCAAAATGTGACTTCTGAAGAGTATACAAATTTCTCAGCATCACATGAAATTTTTACAAAAATTGACCATTTATTGGGACAAAAGACATTGCAAATGAATTTTAGAAGAAAAATGGAAAGCATATAGTGCAATATAAACAGTACTCAGCTCACAGACCACAAGCAAGCACATGGACACAAAAGTAGTTTTAACAATAAAATCATTAACCATGAGTGGGTCAAAGAACAAATCATAGAAACAACAACGTATAAAAGAAAATGATCATGATATAACAGTATACCATGTTTCTGAGTTATAGCTAAGGTAGTTCCCAAAAGAAAAACTATATCCCTGAAGACATACATTAATTATGTAGAAAAGAAGAGGATTAGTGAAGTAGATATAATTTTTTTTTAAATTAGGAGACCAACAAATCAATTAAACCCAAATAAGTTCAAAATAAGCTCAAAAGGAGATAATGAAGATTAGAGGAGAAATGAATTGAGTGGAAACAAATTTTAGAAATGATTAGCCAAATTAAAATCTGTTTCTTTGAAAAGACTAACAAAATTAAAAAAAAAAACCTTTAGCCAATATGACTTATAAGAAAAAAGAAGACGGGGTGGCTAGGTGGTGCAGTGAATAGAGCACCAGCCTTGGAGACAGGAGGACCTGAGTTCAGATTTGACCTCAGACACTGAACATTTACTAGCCGTGTGACCTTGGGCAAGTCACTTAACCCCAATTGCCCTGCCTTCCCCCCTCCAAAAAAGCAAGAAAAAAAAAAGAAGAAAATTAAGTCAACAAAATAGCAAGTGAATGTGGTGAAATCACAACAAAACAAGAATAAAAAGAATTATCAAAACCTACTATATATAACTATATGGTAACAAAACTGAAAACACACAAAAAACAAAGAAATAGCTTTAAAAAAATAAAATACCCTAACTAATAAAAGACCAAAGAAAGATCTTAAATAATCCAGTCTCAAAAAAAGAAATAGAACTAGCTGTAAAGGAACTATCAAAGGGGAGGAAAATTAAAAGCTGATTCTTTGAAAAGACTAACAAAATTAATAAAACCTTTAGCCAATATGATTTTTAAAAAGAGGAAAGATAATCAGACCAACAAAATAGCAAATAAGGTGAAATCACAACAAAACCAGAGGAAACAAAAAGAATTATCAAAACCTACTATATATATCTGTGTGTATGTATATATATATGTATGTATATGTGTGTGTGTGTGTGTGTGTAACTGAGAACACAAAAGAAACACAATACCTTCAAGAAATAAAATACCCAGAAGAACAGAAGACAAAACAAAGATCCAATCTCAGAAAGAAAAAAAAACTAACTACTTGTAAGGGAACTACCAAAGGAGGGGAGGGAAGCTCCCGGTCCTAATGGATTTACAGGAGGATGCTATCAAACTTCTAAAGATGATCTACAAAGGAACTAATCACCTCCGTTCTTAAATAAGGAGTTGGAAAAACAATATGATACAAGATAAAAGGAACTGTCTCTGGAGTCAAATCCCACCTTTGACATTTAGTATTTTAACTCTGACCAAGCTGTTTAACTGCCACGAGCCTGTTTCCCCATCTGCAGAGATGGAATTGGACTAGCCACCTTTAAGCCATTTTCCAGCCCTAAATCTATGGCTCTATGGTCTATGACTAAATGACACATGATGTCTCTTTCTATTTGGAATCTTTGTAAACCTGTCAGACTTGCTGTTCAGTCGTTTAAGGTGTGTCTGACTCTTTATGACCCCACTTAGGGTTTTCTTGGCAAAGATACTGGAGCAGTTTGCCATTTCCCTCTCCAGCTCATTTTACAGATGAGTAAACTGAGGTAGAGTTAAGTGACTTGCCTAGGGTCACACAGCTAGTAAATATCTGAGGCTAGATTTGAACTCAGGATGCTAAGTCTGACTCCAGGTTCAGCACTCTATTCATTGTACCAGTCAACTGTCCTATACTCGTGCCTTATTATAGGAAAGGAAAGAAGGAAGGAAGGAAGGAAGGAAGGAAGGAAGGAAGGAAGGAAAGAACAAAGGAAGGAAGTTCACAGTAGATCAAGACTGAAACTGATTCTGGCTTGGGAAGCATTGTCATGAAACACAGTCTGATTATGTAGCCATGTCAATGCTTTCAATTCAGAAAATCTAAGCAAGGACAAAGACAGGAATTGAGGTAGGAGGAAGGAGAGGACTACATGGCTTTAATAGCTAGCAAGATGCTTAAGGCTACCCATCTCACCCTCAGCTCTTGGACCTCAAGTTTCAGTGACAATGTTAGCCAGGATTCAACAAGGAGAGGGGATAAAAGCTACAGGAAAGCTAGGAATGGGTCATCAAACCTCATTAGACAGCATGACACGTATGTAGCAGAAAGAATGCTTGACTTGAAGTCAGAAAGATCTAGGTTCAAATCCTGCCTCAGTCACTTACAAACTGTGTGACCCTGGGCAAGTCATTTGACTTCTCTTGCACAAACTTCATCTATAAAATGAAATGCTTGGACTAGGTGGTCTTTGGGTTCCCTTACAACTCAAAGACGATGATCCTGCACACCAGGAGAACCTATGTTGAGGGAAGGGAAGGAGGCAGTATGGTACAATGGTACATGTACAATGGTACAATGGAAAGAACACTGAATATAGAGCCAAAGGACTTGGGTTATAGTCCTGACTCTGGTATATATTGACTAAGTGACCCTGGGCAAGTAATTTAACCCCTCTAGGTTTGGCTTAGCACTGTGCTCAGCACACAGTAGGCACTTAATAAGTGCTAGGAATCAATTTCTTCACCTGCAAAATGAGGAGGCAGATTTACTTGACCTCTTTTCCCTTCCTTTTCTTGGTCCAAGAGATTCTTAGGGGAGGAAACTTCTTCTACCAGTGCGTTTCAGCATTTTCTCGGCAGCTCAGAATTTTGGAGTTGCCTCAATTACTGTGCTCAGTATGTATCAGGGGAGACCTTCCTCACTTTGAACATGACTCTCTAACCACTACTCTATATTCTATCTCCTAAATCTGCAATCCCATGAAATAACAATTGATTCCCTTGGAAGCAAGGAAAGTCAATGATCATCACATCCAGCTTCATGAACAGAGAAAGTAACCAATGACAAAAAGTTTTGCCTATAATTCTGAGTCTATGAATTGGCCTGTTTCAGCTTCCATTTGCTTCTAACATCTGTCAACTCACTCACCTAACTGCTTGGTCTCTGGTGTGGAAAGTAGTTTACATCTGCCTACCTTATCTTGACTTTTAGAGATTAATTGTTCCACTTTACCCTCTGCCTGAATTCTCTATTAAGCCTTAACAAGAGAGATTCAAAATGGAGTCAAAACTGTACTGTGCCTTAAATTATAAATAGGTCTCCTAGAGAGAGAGCATGCTTTCATGATTTGTACTATGAGCATCCTCATTCCCCTTTATTCCATTCTATTTGGTTAAGAACTGAAATCTTGAATCCTCCTGGGGGACCATAAAATTTAACCACCAAAACTCAGTAATCCCAGTTTGGGAGATGTGCAATAAAAATGTGCCCAGCATTAGCTTGAACAAAAGCATCAGCACCTTCTAGCTGCCTCACCAATCCAAATGATCAGTTGTGGAATTAGAAAACTTTCACAGCCCAGGTCACCTTGATAGAATCCTAATAAAGCTGCCCCAGCCCCAATATTCTAACATCGTTATAGGCCTGGCCCTAGTGAACAGCAGGCCCACTGCACCTACATAACCCAACCCCACCCCAGCCCCACCAATATCCTAACTTCTGCACATATGCCTCACTGCTCACTGGAACAACAGGTGTATCCCTGAACTCAATTCCCACAGAAACAGTAGGTGTGTCCATGTGATGGGAACCTAGCCACTGCCTCTACCTGGTCACTATCATCAGACCCATTCCCACAGAAACAGGTGTGTTCTTGTATTTAATCACAATCATATCATTCATCTAGGCTAAGACAGGACCACAATACCTATCTGTCTTAACCAGACAGAACCACAATAGCTAGCCAGTTGGAGGGCAGAATGACCAGAATGTTTAACCACTGAACCATACATAGATGGGACCCCTCCTCCATTACCTTTAACAAACTCCTTCTGCCTTTTTAATACTAATGATATTCCTCTATTCTATGTAAATTTCTGTTATGTAATTGCATTTTTACCCTATAAAAATCCATCTTGCTTTCTCTAAAGTTGCTGGTTCCTCTTGGAACTTAGCCCGCTTCACAAAAGGCATCAATCTCAATAAATATCTATACTTGGATTTGAAGTGGTCTGACTCTGAATTTTTTGAGACAGTTCTACCACCACACATCATGAAACCCCAACAGTTTTTAGGTGGGCAGAGCCCCCACCTCAACAGCTTTTTGGCGTCCCTATGTTTAAACTGCAACAACCTGAATCCCAGACCTGTCTCCTTCTAGTTGGTCACACTACCTGAATAATGGAGAAAAGTACATAAGTGTATTATCTGACTTACTGGAGGAAGTTTCCATACCATTAAAATCACAAACCCTTGACAATGGAATCACAAACCATCCCTTCTATTGTCTCTTGCATTGTAAATGACAGGGCTGATTTTTTTTCCCCTGTCCCATGTCCCTGGTTCTTACCCCTTAGGTCATCAACACAAAAAGTTCCCACTTATTAACATATTGCCTATTGGAAACGGGATGAACAAGGCAGGCTTCCTGCATATTTTCACCCTGTGATGATACAGATAAAGATTCCATAGAGAAACCAGCTTGGAAGGCTTAGAGCTTCAGAGACCTAGGCCAGGATGACCCTCTCCCTCCCAGCTCTGCCCCACAAGTTCAATGCTTTCTGTCTCTCTCTCACTGATAAGGTCAAACCTCGGTGGGCATCCATCCCAGAACAGCATATCATTCTGTCAAACCTTACTGTCTAGTGGTAATGAGGCATAGTGACACAGGTCCTTAGAATCAGAAAGGCTTCTAGCAGGAATCTCAGCCAATCCAATCAGGATTCTGCTGAGACAGTTAAGCAGAAGAGGGCCTCTCTTGATTTTATTTCTTTTCCTGCACATTGGAATAGCACCAGACTCAACAGCATCAGGAAGAGAGTAGAGCTAGTCTCCCTCCCCTGGAGCCTGTCAATGTTCTCTCCAAGCGAACCTTCTGGGAACAAGACTCCCTTGACTCCCTCATCCTTGAAGTCAGGACCCATCTAGTGGAGCAGGGTTAAAGGAATCTCCACTGAAAAGACCCACCTCCTTTCCTCAGCTACCAATGCTTCCTGATTGGCCACAGTCTCATAGGATCAAAGACTCAGTGCTGGAATGGATCTTGGAGGCTAGCTAGTCCAGCTCCTTTATTTTACAGATGAGGAAACAGAGGCCCAGATGTATGAAGTGATTTGCCAGAGGTTGTACAAGTAGTAAGTGACAGATGTGGGATATGAACCCAGATCCTCCAGGACCATGTCCCACCATGCAATGCCAGGGAGATAGCAAGAGAGAAACAATGCCATTGTTACAGTCACTGCCTGTCTCAAACTGGACCCCAGGAAGAAACAAGGAGAGACTGATTTGCCAAAGCCACCTGCTGCTATAAATAGTCTTTAATTCAAAAGTGATAGATTAGGAAAGAAGCTGGTATAGGGAACCTAGAAACTTTATTAGGTTCACAGCTTTGAGTAGCAAAGAATTTGTTCCCTAAATTAAATTCTCTGGTTAGAAATTCCACAGTGCAGTTTGTTATATATTACAATATTTCTACAATAGCTTTCAAAAAATAAATAGTAACACACTTTTTCATAGAACTGTTGTGATTTCCTTACAACAATCTGTCAGCCAACAAAGCATTTATTAAGTTCTTACTACATTGCAACCACTGTACTAAACACTGGGGATAAAAATACATGCAGAAATAAAGGTAATCTCTGCCCTCAAGAAGTTTATATTCTACTAGGAGAAGACAAGAAATAAAAGGAAACTGAAAAGGGTGTGGGGGGAGTAGATAGAACTCAAAAGTGTTGGGCCCAGGTGTGTGGTAGAGAAGTCCTGGAGTGAAGCCTGGAGAAAACTGAAGATATGGCTCGTCTGGACACCCTCCTTCCATGAAGCCTTGTGAGGAAGGTAGATTGAACTAGGCCAGATTAATTCAGGAAACATTTTGCAGTGATACAGTTATGAATGTTAACCTTAGCCCACTTACAAATGAATCCAAAAAGTCCAGGAGTGAAGATGAATACTTTAACACAACTCATCCCCATTTTTGTAAAAAATCAACTCAAAGCATACAGTTCAGAGACAGTTGACCAGTATACATTTTCTTTATATCACACTATCATGCAAACATTCAACCTCATCCTTCTCCCCACTATCAAACACACATAACACTAATGAGACCTATAATACTTCCAAATATAGGTAAGTAGTCTTAAAAAGAAAAAAGAATTATTTCATGGTATTTTTTATAGTTCTTCATTGTAACAATAAAACAATCATCCAACTGGAACTTGAGATACACAGGCACTGTGGTTGGGAGATCCATCCTGCCCTACTGAAAAGTCAGAGGGGTGAGGGGGAAAGACATAGGAGAGAATAGACTGGGGGAGAGGGGATACACCGGGATGGCTGTTTTAGGGTGGTGGGTAGGGGAAAAAATATGTAACTCAAAATCTTGTGGAATGATGCAAACTAAAATAAAATTAAAAAAAAACAATAAAACAATCATATCATGAATCTCTCTATTTCAACTGTTTAATTCATCATGTAACAAGGGTAATGTTTTAACAAAAAGATCAATGATAATTTTAGGATCCCATTGCCAACAGTGGCTCAGCCAACATATTTTCCAAACCTTTCATTTCCCCAAGAACAAAACTTGTCTGGGGACTTAAGGACAACTAAGTTCCAATTTTCTTTTCTCTTCACTTACCTCCATTTTCAACTCCTGCTAAATAATCCTTCCTGAATCCAAAGAGAATTCTTGATAGGGGAAACCAAAGTAAAATAGGATTAGTCTTCTTATCACCATCTATTACTAGTATCCTAGCTACCACAAGTGGTCATACTCTTTTGATTTTCTTCTTACTCCCAACACAACCAAAAGAAATCTTTTTTTTGTTATCTCCTTGGGGACACACATAGCATAGCAACACAGGGGAACACAAGCAAACAGATAAGAAAATTAACAAGACTCCCCAAAGCTGCACTGCTCTGACATATGGGTCTTACCTGGATCACTATTTCTTCCTCTCCAGACAACACAAAGACCGATTTAAAAATACCAGTTCAGCAGTGCGGGATGCCTATGTTGTCACAGCCTGGCTAAATGCAACTTCAGAGTGGGGAAGAGAGTGGTGCCATCCTCAGGATGACTGGCAACAACTGTCTGGCCTTCCTGATCCACATATTAATTGCCCTGCATTCTTTTTTCTGGCATTATCTTACATATATGCACTTTGCAAAATGCATGCAAAATTTCTGCCAACTAATAGCCACCTGCCAGAATGCCACAAAAAGATTCCACAGTAATGCCACATTCTTGTTCTCCTAGAGCAGTGGTTCTCAACCTATGGGTCGTGACCCCTTTGAGGGTTGAACAACCTTTTCACAGGGCTCGCCTAAGACCATAAGAAAACATATTTCCGATGGTCTTAGGAACCAAGACACCACTCCTCTATCCATCTCTAGGCAGGTCTGCCCACATGCAGATACACCCACATATGAGTATTAAAGGGTCACAGCATTAGGAAGTTGAGAACCACTGTCCTAGAGGTATACTCATAGGATCTCAAAGAGACCTAAAAAGTATTCTAGTTCCAATCTTACACATGAGGAAACTGAGGCCCAGAGAGTATCACAATATCTTAGAACTGGAAGGGACTTCAGAGACTATTTGGTCCAACCCATACTTACAAAAAAAAATCCCTTCTACAATATACCCAACAAGGGGTTATCCATTCTTTACTTAAAGACTTCTAGTAATGGGGAACATACTTCCTCCCAAGGTCATCCATTCCAATTTTATATAGGTATAATTTGCACCACCAATGGCTACCCCTACTTCTGCCAAGCAGAACAAATCCAGTTTGCCCAACTCTGTACATTCTCCAGTTTATCAAAACCCTTGTTAAAATATGTTACCCATATTGGAACACAATGCTCCAGAAATGAGTGAGTTGACTCTTCTAAACATTTTTAGAAGTACTAAGTTCTTTGACTCATTTCTCTCTTTTTCATATTGCTGATAATGTTTTGACTCCACTTCATCTACCTTTAGCTTTTATCTCTGGTTCCTAAACCCTTTTTACAACTCCATTATTTTAATGTGTTGCCATGGAGAGGGCTCAAGGGCAATAATGCCAGCTTCACAAAAAAGCATAATTGGAACAATTTTGATAAAGGACGTTATACCAAATGTAAAAAAATAAGCAAGTTAAGATCAAAATTGGGGGAAAAACTACTTTAATTTCTGTAAAAATGTTCAAAGAACAAATCATCAGAATTTTTTGTCAGCATCTGACATGAAAGCACTTTGAAAAATATTCTTCACAAATTTAAGATATAGTGAGTAAATGGATAAAATGGGTAAATGTTTTTTATGCTGGTCAACCTATGAACAGCAGATTTTTGGCATAATTATAAAAATTAAAAGATGTGATACATAAACAAAGTTCATTTAGAGGTAGAACTGAGATGGTAGAGAAAAGGTAGTCACTCAATCTGAGCTCTCCCCAAAAGCCCTCTGAACACCTTTAAATTATGCTATAAAACAATTTTTGGAGCAGCAGAACCCACAAAAGTGAGAGGTGGAATAACTTTCTAGCCAAAGGCAACTTAGAAGATCAGCAAGAAAGGTCTGTTACACTGAGTGAGAGTGGAGCACAATCCAGCACAGGCAATGCCAGCATAGACCTAGATCCAATAAACCAGGAACAGGCGTTAGGAGCCACAGCAGAGGCAGAGCTTCTTCCAGAACTCTCAGCTCACACATGGTAAGAGGCTCAAACAATTGATCAGAAGGAGACTACAGGGGCCTCATTGGAGATACAGTGGAGCAGTGTATCTCATCACAGTTCCAGGGCAGAAAAGAGCATTTGTGGTCATGCACAGAACAGGAGAGTAGTAAACACACTCCTCCTTTGTTCATACCACCTTGGAAGAACTGAAAACTTACAGGTCCCTAGAAGTATCTCTGAAAATAGCTGCACAAAACAACACTTGAAGCTTGGGACAGTGCACCTCTACCCTAGAAGCAGAGCCCCACTGTAGCAAAGCGTTAAAAGTCAAGAAATAGACTGGGAAAATGAGCAAGCAATAGAAAAAATTCCTGACCATAGAAAGTTACTATAGTGACAAGGCAGATCAAAATACCCACTCAGAAGAAGATAAAGTCAAAGTTCCAATATCCAATGCCTCCAACAAAAATATGAATTTATCTCAAACCATGGAAGGACTCAAAAAGGATTGTGAAAATCAAGTAAGAAAGGTAGAAGAAAAATTGGGAAAAGAAATCAGAGTGATGGAAAAAAAATCATGAAGAGCCAACAGCTTGATAAAGGAGAAAAATATTGAAGAAAATAACACCTTAAAAAACACAATAGGCCAAATGGTAAAAGAGATCCAAAAAGCCAATGAGAAGAAGAATACTTTGAAAAACAGAATTGGCCAAATGGAAAAAGTGGCACAAAAATTCACTGAAGAAAAAACTATTAAAAAGTAGAGTTGAACAAATGGGAAAAGAGGTACAAAAGTTCACTGAAGAAAGTCATTCCTTAAAAATTAGAATTGAGCAAATGGAAGCTAATGACTTCATGAGAAATCAAGAAAGAATGAAACAAAACCGAAAGAATGAAAAAAATAGAAGACAATGTGAAATATCTCATTGGAAAAAACAATGAACCTAGAAAATAGATCCAGGAGAGATCATTTAAAAATTATTGGACTACCTGAAAATCCATGATCAAAAAAAAAAAGAGCCAGACATCATATTTCAAGAAATTATCAAGGAAAATTGCCCCTGATATTCTAAAACCAGAATGTACAATAGAAATTGAAAGAATCCACCAATAACTTCCTGAAGAGATCCCAAAATGAAAACTCCCAGGAGCATTATAGCCAAATTCCAGAGCTCCCACAAGAAGAAGAAAACATTGCAAGCAGCCAAAAGGAAACAATTCAAGTATCATGGAGTCATAGTCAGAATAATACAAGATTTAGCTGTTTCTAGCTCAAAGCATCAGAGGGCTTAGAATATGATATTCCAGAGGGCAAAGGAGCTAGAATTACAAACAAGAATCACCTGCCCAGCAAATCTGAGTATAATATTTCAAGGGAAAAAACTGACATTCAATGAAATGGAGAACTTTCAAGCATTCTTGATGAAAAGACCAGAGCTGAATAGAAAATTTTATTTTCAAATACAAGACTCAAGAGAAGTATAAAAAGAACTCCTTGGACTGCTATGCTGAACTAGAGAGGTGCATTGAACAAAGGTTAAAATGATTGAATTGAGCATGTGAACTACAGAAAAAGATCTGGGGGTCAGAGAAGACCACAAGTTAAAATAGATGGAACAGCTAGAGGTTCTTTTTTAAAAGAATGGCATATTCTGATGGATGATATAAAAAAATATCAAAATTTTTTAAAAATAAAATTCATTTAAGTCAATTTAGTAAAAAGTAGAATTTTAGGCTATTCACTTTTGTTCAGCACATAAAAATTGTTTTGAAGCAGAAAAATTATAAATGTTGGAGAGGATGTGGGAATGTTGGAATACTAATTCATTATTGGTGGAACTAGAAGCTGATCTAACCATTTTGGGGAGCAATTTGGAACTATGCCCAAAGGGCTATAAAAATTCGCATACCCTTTGACCCAGCAATACCACTTCTAGAGCTGTATTGCAAAGAGATCATAAAAATGGGGAAAGGACCCATATGTACAAAAATATTTATAGCAACTCTTTTTGTGGTGGCCAAGAACTGGAAATTGAAGTAATGCCCATCAATTGGGGAATAGCTAAACAAGTTGTGGTATGTGAGTGTAATGGAATGCCATTGTGCTATAAGAAATGATGAACAAGAAGACTTTAGAGAAACCTGGAAAGATTTATATTAACTGATGCTGAGTGAGGGGAGCAGAACCAGGAGAATATTGTACACAGTAACAACCACAGTGTGTGAGGACTGATTTTGATAGACTTAGCCCTTCTCAGCAATGGAAGGACCTAAAGCAATTTCAAAAGAACACATGATGGAAAATGCCAGTCACATCCAGAGAAAGAACTATGGAGTCAGAATGCAGAATTAAGCAGACTATTTTCTTTTTTGTTTTGTTTTATTTTGGGTTTTTTTTTCTTTCTGTAGCACCAACACAATATTCACAGTGCTGATGGCAACTGTAAATATGCCAGCATAGTTCTCAATTACAAAATATAACAGACTCTCCATATGGAAAACAGAAGCAAAACATTTATTCAGAAACCAGAAAACCAAATCCCACCACCAGGAAACTGAATCCATCATAGCAACATAGGAGTTAATACACCACAACACAGTAGAGAGCCACACCATCCTTTAGCCTTCCCACAAACCAACATTCACAAGCCTAACTGTCTCCCTGAGTGCACCCTCTCCTCCCTCCAGCTCTAACTGCTCTGACTCCCAGCTTCCTATGTCCTCTGCTCCACCCTTGAGCAAACTTCTCCCACTACAGGTTTACATGATTACATTCAGCCAATTAGGGGACAGGGAAGATCTTTAGGTTACCATTACCATTGCACTTTCTTATGGTTTTTCCCATTTGTTACAATTCTCTGCAATATGACTAATGTGAAAATGTATTTAATAGCATATGTAGAATCCATATCAGATTGCAAGCCATCTTGGGGAGGGAGGAGGAAAGGAGGGGGAAGAAATTTAAAATTTATGAAAGTGATTGTTGAAAATGAAAAATAAATAATTTAATTTTAAAAATAAATAAATAAAAATAAAAGTTGTTTTAAGTTGGGAGAGCTAGCCACTTTCTCTTTTAGGCATTTCTCTGCAATGTTTCAAAATTTTCTATGACCTACTAAAAATTATAGGAGACATGTTCATTTCAAAACTTTTATTGGCTGCCATTTTATTAAAAATGGCAGACAATTATAAGTCAAATTTAAGATATATCTTAACAGCCATTATTAGTATAACTATAGCCACCTTCTTCTATTTTGTATAGCAATACTTAGTTTTTGACTGAAAACAAATTTCATCCCAGAGCTAGGCTTAATAATTATGTGGTTTAAATCCCCACTCGGGAGGTTATTTGGTACTGAGATTCTTTATCCACTAAGAAAGAAGACCTTGCAGTATAGTTAAGGGTCAAGTTGTAACAATACTGTTGGTTCTCTATAGCTGAGACACAATTGAGAGAAAAGGCAATGTTCCAAATGTCACAGAAGAGAACCCTTTTTCAATCCCATGGGTAGTGGTAGCAGAAGAGAGTACAAGGAGGTTTTACTGAGAATGCCCCTAGAGTTTTAATTACAGTACAAATTTAATTTAAAATGTCATGGCCTGAAAAATTATTAGAGAACAAATAGACAAATGTAAACTGCTGAGAAGGAAGGTTAAAATGGAGACTATGCTTTATTTGATCAATCTTACTACAATAGTCCAGTCATGCTACTATTAAAAGATAAGAATTCACAAGAACCCTATTTTCATCTAGGGACAGATTTACCAAAATATTCTTTCAAGTTATTTCTTTCTAGGTCAGAATCATATTGCTCTAAACCAACATTACAGGACTTAAAGGAAAAGGAATAAGTAAAATGTGATATCCAAAATCAGTCATAAAATTCAAAACCAAGCAAAGTTCAGAATTGAGAATAGGTGACATTTTCATAAATTACTTCAAAAATGTTGCCTCACACTGACATATAACTGGCCTGTTTTAACCCAACCAAATTAATTAAGAAGCAGGAAAAACTTCTCTCACCAGGGCAGAGATTGTCTTTATACACACACACACACATATATATGTGTGTGTATGTATGTATGTATGTATGTATCCCCAGCACATAGCATCACTTAATATATGCTGATTGACTGACCACTGCCCTTCTCACTTTCTCCCCGGCTCCTTCTCCAGTCAGGGGCATCACATCACCCATCTGGGATGGTTGGGTCAGAGTAAGAGCCATCAATGTTGGGATCACCATATCCCCTTGTCTTCTTCCTTCCTCCCTTCCTGCTTGACTTCTCACAGTCCTTGGGAAAGAATGGAATCAACAACTCCATTCTTTCTGAGGCCTTACCATTTGCCCTTTTTCTAAGTTCCGCTGTCACCAATCATGTAATCTTAATTACCTGTATCTCCTAAGGCCCTTTGGGTTTTATCATTCTCCACAACACTAGACTTTCAGGACTTCTGAACTTTTGCCTTGTATATGACGAAAGTTGTCTTCTCAACTTTATGCCTTACAGTTGAATTCAGTTTCATGTATTGTATCTTCCAATTAGAGTGTGAGTTCCTTGAGAGCAGGGGGTTTTTCTCAATTTTTGGCTTTTAAGAAGACTTTGTGATTGTCTTTTTCCCCATATTTTATATCTTCAGCACTTAGCACTGTGTTTGGTAGCCAGTGAGTGCTTAATTAATGGTTCTTTATTTGTATAGCAAACAGAGGAACATTTGTTCTAATATTTTATATGGCCAGTACAAATGATAGCTGACACTCATATAGTTCTTTAAAGATTTACAAAGCACTTAACATGCACCATCTCATTCGATCCGTTTTGAAACTGTGAGCTTTTTGCGAGCAAGGATTGTCTTTTCCTGTGTATTCCCTGCTTCCCCTGTGCTTAGCACAGTACCAGGCACATAGCAAGTATTAATTAATGTTAGCTAATTGATTAACTGATCATCAGGACAACTCTGTGAGTTAGAGTCACAATTGTGATTATTCCCATCTTATAAATAGAAAAATTGAGGTTCAATGAGATTAACATCTTAGCTAAGGAAATGTTAGAGATGGAATATAAACCCGCATCTCTTCTGATGCAAAATCCAGTGCTCTTTCAACAATGCTACAGTTGCCTAGTGAACAGAGATTTTAACAGTTTCATTCAACTCTGTATTAAATAATAAATAACTTTTTCTATATGGATTTTTTTTTTGCTTTTTTAGAGGGGGGGATGCAGGGCAATTGGGGTTAAGTGACTTGCCCAAGATCACATGGCTAGTAAGTGTTAAGTGTCTGAGGTTGGATTTGAACTCACATCCTTCTGACTCTAGGGCCAGTGCTCTATTCACTGTACCATCTAGCCGCCCCCTCCTATAAGTTTTTTAATAACTATTTTACTGTGGAGACAAGTTAAAAATCTCTTTCTGCCGTAGCTAATGAAACTTCTGTGGTGGCAGTAAATATGTATGGCAAACTAAAAGGCAAAGGAAATAGACTTTTATCTCAGAGGCTTCATACAAATTCACAAGGTAGGAGGAATTCAGTGCTATCTGCCTCTGACAATTGCATAGGGAATGAAATGACAACCAATTATCATAAAGGCTTGCCTCTGTTTATTTTGTCTGAACTTAAGTAACATAAGACTGACCAGGTGGAATAATCCTCTGTGATCACTTACAATCATCTTATTTTTCTTCTGCCTGCACCTGAAATTGTTTTAGTATATGGAATTTCCAACAAGGAAACTCCCTCCCACAATGCAGCTCAGCAACTCTTCTTCAATTCAGAGTCTTAGAGAATTACCTAAGGCATTGAAGGGTTAAGTGAATTACCCAAGGTCACATAGTAAGTATGTGTTAAAGGCAATACTGCATAGTAGATAAAGGGATGGCCTCAGAGTCAGGAAACTCTAGACTCTTAATTGTGTAATCATACAGTCTGTGCAATCTCTAAAGGATCTTCATTCTACCTTCTACTTTCAAAAATGAGTTTGGTTCCCAGAGGAAAGTTGGCTACATTTTCCCTTCAGGGTCTTATGGGTACCCATTGTGGTTTCAGCAGTGATTCTCTCATACCATTGGCTTGAGCCCCCAGGGGTGTGCTTCTCCCTAATGTTATTTCAGAATTATTTAGTCAGACAGTTTTAAGAAGTTTTTAAAAGATGTATTAATTAAGGCAATAGAATGAGATAAATTAGTATAAAACACCTACCCAAAGTCTGTGACATAGCTGCCCACAAGTACAGAGCCCCAGAGAAAGTAATCTCAAGCACAGAGAGCTCAGAGAGCAAAAGGGTAATTCACAGATCCTGTTAGCTGGGTATCTTCTTCTAATTTGTGGTATGCCAAAGAACTTTTAAACATTATTAATCTCTGTTCATCTTTGTACTCAGCTCCTGATTGAGATACTGCCACCAGCTGATCTAGAAAAAACCAAAAAAAGGAAAGTCTAACATTGCCCAGAAACTTCTAAGCTGGTAGATCTTCCTCTGGTCAAATAAGGAGGAGAAAAGGAGATATGCCAGTACAGACACATGCTACAATTTATTCTTTCAAGTTCTATTTTGCCCTCTGGTTCTAGAATATCAGGGCAATTTTCCTTGAGAATTTCTTGAAGTATGCTTTCTAAGTTCTTTTTTTGATCATGGCTTTCTGGTAGTCCAATAATTTTTAAGTTGTCTCTCCTGGATCT
>CM053582.1:447813198-447832769 GCA_028627135.1 Pseudochirops cupreus
CACTGGAATCGGCTTGTGGGTACCATTGTGCTTAATTGTTTGAATCCCTCAGCCCAGATCCCCAAATACCAAGGCAGTTGCTAGACTCTGATTGGGATTTTGGTGGAAAGCTCTTCAGTGATGACACCCTCTACTGCCAGGACTTCAAAATACCCAGGGTCACCTCTCTACCACCAGGAACCACCAACCAGGTGATTTAGTGTTTTGTTTTGTTTTCCCACTAGACCTGTGATTTCCTTGGTGCAGGGAACTTCCAACATGAAACTTCCTCTACTGATGCAGGTCAACACTTTAGTTTCAACTTAGAGTCTTCGCATTTCTGGGGTACTGAAAGGTTGAGCGACTTGGTCAGCCAGGTGGTATTGCCAGTGGATCCTAGGCCTAAAGTCAGGCAAACCTGAATTGAAATCTGGACTCAGACATTTAACTAGCTGTGTGACTCTGAGCAAGTCACTTAACCACTATCTGCCTCAGTTTCTAGAAGCGTAAAATGGAACTGATAATAACACCTACCTCTCAAGATTGTTGTGAGGATCAAATGAAATAACATTTGTAAAGTGCTTAGCACAGTGCCTGGAACACAGTAAGTGCTGGGTAAATGTTAGTTGTTGTTGTTGTTACTTGCCCAGAGTTACAGTCGGCCCTAGCGCTTAGTTAATAGTGCCTAGTATGTAGTAAGAGTTTAATAAATGTCTGTTGAATGACTACACCAGGCTGCCTCTCATTTAGCAAATAATGAAAGGTAAATAAGACTCTAGTGGCATTTTATTTCTTCTTTATTTCATTTCTTTGCATGCTTCTTTTTCCCCAAAGGAAAGTATCTACTACCATGACATTCTGCTGACCCCACCACCAACAACCGGCAACCCTTTCCATGTACATCTCACTACTGTACTCTGCATGGGCACTCTGTATTCTCTCCTCAATCCTCTTTACCAGAGAGGAGAGCGTGTCAAACTTGGCATTCCAAAGGGTTTGGACTATTTTGGCAATAATAATAACAGCTAAAAATGATATAGTGATTTAACATTTACAAACACACTATATAACTCAGATGTCATGTGATGGACCTGCTGTGTCATGTGACTTGACACAGTGAATAGAGGGTCTAACCCTAGAGTCAGGAAGACTAGTTCAAATACAGCCTCGGGTACTAAGTAGCTGTGTGATGCTTGGCAAGTCATTTTACCCTATTGCCTAAATTTCCTCATCTGTAAAATGAGCTAGAGAAGGAAATGGCAAGCCACTCCACTGTCTTTACCAAGAAAACCCCAAATGTGGCACAAAGAGTTTGACATGACTGAAATAAATCAACAATAATAACAATACGAAGAATGCTGGGATTGGGGCCAGAAAGAAGGATCCAAATCCCACCTCATCTTTTCAGGATAGAATCATAGCTCTATGACCAGAGAGATGCTCAAAGGTCCTCTAGACCATCCCTTTTAACTTACAGATTAAAAAATAGTCATCATAGTTACAGTGATTTCCCTAAGACCATAGGATAGATACAGTGTAGCAAGTGGCTGAGCAGGAATTTGAACTCCTCTCTCTCAAAATAGGATTCCAAAGTTCTTCCCACTGTGCATTCTAGAGCTCTATGCACAAGAAAAATTATTCTCCATCACTTTCTTTCCCTAGTTATATGCTTTGGAGATTATTTTATGGCATTTTTTAAGCCCACATATGGGCAATGGGCCTTTTGCAAATAAAAAACAAATACGGTGATTGAAAATTATTGGCACCACTCAAGGGTCATATCCCCCCCCCATCCCCCAAGAACATATATGCTCTGACTCCCATCTCTCTCTGTTACAGGCTTCATAGTTTTTCCTATTTCTCAGTACTACATAGCCTGAACCTGGCAAGACATTAATCAGTATTCAGCCCAACACTAGAAAGCCAGTCCCTAAGGATGACAGGAGCAACGCTCATCTTCAAATTGAATTGTTTTTTAATGGAATTCTACAAAGTCAAAAAGTCCTACTGAATTCAGAGTGGGGTCTTGTCACAACACGCTTGGCAGATGTATCAGGGTTAAACTGGCAGAAAGCTCGTGTTGGGGACTGGAGGCGATATATAATTGAGTTGGGGTTGAGGGAGAAAGTTAAGAGAATTTAGGGAGAACAGCCAACTTTTGATGATCTGTGATCAAGGGTAGAGATGGCACACAATCAGAGGATATTAGACTTGGAAGAGACCTTACAGATAACCTAATCCAACCTCCATTATTTTATAGATGAAGAATCACAATATGGTGACAAGAGCGTCAGATTTGAAGCTTAGGTCCAGACTCTACTTATTTTGTGACCTTGGGCAAAACTTCTCCGGCCCTCTGTTTTCTCATTTACACAATGAAGGGGATATAATTAGGCTGTCACTAAGGTCTGCCTCAACTCTAAATTTTTATGACTATAGGAAGTAACTTTCCCAAAGTCATGCTACCTGTGTGACCTTTAGATATCACTTAAACTCTTTGAGACTCAGTTTCCACATCTGTTAAAGGAAGGAATTAGACTAGATGATGTCTAAAGTCCCTTTGGACTAAATCTGCATTCTTATCATTTAGTACATTACTAGCAGAGTCAAGATTAGAACCCAGATCTCAACATCCAACTGTGTATTCATTCTACTCCTACCACATAGCATCTAAGGACAATCTAAAAGCCTCTTTTTGAAATCTCCTCTTTGATTTAACTTAAGATGTTTTATAGCAGGGAAGCTAGGTGGCGCAGTGAATACAGCACCAGTCCTGGAGTCAGGAGGACCTAAGTTCAAAATCAGACCTCAGACACTTAACACTTACTAGCTCTGTGACCTTGGACAAGTCACTTAACCCCAATTGCCCTGCCTTCACCCCTCCAAAAAGAAAAAATACATATTTTATAGTGCTACTGAATTTGAAATCAATTTCTATTTCAAAGGTTTGCAAGTGTTTAAAAAGAGGTTTGCCAAAGTGCCATTTCTGCTTCATATGTGTTTGTATGAGGTGGGATTGGTGAGGATGGGAGGTTACTATTACTTCTTATTGGAAAGATAATAGAATGAATGATTTTTAAGGCAAAGGCAAAGGCAAAATGAGTTCTTAAGTACAAGCCTCAATGAGCAGCTCACTCTTTGTAACGAGGGTTGATTACAAAATCACTGGAATCACTCTGATGAGCCCAAAGGGCAGGAACCTTCACCTCTAATTGGGAAGGCAACCCTTCACAGAGAATGAGAGCATGCCTATTGATACCTCTTTTAGAGGACTCACACCACTCCTGACTGAACTTTATAAGCAGAGATCATGCCACCCAAATTTAGATAAGTCTAGATATAAGGTTTTTTCATCATTAAACTACTCTCTATGAAACAGGTCTTAAAGGGACAGTGGACTTTACATTTTACCTAAACTGTATTTGGAGTAAACTCCAAGTGAAGGTATAAAAGCCAAAAGAGAGATAAGGACCACTTTGGAGGCAGATCCTGGAATAAGACCTCCTACCTGGGAGCCCCCAGAGCCTTGTGAGTTCCTTGACCAAGGAATAAATCTGGAAGCCAGAAAAGAACGTTGCAAAAGTAGTAAAACCTGACCCATAATTTACATATTATCATTTTTTTAAAAAACAAAAAGCTCATTTTGGAAAAAAATTTCACTGTGCTGCAGATCAAATTACTTTAGTGCTGCTCTTCCTTATTCTTGCCTATTAAAAAAATACTTGGAATAGAGAAAAAAAATCTCCCTTTCATCAGATACCTATAATAGAAAATCTGGCTCATGTTATTCAAGTCATTTTGATAGAATTCTATAACCAACAGCAAAGCCTAAAAACAGCAAGTAGGTAAGAGGGACCTAAACACATACAATTCATATGCAACTGCATTTCCCCGTCTCTGATCCATATGACACAACCACAAGCTAGTCAATAGTCTTCATCTGCCACAATAATATAAGGGACTAGCTCTCTAATGCCCATAAACCTAGAGATCTGTGAGAATACTTCTCTCTCCCTTCTCTGCAAAAATTTGGGGACTAAAGCAAAAAACTTTGAATTATGTTCAAACTATTTGAATAGTTATCAGACTTAGTTGATGTATTAGTTTGAACTGGTTTTTTTTTTCTTCCTCTTTTCTTATTTGTTAATAAATGGTTCTCCAGGAGGAAGAGGATTTATTAGGATATGTATGTAATGAAAAAGAAAAAGGAAATATATCAATAAAAATGTCAAAATAATAGCTCACATTTATATAATGTTTTACTGTTTATAAAGCACTATATTCACAACTTGGTGAAGTAGGAGGAGGAGCACCAGGCCCAATGCTCTATCCACTGAGCCACACAGCTACCTCCTATCTGCCCCATCACCTCAATCTGCTGCTACCCTTATGGGCCTAGCTCAAAGTTGTTAAAGTTTATACCAGTGAGATTAGCAGCAAACTCAAAGGCAGAGACCTTGAAAAGCCCTAGAGACACATAGACCTAGTAGAAGCATCTGGGAGCCCTTAGTAGTAATCCTCCTGCCAATCTGAAACCAAGTACCAGCCCACAACACCCTAAACTTTCAGCCTGATAAATATATACATGTTCTTTTTTTCACATATGTAAGGTTATTTTTCATTTGTCAGATTTATCACAAAATCCACTCATTTCAAGGGCATGTGCTGCTCAAGGAAAAGAAAAATGGTAAGTCTTCTCAACCCCAATTCAGTTAGGAAATGTTAGAGCTGGAACATAAACCCAGGTCTCCTGAGTCCCAAGTCATGCATTCTTGCCACAAGACTAGGTTGCTTCATCTACTTACCCACGTGTAGCTATTACATACACACAAATAGTCATGTGACTTTTAAGGTCACCATCTGAGATTTTGCATCCTGACCATCACTACAGAATTGCTTCACTGAACAAAAGTCCTGGTCCTGGAATGTTCAGGAGACATGTTCCTCACACAATATTTTCCCTTAAACAGTCAACACTCAGAACCACAAAATTCTAGACTCACAGAAGCTCAAGGTCAGAAACTTCCTTGCAGATTATCTAGTCTAATCTAATGTGAACAGGAATCCCTACTACAACATCACTGACTAATGGTCATCCAGGATCTGCTTGAAGATGTCTGTTCCACTTTTGGAAGGTGTTAATCATTAGGAAGTTTTTCCTTTCATCAAAGCCTAGATGTTCCTTCCTGTGGTTTTCACCCATTGCTACTAAATCTGTCTGACCCCAGAGAATGGAACATAAATCATCCGTCTGGCTTTATAGTTAAGATAACTAGATTTGGAGTTAAAAGATCTGGATTCCAAACCCAATTCTGCCGGTTATCACATATAAGCTTGGACAAGTCGCTTTCACTCCAAGGACTTTTGCCTTCCCTTCTATAAAAGTTCAAGTCTGGAGGAAGTGACCATGCATAAGTCACTTCATCATTCAAGACCTCAGTTTCCTTAGCCATAAAATAGGAAGCTGATTTCTAATGTCCCTTTAGGCTTTGAATCTTATGTCTCTGGTTCTACTTTTGGTTCATATGTTCCCTTATATTCTGATGGGTTATTTTTTGTTTTGTTTTTTAGGCACCTGGAGGCACAATAGATAGAACCCTGGACCAGAAGTTAGAAAGACTTGAATTCAAATCCAGCCTCAGATACTAGTTGCATGACCCTGGGCTAATCATTCAAACTATTCTATATGGCTCAGTTTCCTCAAGTATAAAATAGAAGTAATAATAGCACCTAACTCACAGGGTTGTTGGAAGGTTCAGGTAAGATATGATTTGTAAAAGCACTTAGCACAGTGCCTAGCATATATAGGTCTAGTATAAATGCTTATTCCCTTTTCTCCCCTCACCTTTTTAATTTTTTTCATGCTCTCAGTAAGCCCTCTGTTCTAAATACTATTGTCTACCTTGATAAATTCGTTAATGTGGTGAGAACAATATCCTAACCTCCAATTCCCATACAAGTTAAGGCTACTTTTGCCTTTAAAAGTATTGAAACTGTACTTGAGATTTGATTGGTTCAGGAAAGTAAAGGCTTAATCTGTTGACAATTACTTTCTAGTTGCCTGAGTATAAAACAACCATGATGAAATCCAGCCTCTCTCTGATGCCTGGCCAGTAGACCACCATGGGCCACTTAGAGGCAAAGGAGTTTTGCTCATCTAAGTCAATTCAAGGTGTCCTCAATGGTTAGCTTTCTTGGATATCCTTCCCCTCTATGGATAAATAAATCACTTTTAACTGATGAATGACCTACCTTTAGGTGTCTTATTTTGTTCTGCTATCAGACAAACTAATAAAGGACTAACCTGATTCAGGCCCAGATGACTGCAACCTGTCTGTAGTTTCTCAGTCATGCCTTGAGAATATTGGGGTTATCTTAAGAATGGCCAATGTACCTGGTGCTCTTTTTTGTAGAAAAAGCACATGGTCTTTGGCATTCACATAGCACATTTTTATCCATTAGGAAGAACAAGAGGTGCTCTTCTAAGCTGAGGAGGAAGGGGTGAGTCACAGCTCCCATTACTGCCTAAGATGGAATATTTATACCTTCTCTTAGGGCATAGACAATAGATCGTTCAATACTTTCTCAACTTTTACCTCTGGGACAGAGCTAAAAAATGGAGAGGGCTGTCCTTAGTCAGTAACACATGAATAGTAGCATGGGAGACTCAGAATGGCAATAACAACACAAATTCCAGGGAATACCACACTACCAGGAAAGGTAGTTTGACCTTTGACCTAAGGACGCTAGTTTGGATGCAGCTCTGGAGTTTCTGGGAAGCTGTTTCCTAAGCAGCTGCTTGACTGGAAACGCCTGGGGGGAGTGGAGAGTCAGCTAAATTTTCAGAATGAAAAAATTTGCACCTCAGAAATCAGCAAATGCTACAAATAAGAATTTAATTTGTTGTTTTGCAGATTGTCTAGATTCAAGAAAATGAGGGAGAAATGTGAAATACAAAGATTAAACACAAAAAGTGTGTTGTGGGTGCATTGTTTCTGGTTGTTAAACATTTACCAGCATACCCCCGAACACATCCCAGAAAAAGAGAAGCATATCCTATGACGAGGAAACCTTCACCATATAGATATGGAGGAACTGGATAATGAATTGAGGAAGAAATTCCTTTTTTTTCCCCCAATATATTTTTAATAAATATTTCTCAATTACATCTAAAAATTTTACATAAAATTTACATTAAAATACACACAAAAATTTTTAGTTCAAAATTCTCTTCTTCCCTCCCTTCCCTCACCCCTTCTTGAGAAGGCAAGCAGTTTTATGTAGATTGTGCATGTGCAGTCATGCAAAACACATTTCTGTATTAGCCATGTTGCAAAAGAAAAGACAGAGCTCTAAAAAAAAAAAAACAAGAAAAATAAAGTTTTAAAAAGGATGCTTCAATCTGCATTCAGACTTCATTAGTTCTTTCTCTGGAGGTGGAGAGCTTTTTTTATCACAAGTCTCAGAATTGTCTTGGATCATCATCATATTGCCCAGAACAGCTAAGTCATTCACAGTTGCTCATTGTACAATATTGCTTTTACTATATACAGTGTTCTCCTGGTTCTACTTACTTCACTTTACATCAGTTCAAATTAGTCTTCCCAAATTTTTCTGAAACTATCCTGTTCGTCTTTTCCTATATTACAATAGTATTCCATCAAAATGCCATCCACACCCAAAGAAAGAACTATGGAGTCTGAATACAGATCAAAGCATATTATGTGCTCTTTTTGTTGTTGTTTTGTTTTGTTTCTTCTTTCTCATGGTTCCCCCCACGAGTTCCAATTCTTCTTTACAACATGACTAATGTGAAAATACGTTTAATATGAATGTATACGTAGAGCCTATATCAGATTACACACTGTCTTGGGGAGGGGAAAACAGGAGAAAATTTAAAACTAAAGATCTTATGAAAGTGAATGTTGAAAACTAAAAATAATTTTTTAAGAATAGTATTCCATCACAATCCTATATCACAACTTCTTTAGCTATTTTCCAATTGATGGTTATCCCCTCATTTTCCAGTTCTTTGCCGCCACAAAGAGAACTGCTATAAATATTTTAGAACATATAGGGGTTTTTTTTCCCTTTTTTCCTGATCACCTTAGGAAACAAACCTAACAGTGGTATTCTTGGGTCAAAGGGTATGCACAGTTTTATAGTCCTTTGGGCATAGTTCCAAACCGTTCTCCAGAATGGTTGGATCAGTTCACAACTCTACCAACAGTTCATTAGTGTCCCAATTTCTCCACGTTCCCTCCAACATTTGTCATTTTCCTTTTCCAACATAGTTTGCCAATGTGATAAGGGGGAAGAGGACTAACCTAAGTCAAGCCCAGATGATTGCAACCTGTCTGTAGTTTTTCAGTCCTGCTTTGAGAATATCAAAGTTATCCTAAGAATGGCCAATGTACCTGGTCCTCTTTTTTATAAAAAAAAGCACATTGGCCTTAGCATTCACATAGCACATTTTTATCTACCAAGTTGTTTAGGAGAGAATTTCTAAGATTCCTTCCCACCACTCTAGAGTTCCAGATGGTCCATAATTCAAGCCCACCATGCCTCAAGTAGTGATAACCTGCTTCTGTAGAGATTTAGTGCTGTTCAGTCATGTTCAACTCCTTGTGTTCCTATTTGGGGTTTTCTCAGCAAAGATATGAGAATGATTTGCCATTTCCTTCTCCAGCTCATTTTACAGGATGAAACTGAGGCAAACAGGATTAAGTCACTTGCCCTGAGGCACACAGTTAGTAAGTCTCTGAGGCTGGATTTGAACTTGGGTCTTCCTGACTCCAAGTCTGGCACTCTATCCACTTCACCATCTAGCCAACCCTCCCTAGAGAGGACCATGAGTATTTGAGATCATGGTGCTTGGAGCCACCTTGTAAACTTTTTTATTTCTTCTCTTGCTGACCAAAAGCAGTAAGAAACTAAGGCTTCACTCTGGGAAATGATGTTTGAGTTTTTTTGTTGTTTCTACTACTACTACTACTACTACTACTACTACTACTACTACTACTACTACTACTACTACTACCACTACTACTACTACTGCTTCTTCTACTATAATGATATTTTTATTAATTAAACAGTTAACTTTTCCTAAAAGTGATGTCACAATATTATATGGAGGAGGTATTACATGGCACCAAAAGTATCTAGCACCAAGGGAGTAACTGGGAAAGTAGTTCTTAGAGGGGCTGTATACGTCTGTTCACATTCATATTCTATGAGTTCAGATAATTCCATAATAATGTGCCTCACGGATGCAACTTCTATATACAACTAACTGTTACAGACAAAACACTCTTCCTATGATCTTCAAGTGAAGCTTTATTAATAAACACCAGCTTCTATATGATTTATCCTGGCCTAAGAGAATTCATGTCTAACATTTCCTATTACAGCAACTCTCTTCAAAGCTTCAGTCATTACTGCCTCATGTTCCCAAACTACAAAAAAGATAAAGAGCTTATCAATGAAATGACCAAGTACAACTCCAGAGGACTAAGAATGAAACATGCTACTCAATTCCTTACCAAAAGGTAATGTATTTGGGATAGAGACTCAGACATATGTTTTGGACATAGTCAATGTAAGTATATTTTTTTTTCTTAACCACGCATATTAGTTAAAAAGGATTTCAGTTGTTTTCCCCCTAAACGGATGGGTTAGAGCAGTGGTTCTCAACCTGTGGGTTATGTTCAATTTGTAACAATGAAAATACATCCTGCATATCAGATATTTACATTACGATTCATAACAGTAGCAAAATTACAGTTATGAAGTAGCAACGAAAATAATTTTATGGTTGGGGATCACCACAACATGAGGAACTGTATTAAAGGGTTGCAGCACTAGGAAGGTTGAGAACCACTGGGTTAGAGGGATAGGAAATAAACGTTTGTTTGCTGAAAAAAAGTTTTCAGTGAATAAAATGAGTGGAGGAGATTGGATTAAATGTGTCTAAAACCCTTTCAGGTTCTAAATCCTCTGACTCTCTGACCTGTGGGACTGAGGAAGTCTTCTACTTTCACCATCAAAGGTAAGAATTTTGATGTAGACTGTATTCCTCTTTTAAGTGCTGAAAGCAGATTGAAAAGTAAAAACAATGTCAGATATATCTTCTCCAATTTGAGTAGCAGCTTCCCCAGTACTTTATGTGGTGCTCTCAGCTTATAGGTTCCTCTTAAACTAACACATCTTATATCTCAGGCAAGAAAATGAAACTCACTTTGTTTTAACATATCTCTTTGTGAGTTCAAATACAGATCTCACCAGTCTCCTTCTCTAGGTTTCCATCAAATTTCTCTGAAACATTATATACAAAAGTAATTCTTAACAGGCAAAGGAGGGTTGTGGAAATGATTGGAAGCACAACATGCCACCTGAGAAGGATAACAGTCCTAGGCATTCAGGAAGCCATATTAGGTCCCTACAAGATGAAGAGAGAAATAGAAATGTCAGAAGAGGCAAAGAATAGATCTAAGATAAATGCTGCCACTTTATAATTCTACCTAGTCCTGTCACCTCCTAGAAGTAGTTAATGATATTTCCTGATAATTAGCCTGAAAAGCTTCCAGAATCTGTATCCTGAAGCCCATCTGAGCTAAGCCTCTTGGAAGTTTAGAAGTACAGAAGTTAAATAAAACTAAGCTGACTTGGCTTGGTACATATCTTTTTGTTTGTTCCTAAAGCAATGGGAAAAAAGCAGGTCTTAGGGACAAATTTATCCTGTCAGTGGGCGCATCTGACTTGAAGTGGCTACATCATTACAATTAAGAATATTGCTTGGAGGAGACCTTACAATGATGAGCAGTCCTGAAGACATCATAGTCCGAGCCTAGGGAAAGATAAAAAAATATCTCTTTAATTCATGGTTCCCTGGTAATTAATTGGAAGGGGAAGGGAGAGGAAGTGAATTTGGCAGATGTGGGGGAGGGTGAGTAATTTCTGAATAATGAAAATACTTGCTTATATATTCATTACTGCAATACTAGGACTCACAGAAACTATTCAATCTTAGCAGTCTCTTTCCACAAAATCTCTTTAACTTCTTTCTCCTGGGAACATCAGAATGTAGTTCATTTTGTCCCCACCCAGAGTTTTGTCTGGCAACATCTGAATTTGGCACACATCTCTCAGGCCCCTTAGCTCCTGTTCAACAAAGACTAAAGAACAGATTTTACTCAGCCTGAAAGAAAAATACAAAAGACTCTCACCAAAGTCCATATGCAATAAAAACAACTTATTTTCCCTCCCAGATAGGCCTCTGCCTTCCTCAAGGAACTGTATAGTCCTTCTGACATAGTACTACCCTACAGGAGTCAAGCTACCCTTCCATCTGATGGGTTCCATCTTCCTTTGGCCCTAATGCGCCACATGATTCTCACTATCATCAAAAGTTATAGGTTTACAGACTAATGTCCAATGTGAAAATATTTGCAGATCCTATACTCGATTGCATGACACCATGGAGGAGGGGGGAGAGGAAGGGAAGAAAATTTGAAACTCAAGGGATTGTGTAACTGAATCTTGTAAACTAAAAGTAAATAAACAAATCAATTCAAAAAAAAGTTATAGGTATAGGTTTTGCTTCTATATCAAGGTATAAGGAACAGAACAGTGGACCTAGATTCAGAAAGACCCTGGATTTAAATCCCACCTCAGACACTTTCAGCTGTGTGATGCTGAGCAAGTCACAACATCTCTGGGCCTCAGTTTCCTCACCTGTAAAATGAGAGGGTTAGACTCAATGGTCTCTAAGATTCCTACTTGCTGCACTTGTTCCTATCTCCATCTGTCAGTGGCTTCTCTCTTTGTATGTCTCCATTTGGCAAAGCTCCTCAGTGCCAACAGTTGTCTCTATAGGCCTCAAGGACGTGTTGATCTCTCTCCAGATCCATGTGCTAAGCCCAACGGTAACTTAGCTGTGTAACCTCACTTTGTTCTGTTAGTAACAGAAAAAAAGGCCTCAGTCAGTGAGGCAAGGGAATCAACACCTCTTCTGGGGAATTCACTACTTGTCAAGCTGAAACAAGCAGGAGCACGTATTTACTTAAAGGCCTCATCACTGGGGTACATTTAATCCTTGTTATTAATCAAATATGAGCCTGGAGATGAGCTTTGTGTCTGTAGTCTAAACCTAGTTAAGCTCTGAGCGATTCACCATCAGATGATGAAAGTATTTTCATTCAATAAGAATACATAAGCAAGTATTTTCATTATTCAGAAATTACTCACCCTACCCTGCCACTCACAAAGATGGTCTCCCAAGTTTCATAGATATACTGCATTTGTTTTTATTCTCATTGGGTTTGGTCATTCAACCATCTAATTTGACTGTCACCCAATTCACATTCTTCCATCTTGTCTTGATGGGGGGGGATTATGATGAAAAGGGTAACCACAACAATATCTCACATCCTTAAAGTATTTGGTAATAAATGTTGGTTAAATGGGATCTAGCATATGAACAAATCTCATGAGTCTCCTGGCTGAGGTAGCCTCTCCAGGTGGAGGATACTAGGGAGTATTCTTCCAGGAGAAATCATCATTATGTGTGAGGTAAGAACCTTGGAGACACTGGGAAATATAACCATAACTGGTTCCAGTAGCCTAATCACACAGGGAAAGGAAGGCCCCCTGATTGTCTTTAGAGGCATTCTCAATGGCCTTTCAGCATCAGCCACCTTCTCTTCACTCCTGGAAGACTACCATGACTCTTTTATTCTTGGAAACCAATAAGTGACCAGTCTGAAAAGTGAAAGGCCATGGGGTCATCTCCCTTGATGAGGCCACACAAGCCCAAGAAACAAACCTCAGACCTTAGCTTTAGTGTTTTTTATCATATGTATTGAGAATATAACCTTCACAGTCTTGTGAATTCTAAGAATCTAGAGGGTACTTCAGCATCCCAGCATTTTAAGCCAGGTTTTTGCAGTTAACCCAGCATTGGTACCTGGAGGAGCAAAAAAGCAACTTCCAAAAGCCATACCATCAAATGCTGAGATGAGGATTTATCTAGCAATCATGCCACATCTGGCCATGAACTTCCTAGGAACAACCATGTTCAGAAACTGACCAAAATTTTGAGCTTCATCCCTCTCATAGACCAAGGTAGTACAGGAGAGATTAGCCCGATTACCTCCAAGATATCAGGAAAATGTCTGAATTGTATTCTTGCTAAATATTTGAAGTAAATATCTGTCTGTAAAAGATAATCAAAGTTGACTTTTTCCTTTCTATTCTATATCTCCTATATACCTATTTACTTACTGTAATGATAATTAATTTAGCAGGTACTTAGCCCTTAACCACTAAGGGCTAAGTACTTCAGTGAAAGAAACAGAAGGTGTGAACTCTGTCCCCCGTTGCTGACATAACAGGAAGGGGTTGGCTGAGACAGGAAGCCAGTGTGTGTGTGTGTGTGTGTGTGTGTGTGTGTGTGTGTGTGTGTGTGTTTAAGAAGAGCTCCAGAGGAGAAACAGACAGGATCAAGAATTGGAGCAGAATTTTCATAGCATCTGGAAGCTGGGCTGCTGGACTGAGAACTGAGTTGGAGTTTCCCATGAGACCAGAATCTGGTGAAGGCTGAAGTTGTTGCCGAGGAGGTCACCTGGAAGGTTGAGAAGGCCTCCTGGAAGACTGAGATTTCTTCTGGGTCCTAGGGCCAGCTGAACTGCTGGAGGACTGTAGAAGCATGACCCAGATAAGACTTTGTTTGTTTGTGGCTTGGTTGATTCTTGAGTTCACAGAAACAGAAGTGGTAAAGGTTTTGAGATGTGCTGGACCCCATGAACTTTAGCATGTACCAAGAACTGCCCAAAGGACTGGACAAGAACCTGGGAACTGTCTGCCTCTGAATCCAAGTGACTGGTGGATTGAGGTAGGAGCTAGTACCATGGAAGTGGATCCAGGGAATCTGAGAAACCACCCTGAGTCAAGATGAAGAAAAGGCCCCTCCTTGGATATTCAATGTGTGATGAAATTGAAGTTTACCAGACACCAAGGGGTGGAGGGTTTCTATAATTTTCTAGTGATTGTATTTAGTGATTAATGATACTTAGTAATTGTGAATCTGGATAAGTGACTGATTAAGTTAACTTATGGTTGCCCCATGAGTGGAAGACTGACTTGTATTGTGAAATGATTGAATGATTAAGTAAGGAGGGTTTCCCCCTTAGGGAAACCAGATGATTATTCTTTCATTCTTTGTTCTAAATACTGTGGCCACTTTGGTGAAAACTATGTGGCCATTCTAAAGTTAAGCTGTTGTGAACACCATATTGTGATTTTATGTGATAAGATGTAATGTTGTAAATATTATACTATACCCTGATTTTCTGAGAAAAGTTTGCCTTGATTTGTAATGGAATAAATGGAGTGTTCACTATACTGTGTAATCAGAAACTTAAAAGCTGTCCACAGTAGCATTCTTTTGGGAAGCTGCTTGTACATGGTGTTATACTTAGAGATTGTATTTCCCATTAGAATGTAAGCTCCTTGAGTCAATATCACATTGTTGGTTCATGTTGAGCCTCTAAAACCATGATGTCTTTTTCATAAGGATTCTTATTAGTCACATCTCCTCATTCTCCATTTGTACTTTTAAAATCCAACTTCAAGACTTTATATTTAACTCTATTAAATTTCATCCTATTAGACTCAGTTCATCATTTTTGTCTGCTAATATCTTTTGGGATCTTGAATCCATTGTCCTAAATGTTAGTTCTCTATCCCAGCTTCATTTATCCAATCATTGATTATTTTTAAAAGGTTGAAGAGAACAAAACTGTGAACAGATATACCTAAGGCACTCCACTAGAGGTCTCCTGCCAAGGTGATATTGATCCATTAATGTCTGTTCCATCTAACTGGACTAGTATCAAGAGAAGATGGAAGAATGTAAGTTGGGCGACAGTCAAATTAGATGGTTGAATGACCAAACCCAATGAGAATAAAAACAAATGCACTATATCTATGAAACTTTCCTTGCCCACCAGTCTAGAAACCATGTCAAAAAATAAAAACAAATTAGTCTAGCATGACTTGTTCATGATGAACCTATCTTTGCTGACTCTGAGTAACCATACTTTTCCTTTCTAAGTGTTTATAAACCAAAGCCTTAATAATGTCTCCCTAAATTTTGGCAAGAATCAAGGCCAAATTCACTTTTGATTATCTATATCCCCATGGTATGTATATTCTTCATATGCATATATATAACATATATATATATATACCTACTACACATACATACTATATATACTATAATTTACATTTTTTTTCTCTTAAAGAATTTATCCTAGCAACATGATGTTTTGTTACCAGAAAAGATAAAGGACAGAAAAGTAGAGGAGTTGAAGCTTATAACCTAAGCTCCAAAGTGGCAAGAGTGAGTCCTATCATCAGGGCCAGAGGAAACAAATAGGTATCATAGCCAAAGTACACATGCTTAAATTAACATTTATGAGTTGATGTCACTTTGTTTCACAATTAAGAACTATAAACTCTCCAAGAAGACCCTGGGATACTCCTTATTCTTCCTATCCCCCTAGGGTACAATGATTTGCTAGAGAGTTTATGGGAATTAGCCTTCCAGCTTAATTGCCATGGGGAGCTAAAAGGAAGCTGACACATAGTTCCTGCCCTCAGACTGCTTACAATCCAATGAGAGACAGGATAGACTCAAAATTATAAGAAGCACAGTGCAAATAAGGACACACATTAAGTACACATTCATTCAACTACAGCTGTAGTAAGCTACTGAAAAGTGCTAAGTAATGTAGGGATTGGAGAAGGATGAAAAGTGGAGTTTAGCAGAGCTGGGAGTGAGACCAGATATAGGTAGAGGCTTGTTCAGTAATTTTCAGTCATGATCCCTTTTAGGGTTTTCTTGGCAAAAATATCAGTGTTTTGCCATTTCCTTCTCTCGCTCATTTTACAGATGAGGAAACTGAGGCAAACAAAGTTAAGTGACTTGCCCAGAGTCACAGCTAGTAAGTATCTGAGGTCAAAAACTCAGGTTTTCCTGACTCTAGGTATCACACTCTATTCACTGTGCTACCCTGTTGCCCCAAAGGTAGAAGTAGAAAGAGTCCCGAAAAGCATTGATGGAGGGGAGCTTGTATGGGAGCTGGGCTAGGATAACTAAAACATTGACTTGACTAGGGAAACCTAGTCAGAGTATAGGGTGAAATGAAGGGAGTTAAGGACGGACTGGGGGAAGGAATGTAAAGCCTGTAATGAGGGTCATTAATGTGATTCAAGAGGCAACAGGGAATAATTGACAAGTTCAGAGAATGTGAATGACGTGATCGGAATGAACTTAAAGAAGAAGATTCCTCTGAGTCCAATAGAAGCAAGGGGAGAGCATGGAAGCAAGGCTGATGTTAGGGCCCAGACTAGGATTACAGCTAGAGAGGAGGGAAAAGAAGCTAAGAAATATTCTAACACTCAATCAACCAATCGAGTATTTATAGAGCACCTGCGATGTACTGAGCATTTCAAAAGATGCAAACAGGTATAGAATATGATCCCCAGTCTCAAAAAATTTACAGTTGAGATGGAGCAATATATTTCAAGATAACTCACGAGACAAGGTCTCATGCTGCCCATTGTATGACTGTTTTTATTTGAACTGGACCAGTGATTTCATTGCCATAGGGAACTCTCAGTGATAGTACCTTCTCTGCTTGGCCAGTCAATATTGCTCTACTATTGATAGTCTCAGAAAGCTGTCTCACAGCTCTGAGAGATTAGTGACTTGCCTGGGGTCATTCAGCCAGGGCAGGCCCAAGTGAAGTCTAGAATCTTGGCTATGAGAGGAGGTGGGGTGTGGTCTACATGGTGAAGGAAGGACAGGGTCTAATCGGAGAGGAAACATCTGCAAAGTGCTTTGAAAACCTCAATGTACTGTTAAATTATGTAATAATATAATATTAATTACTATTATTATTATTGGAAACAAAAGGTACAGAAGTCTCTTGTCTGAGGTGTTTAGGGGTCCCCCTAGCGATCCGCTGAATCTCTCAGGGCGCGCTACAAGCGACGGGTATCCAGTAAGTGTTTGTTGGTTGGTTTGATGAGTTGATATTGTTATAATGTTTCTGGTAGCCTATCTTCGTTCCATCTAGTGGCTTAATCTAGAGCTTTGCCCAGTAATATTTTGACTAGCTAAAGCAAAGGATTCATTTAGCAAAGAAGTATGAGAAAGGATGGAAAAAAAGGTTTGAGATTGTGGAGGTCTTAAATGTCAGCCTGAGGAGTTGGCTCAGAAACTTTCATCGGGTCACCCCAAGGCCTACCAGATTAAATCCAAAAGAATGGTGTAGTGGATGCAAAGTTTTATGGAAAAATAATCTAGTAGCTAGTTGGAGAAGGATTGAAATAGGGGGGGAAAAAACAGAGTCAGGGAAGATAGATAAGAGGGTAAGCTAATGTAATGAACTAGACATGCCATAATGAAAGTCTCATCTAGAGAAGTGACAATGGCAATAGATACAAAGAAATAGATATGAGGCAATACAAAGGAAGAATTGAGGGAAATTAATGAATAGCAGAAAAGAGGACAAGAGAAAAGAGTCACTAGAATCCAGTGATAAAATGGGATTTAGGATAAATAGGAGTTAAAAAAAATTCCTGTGTAACAAATATTGAGCTATTTGGATAGTATGGTTTTGTCCCAAGCCAGAACGTTCACACACACTCACACACGCACGCACGCACGCACGCACGCACGCACACCCCTCTGCTTGCTGTAATCTTACCTATCTGTTAAAACAGCAAAGCCCAACTCAGATGCTACCTCCTCCATAGCTGTGTCATAATCTCCATCCCTCCCCTACCTTGGACTTTGAATAGGATTTGGTTTATACTGCTTTTGTACACTTATCAGATATTATTTTGTCTTAATTATTTGTATGACTCTATCTGAGTCATCTTGGGCAAGGCCATCCCAGACTCTGGGCAACTGTCTAAAGCTCTCTAATAATAAAGAAGGGTCCAGTCTACATTGGTAGAGAGTTTCTCACCAGGAGCTCTCCCCACAACAATGAACAATTCAGTCCATACTCTATGCCTAATTAGTTTTGTTTATGTCATATTCCCCTACCCCACCATGAGCTTTTTGGGAACAAGGGTCATCCATATTCATAGTCTTCCTATTTTCTCCAGTATCACAGAGGATATGCTGCCCAGAGTCCATTCCTTTACCAAACTACAGGTGCTAGAGGCATGCTACATCCCAAGTCATCAGAACCAGAGTAGTAAAAAGGGGAGTAAAAGTGAATGGGAGGGGTTAAGCAGTTTGATTTTTTCAAAGAAAGTATTAAAAGTCAAGATTATAATAGAACCATTTCATCCCGTGGATTTTTAGGGATATTAAGATGCTGCAGGATTGTCTCAGGCTATCAAGGATTTAAATCAAAGGGTTTAGTAATGAAGCTGCAATGATCTCCCTGGTCCCTCCCATGTAATCTCTTCCTTTGTTGCTAGCTTGGCTCCTGCAAAACTTCAAAGGGAAGGCATCTGAATGGACCCTCAAAAGGTGTCCAAAAAGCACTTGAGTCTATGAAAATAAACCTTTTAATGCAATACTTCCCTCTATGGACCTAAAAGCCACATGTACCCATAGCAAAAACTATCTTTGGAAAGTACTCCTGCAAAATGCAGATAAATTAAGAAATCTTTGCCCAATTAGCTATCCATTAAAAGAAGAGTTAATGAGACCTGAACTTAAACATTCATTTTTCCTTCATGTCTAGCATAGAGTATAATCTTTCATCTTTACTTGTAAAGTTCTGACTGATTGCTGCTGTGATGAGTTTATAATATTTTGGGGGAAAATATATATTGAAGGTGAAGGCTCTTTCTTGCCAAATCTGCCTTTAATGCTGGGTGATGGAACAGAAAAATGTCTCAGGAGCAGCTAAGGAGAGACTCAAATGCAACACTGGAATGGTGCCTAGAATTCTTCTGTTCAAATCTGCCAGGATCCTTGAGCTAAATCACTTTGCAAACAGATCCTTTTCTGTCTAACCGGGAGAGACCTGGCCATGTGCATAAAGTTTGCAAAAAATGAATAAATAAAAGGAATCATAAGAATATTTATCAGGATTTCCCTTTGGGAAAACTGTGAAGTAGGCAAAGTTAGATGAGTTTCCCCTCTCCCCTTTCTCCTCTCTTGGTGCTAATTATTTTCCCAACTCCCATATCCACACCTAGCCAGGTTTCTTTTTCCACAAGGCCTTGGATTTATTTAAGTATAAACTAATCCCTCACCTGATATATCAAGTATTAATTTTTAAGCCATTATCAGAAATTAGAAGTATTTACCCTCTGTCACAGTGGACAGAGGGTCAGGTCAGGCCTAGAATCAGGAAGAGTCATCTTCCAGAGTTCCAATCTGGTCTCAGGTACTATCTGTGTTACCCTGGGTAAGTCATTGTTATGGGAATCTGAAGATCTTCCCTGCCCCTAGGCCCTTTGCTAAACTGGCTACGTGACTCTGAGGACCTTTGGATATTTGAAAGTATACTCTGTTCCCTAATAGGCTGAATGTGGTCATGTGGAGCCTGTGGCGCCAG
>CM053582.1:447833269-447882078 GCA_028627135.1 Pseudochirops cupreus
AATTCACCTTTTTAAGGCATTCTTCTCCTCATTGGCTTTTTGGGACTCTTTTGCCATTTGAGTTAATCTATTTTTTAAGGTATTATTTTCTTCAGTCAGGTTATTGACTCTCTTTTCATGATTTTCTTGCATCATTCTTATTTCTCTTCCCAATTTTTCCTCCACTTCTCTCATTTGGTTTTCAAAATCCTTCTTAAGCTGATCTATGGCTTTTAGGCAGTCTTCATGTTTCTTGGAAGCTGTTGGTGCGGGAGTTCTGACCGTGTTTTCTTCCTCCCATTGCATGCTTTGATCCTTCTTGTCCCCAAAGAAGGAGTCTAGAGTTTGGTTGCTGTTCTTACTTTGCTTCCTTTGCCTGCTCATGATGTCCAGTCAATGATTTTTTAGCTCTGTGGAACTCTGCTTCCAGAGAGGAAAGCTCTGTCCCAAATCACTGCGGTTTTCCCAGCTGCCAGAGCTATTAGGGGGCTGTCATTTTTTTGCAGTCCCCACCAGCTTTGGCTCACTGAAAACGCACCCCAGGACCACCACCCAAGATCACGATCCGGATCCAGACCACTCAATGCAAGAGCACTTGGCCTCTGACCTATTGCTTGGCCCCTCTGCAGTCTGCAGGCCAGGAGCTCTGAAGCAACTATGTGGAGGTGGCTTCAGGGCCTCCACTTCTGCCGCTTCCTTGCCCTGTAGGCAGTTTGGCCAGACCCACTTTTCTCCCCCAATTTTAGCCAAGTTCCACTGACCTTTCACTTAGTCCTTGTTTCTTATGACTTGATAATTCTGGAAACTGCCATAGCTGCTGCTGATCCACTCTCCTGAAGCTCCAGCTGCAGCTTGTCCTGGCTGCCCCCAGGGGCCAAGCCATGGTTTCAGGCTGGGCTGGTTTCAGCTCCCAGCAATGAGATTATCTCTTCCTGCCAAGCTGCCTTCAGTGGGAGGTGTATTCATGTGAGTTTTAGAGCCCTTAAATTTGTTTAGAGTCATATTTTATGGGTATTTGAGGTAGCTATGTGGGAGCTGCTACACTGCCATTGTGGCTCTGCCCCCTATAAAATTCTTTTTTAAATATAAAGTATTTTATTTTTCCCAATTATATGTCAAGATAATTTTAGCATTCATTTTTACAAAATTTTAATTCCAAATTTTTCTCCCCCCCCCCCTGTTAAAAATGGCAGCCAATTTAATATAGGTTATACATGTGCTATCATGTAAAACATATTTTCTTACTAGTCCCAATTGTGAAAGAAGAAACAGATCAAAAGAGAGGAAAAAACACAAAAAAGAATCATGTAAATGAGAAATATACTTCAATCTGCATTAAGTACATCAGTTCTTTATCTGGATGTGGATAGCATTTTCCTTCATGAGTCCTTTGTGTTTCTCTTGAATCTTTGTTTTGCTGAGAAGAGCTAAGTCATTCATAGTTGATCATCACACAGTGTTGCTGATACTGGGTACAATGTTCTTCTGGTTCTGCTCATTTCACTTTGCATCAGTTTGTACAAGTCTTTCGAGGTTTTTTTGTTTTTAAATCTGCCTGTTCATCATTTCTTATTGCACAATAGTATTCCATTACATTCATATGCCATAGCTTGTTCAGCCATTCCCCGAATGATGGGCATCCCCTCAATTTCCAATTCTTTGCCACCATGAAAAAGGCTACTATTAATATTTTCACACATATAGGTCCTTTTCCCTTTTTTTATGATCTCTTTTGGATACAGATCTAGTAGTGGTATTGCTAGATCAAAGAATATGCACAGTTTGGTTGCCCTTTGGGCATAGTTCCAAATTGCTCTCCAGTATGGTTGGATCAGTTCACATCTCCACCAACAGTGCATTAGTGTCCCGATTTTCTCACATCCTCTAACATTTATCATTTCCTTTTTTGTCATATTAGCCAATCTGATATGTGAGATGGTAACTAAGAATTGTTTTAATTTGCATTTCTATAATGAAAAGCGATTTAGAACACTTCTTCAGATGCCTATAGATAGCTTTGATTTCCTTACCTGAAAACTGCTTATTCATATTCTTTGACCATTTATCACTTGGGGAATGGCTTGTATTCTTATAAACTTGACTCAGTTCTCTATATAGTTGAGAAATGAGGCCTTTATCTGAGAAACTTGCTATAAAAATTTTCCCCAGTTTTTTGCTTTCCTTCTAATCTTGTCTGCATTGATTTTGTTTATGCAAAACCTTTTTAATTTAATAGAATTAAAATTATCCATTTTATATCCCATAATGCTCTCTATCTCTCACTTGGTCATGAATTTTTCCCCTTCCTTTAGGTCTCACAGGTAGACTACTCCTTGTTCTTCTAATCTGCTTATAGTGACACCCTTTATGTCTAAATCATGCACCCATTTTGACCTTATCTTGGTATGTGTGAAATGTTGGTCTATATCTAGATTGTGTCCTATTGTTTTTCAGTTTTCCCAGCAGTTTTGTCAAATAATGAGTTCTTATCTCAAAAGCTGACGTCTTTGGGTTTATCAAACACAAGGTTACTATGGTCATTGTCTATTGGTTTATCAAATTCTTTCCTAAAATCTAGACAAAGTAAATCTACATCATTTTTATGATCTACTAATTTAGTAATCCTGAAAAGAAATGTAAGCAAGTCCCACATTTGTAACAGTCTAATTGGCTCTTTGTTATAAAAACTTAGTTTTTTAGATGTTCACTAACCAATAATGAGTAATTTTAAATTTTTTCCAAGAACTGAAATCAAACTCACTGACCTACATAGTCTGAAGACTCTGTTCTCTTACTTTTTTTAAAGAATCTTGACATTTTTCAAATTTATTATTTGACAACTATTTTTTGCTATGCCATCCAAATCCCTTTTTGGTACAGCAGATTTATTATCTCAAAGTAGTGAGTACAAGGGAAAATAGGTAATATTCATGAAGGGACATGAGGAACAAGCATCAAGGATAAAAAGATCTGTATAGTTGGAGTCAAGGGAGTGAGAAGCCACATGGATTAGATTAGAAATTCATTCTTTAATGAGCCACCTCCACTGATTTTTTTTATCCAAAAGAACCTGTTAAAATAATGATTTGTGGATTTCTATATTTAAGGGTTTGAATACTTTTAGAATGTACCTAATGCTGAGTAAAAGTAAAATGGACCAAAAGATAAAAGTGGATAAATATGAAAAGAATAAATGAAAAACTAGAATCAGGAGACCTAACCACTATCCCAATTCTGACACTATCTAGCCATGTGATTGTAACCAGGTCAAAACCTACCTGGACTTCAATTTCTTCATCTAGTAGTGAGGGGGAATTAAACTAGGTGACCTCTAAAATTCTGATTCTAGCAGAGGAATATTTGAAAACTTATTACCAAAGACTCATTTTAGTTTGTTCTAGCATAACTTTATAAGCTCTGGACTAAGATAGTTTTTTTAACTTTCCTTGCCATAATTTCCTTCAAGTCTTCTCTATAAAAATATTTCAGAGTTACTACAGTGAAAAATCAAATATGTATCTAGATAGCTATAATAGTGATGTATGAATTAATAAATCTGATCAAATATTTCAAAAAGTAACAAATCCTAGCATTATTCATTCACAGAATTAGAACCTAAAACAAATTAGTCTCCAATTCTCAGGCTCCCTGAATAATAGCAACAACAACCACAACCTCACATTTATATAATGTCAGGGTTTGCAAAGCACTGTGCAAATAGGCATGTAGGCAGATCTATAATTAGACATTTGCATAGCCGAGGCAAAGAAAGGTGGGGTGAGGTAGCTCATCTGGGTGCTGTTGGTGTCTTACAAATTGTAGTGTCCAGGGTCAAAGTTCTAGTCACACCAACCTAGTTATATCTCTGCAAGCCGCCATATTGATTTGCCCAGGAAACACAACATCCCACTGAGTTCCATTGAACAACCTCCTGAACCCAGGGGCCACGCCCCGCTATGACAACATTCTATTGCCTTTCCTTACTCAGTTTGAATCTTTAGAAAGCATGGTGAAAGAGATGTTAACAAGTGGCCTGGGTCAACTTCAGTACAAAGAAAAGGGGTGACAAACAGTGGCATCTCAGTGGTTTTGTAAAAAAGTATTGTCAGAACCAAGGGGAAAATTCAACTATCTCTAAAAACTAGATTTTTACCTATGGGTAGGAAAGAAAGCTTTATACTGGGAGCCATTAAGTCTTTCATTCAAAATTAATGTCTTTCATTCAAAAACTTATAAAATGGAGTCCATAACCCATTTTTCACTGACCTTTATACTGTTCTTTGAAAAATAAAATATCTCATCTTGAATGTAAACTTTAAGTTCTTATATCCCTTATACAGGAAAGTCTTAGAACTTTTAAAGAGAAAGAAAGGGAGTGGGAGGGGGCTAACATTTTTGTTTTTTTGCTTTTTGGAGGGGAGAATGCAAGGCAATTGGGATTAAGTGACTTGGGGGGACTAATATTTTAAAGAGAAAATTTTCAGTTGTTCAATCACAGAAGAAACAGGCTAATGTGGAAAAACTTCTAATGGGGACATAAGAAAACACCTCAATTTCCATTTTCTTCAAGAAATTTCATTATACTTCTTTGGAACAGAATTAGCAAGAAGAGAAATGCAGGCTCCTCTTAAAATTTTTTGAAAGAAATTCTGGAAACTGGTATACATGCTTCTCTAGCACTTCTAACAACCCTGCATTTCTTATCTCCAATACCCCAGTGCCCTCTGCAGGGCTTTGCTCCACATCGCTTTCTCCAGCATATCAAGCTCTGTGGGCTGTTGAATAGCTCTGCAGCATCCTCTCCAACGCAAAGTCATTTTCAAGAAAAGTACTATTCCAGTTCAAGGAAACAGTCACTTGAGAAAACAAAGGGGGAGGGGAGATAAGTTAAAAGCTGAATGTCAAGTGGTGTAATTACTATGACACAGAGCCAATGATTATCCCTTTGTCCTTTCTCAAAGTGATTTAATTTGTTCTTTGTTAAAAAACAGTTTCATAAGGAGACTGAATTATCAATATAGGTGGTTTCACAGACTCACTACAGGGGCAGACAATGAATTGAACCAGATCTTATGAAAGAAGTTCAATGAGCAAGGGATTAATTAGTTGTGTCTTTTCTATCTATAGCTATAAGAAGGCTCTAGCATCAGGACACAGAGAAGTAGCTCAACATTTTTCCCCCAACTTGCAGTGTTATAAGATCAAGATAAGGAATTGCACTCACTGAACCAGATCAAAGGCAATGAGGTAGAGGAAACTATTTCTGAGGCATGAATTGGGGACTTGTAAAAGTGCCCTTGTCCAGGATACTAGAGAGTACCAGCAATGCAAGCATCAAGAGACTTCTCAGTAAAATGGAATGGGTGGTAAATTTGGAGCTAGAGGACCTAGGTTCATATCCTAGCTCTGCCTTTTATTACCTGGGTAATGTTAGGCTGGGGCCTGTCTAGGGCCCTGTCTCTTCTACAAGAAGAATGGTTTGAATGAGGGGGTTGATGGCCTCTACTTAGGTCTATTTCAGCTCTAAATCTATCATGATAGGATACTATTCCAGGGCCCCCATAAAAACTACTTTACTACACCCACAAATGAACTTCTCTCCTAGTGTCAGGTCAACACAATAATTGGTTTTGGGGGAGTTTTTTGCTTTTTTTGGAGGGGGGAAGGAAATTGGGGTTAAGTGACTTGCCCAAGGTCACACAGCTAGTAAGTGTTAAGTGTCTAAGATCAAATTTGAACTCAGGTCCTCCTGACTCCAGGGCGGGTGCTCTATTCACTGCACCTCCTAGCCACCCCAACCCAGTAGTTTTTAAAAGACATTATGTGGTATGTGGGGCTTTCCTTTGAAAAAGGGCACTGTATCCTAAAGAAAAAGTTTGCTCCTGATTTATATTAATTAATACAATCAAACAATAAACATTTATTAAGCACTTACTAGGGGCTAACCTTTGGGGATACAAAAGAAGGCAAAAGACTGTCTCTGCCCTCAAGGGGTTTACAATCTAATGGAGGAGACAACATGTACACAAATATGAACAAAAAGACTATGTACTAGATAAATAGAAAATAACCCAGGGAAAGCACTAAAAGCAAAAGGAACAGCTTCCTGTAAAAGGTAATATTTTAAGCAGCACTTAAAGAAAGCCAGAGAAGTCAACAGTCAGAGCAGAGGGAGGAAAACATCCCAGGCATTCCAGAGAAAATGCCCAATGTGGCTACACAGAGTGGCTTGTTTGTAGAACAGCCAGGAGGCCAATGTCACTGGATCAAGGAGTGGAAAGGCAGGGGACCTTGGGTGCAGAATATTACTGTCACATAGAATACATGTCATAAAGTAACTATGTTAGTCAACTTCCCCAACTACTTTTGTTATAACAAAAGAAGATTCCATAGAATGTCAGAGGGAAAGGTGGCATCTGTCAGGAAATGACTGTGGCATAAAAAATTATGGGCATTCTTACACTTTTAAAAAAGATTCTCCTACCTCTCTCTCCTTGGCCCCTTCCCAATCTCCAGAAAATCTGGTATTTCCAACATAAAAACTCAGTCCATTTCTTAATTAGAAGGAATTTCAAATCAATCAGAGTTAAAATGCTCACAGTTTATGCCCTGATAGCAATAAAACCCTTTATGAGACAATAGAAAGGGACTTCTCCTTTGTAAAATGAAAGAGTTGGACTAGATAGATAACTCCTTCTAACTGTGCAGTTACGATCCTCTTGACACTACTTCCATGAATCCAAAATACATTCAGCAAGGGGCTGAATAACAAGATTCCACTGAAGCACAAGATGGACATCAGGAAAGAGCAAACTTTACCACACAAATATTGAACCCCATTAGGGTTCGAGAAGAGACCTTCATAGTTACATCAAAGTCAAAGATTATATAGCTGTCAAATATACATACTCACCTGTCTTTGATGGAAAATAAAATATATTTCTGAGTCACTTAAGTACACTTAAATGTGGGACTGAATATGTAGAAGATCTCAGAAGGACCAAAAGGCAATTGGGGTAAAGGGTATGCTCCTCTCAATCAATCAACATTTTTTAATCACCTGCTAGGTATCAGGCACAATCCTAAGTGCTGGAAGTACCTTCTGGTTTCCTTCAAAACTCAGCTCAAATTCTACCTTCTACAAAATTCCTTGCTTACTTCCCACCCCCATCCATGCTATTGCTTTCTTTTCTGAAATTAATTCCCATTTGTCCAGTTAGTATCTCATACGTACATAGTTGTTTGCATGTTGTCTCTCCTATCACAACGTGATATTCTTGAGGGCCAGAACTGCATTTTTGCCTTTCGTCATATTCCCAGCATTTACACAGTACCTTGCACACATATGTGCATAATAAATGCTTTTCAAGTGACTGAATGACTACATTAAGCTGTTAGCTAAATGTATTAGACATGCAGGTAAGCCCCTTCTCCTCTCATGCATGGAGAATTCAAGGTGTATATACTTCAAGAGAAAATCTGCTTCAAGACATGAGAAGGAACATACAGGTTCCATATGTTAGATAGAGATACCAAGATGTGAGGAGGCCTAGGAGAAACCCTATACTTTTCATATGGTAGCTGCAAGAAACCACAAAGGAATAATACTGCATGGGACGAATAGAGCCATAGAGATATTAAAATGACTATAGAGTCACAAAATCAAAGAACAAATTTGTGAACCTTGACTCTCCTGAAACAAGAGAGATCAGTGCAACAGAGAACCACATACACCAAGGAGAAATCCCTTCTCTAGTCCTGAGAGTGATACGAACTACATAGGACCAGAAGAGGAAGGTTAGGACCTAGCCTACAGGTTAGGACCTGTAGGACCTGTACTTGATATCACTGGAAAGAAGAGAATTTTCTCAATTATCAAAAGGCTAAACCATAAATCCATTCTGTTCCTCAGGTTAAATAAAACCTCTTCTATATGTCTCTGGTAGCCTGAGTACTTGCAGAAGAGTTAAGGACCCCTTCGGAGAAAGCAAACTTAGCCATAAACTAACGTTCCCAAGGTTTCTCTAGGTAGGAACATGGGCTAGACACATTTTATGAGAGACTCTCTCAAATTGTACCAAGTCTTGTGGCAGGGACCAGAGTCCAATTGACACGTGAGTTACATGAAAAAAAGGCAAAAGCTGCCTCCTATCCCTGATTTCATATCTAGGATATTGCCTCTGCTTTTGATAACCAATGATATAAGTCCTAGATAGACTTGGGTCAATGAAGCCCAGTTTTTCTCTTTGGCAATCATATTCCTTGCCTTCTGCTAAGGACTTTCTAGAAAGTCCCTGAAAGATTATAGTGCAGGACAAAGAAGTTTATGGAAGCTTCAAGGGGTCAAAGGTTTCCTCCTATGAGGGAGGAAAGGTCTTAGAGCATGACACACCTTGAAGAAAAAGCCTGACTCAGTACAGTCTTCAGGTAGTTTAGGTTTAATATTGGAACGAAATCAAACACTCATTTGTCTTAGAATTAACAAAAGGAGATTTACTTTGCCATAGCAGAGGATGGGTACTCCATCGTAATATTCAGTAAGGATGCCATGTTGATACCATTGAGTGGAGAAACTCTGCTTATGTGTTGCTCAATGAAGTCTGTTGTTCAAATAACAGGACCCAGGCGACACTTTTCATGACTTTTTTATACTCAGGTGAACAGGAAGTCATGTCAATAACCTGAGATTTAGTGCCCTGAGGCAATAAAATTTCCAAGACAATTTTAATAGCTTTTAAAGAAAAACTAGAGGAATCATTGTGGGCTAAGTCTCTAGGATACTGTTCCCACCACAACATGCTACATAGAAGAGCAGACAGACCATTAAGTAGATAAAACTTGTACCAACAAGGTCAAGGTTAGCAGGTATATTCCTTTCTATTTTGGTGAGGTTTTGTCCTCCAATCCAATACCGGATAAGAATTCATTTATGGGCTAAACAAAGCATTTTCCAAAGATATACTGAAGTAGGTTATGATTGTGTGAGATGAAAGAGTTCAGAGTCAGAATTTAAGGTCAGAAAAGATCTTTATTCTTTCTCATGAAAAAGTACTCTGCCCCTGTCGCCCAACATGGCATCTGTAGGGAGAGAGCGTCAGGTAGAAAACAGTCCAGGGTTATATAATCTTCCAATGCAGAAACCCAACCCCCCCAACTGGCCTTCACTCTTATTGGTAGGGAGGCTGACCCACAACCTAAGTGTGGGAATCTCTCTGAGACAAAGGACCCGGAAACATGTGGGTGTCCAATGAAAGCAGTCTTAACCTTATTTGGCATATCTTGTGCTGAGTTGGCTCTGGGGAGGGGTCACCATTGCTCTAAGCCCCCAATTGCTTGAAGGTCAGGTGACCTAACCCTAGGCCTAGTGAATACTGAAGCCATTCTAGATTTGATTTTTCAGAATGGGGAAACTTCACCATAAATTATCCCTCACAAATCCCCCCCTTTTTTTATACCTTTTGAAGTTTCCCCAATTTTCTTAATTCTAATTACCCTTGCAACCCTCGTCACATTGACAACATACAAGGGGGCAGTCTCCTTTATGAGTACACATACAGAGATTTCAAAAGAAAACAATAACAATTGTCTTTTCAAAGTCCAAAAATCTCTTTTCACGCTGCTGTCCAGATGTGAGGAAGTCTTCTGGTCACTTAGGGTCATCTACCTTCAGTCCTGCATCCCAGCCTCTCTTCCTTCTGCCTTCTTTCATTCATTCACCTACAAAAGGAGCCTTGGAACCCATGTAAATGACAACTCCAGAGCCCTTATCATTCTTACAAAATTAAAATTGGAGTCTTAGTCAATTGTCGTGATCAAACATTAGAAACAGTTTCTTACATTTTGTATTAATCCATAGTCAAGTCCTAGGATGGGATTTCACTAAGGGATTTACATGAAGCTCACAATTAAAACAATTAAAAATGTTGCCAAGTAGTCCAGAAATTATCCTCTTTTTTCACATTGACTAATTATAACAAAGTTGAGACAAATCTGATACTAACTGAATAACAGAATAATAGTCCCACAAACCTTGACCTACTTGTCATATTATTACAAAGAACTAAAGGACCCTGACTCATACAGGAATACCTATACTAAACCCTAAGCCTAGCAGCTTTATCTTATACTCACTTAAGATGTTCCAGAGTCAAGTAGACTTGTTGCTGTTTTATTTCGAAACTTTTAATTATTGAAACTTGCCACCAAGAATAGGGACAAAATTATAATGAGGGAACCATATTTCCCAAACTTCAGAATGCCAATTCCAGACACAATGTATACCATTGCAATGCTGCAATCTCCATTGAGCCAAGCTTAAAGTCTACCAGGTGCTTGTGGGTAGACCCCAATCAGAAGAATCCTACCTCAGCTCATGCCAAACAGTAGTTCCTACGACCTTCATACCTGTATCTTACAGGATCTGGCACCATCGGTTGGTGGCTTGAGTAGCTTGGGCAGCCTCTTTTAACACTCCTATCTGGAGATGAACTCAAAGAAACAGTCAGTTAACAGTCCCATCAAATTTTAAATAACAAGTGCCAACATTCAGCTTAAGATATGATTATAATCTCACATTGGTTAAGGAACATCGTTGAAGTGAGCCTCAAATAACCTACATTCATTCCTATATTTATTCTTGTTCATAAAAAAATCAAATCTCCCATTGGGATTATAAATTATTGCTTTAATAGATGTGCATCTACTTCCAAATTTCTCTACCTTCTTATTATTATGCTTAATCTGAGCTCATACTAAAATTTCTCTTCTCTCAACTAAAGATGTCTCTGGTTTAATCTCAACAACTAATTGTATTAATACCCAATTGCTCTTTCATCACTTTGAAATACACTGGGACCCCATTTCACTCATATACACAGATATACCTTCTCTACAGCAACTTTATAATCCCAACCTCAGTCCATGGGATAATGTTTCAAAGTTGCACTTGTACCCTTATTTCCTCTCCTTCTCAAATTCTATTGACCTATTAATTATAAAATCAAGTTACAAATCTTTCTGTCTTCCCAGACACTTTCTCAAACTCTTTCTCAACTTACTTAAACCCTTAAAAACTGGTACTACCATCCAGAGACAGTAGGGATTGGATAAACCTACATTTGTCCCCAAACCTTCTTATCTGCTTTCCATATTCCCAATCAAACCTTTATATATCCTTCCAAATTTCTCAAACCCACTATTTAAATTGTTCAGCACTCCTTTACATTTTTAACCATAAAACAAGATAGCTCATAAGTTCTTATCCTTTTGCTAACATAACTGTTTTGCTTAGACAAAGCAAAGAGGTTAATGGCTAAACCTCACAAACTGATAGATCTGACATACAGAATTACCTGATCTTGTTATTCCCTCAGAAGTTTGCATTCTGAGTCTAGTTCTTTAGGAGGATCAGATGCTATTGAGGATCCAACTCTATACATGTAAATGTAAGTAACAACACTTTGCAGATAAAATTTTTCTATCCTTGAGTTCAATATGAATTTACTTATAGGAGAGACTGACTTCTACTCTGGTTATCATAAAAGACTTGGGAGGATCCATAAGTAATTAATCCCAAAATAGTGCATATCACTAAGTTGCTTAAAATAAAACATGTTTGCACCACCAAACAGACCATATAAACAGTTATTATTTACACAATGGCAACAAACTTTGAATGAAGTTGACTTTTCCATTAATACAAAAGTATTCCATACTTTACCTCCCTTTAAGAAATTTGCACTGAAACTCTTTTCCTCACATAGAAGACATTTCTGATCTAGTTTCAGTAATTAATAGAATAACAGCTAGGTTCCTCAATCAATTGTACCAATACTCAATTATTCTAACATGATTTTGAAACATTTTAAGGACCTTATTCCATACAGACAACTACCTAGTGACAGGCAGATGACTAGGTCAAATACCCACTTACCAAGTTCTTTAATATATAAAAAAGAATATAATCTGAGGCTGAATAGCCCAGATCCTAAACACACACTGAGCTATTATAGTGGCTCAGATGGGTCCCAGCCTTAGTTTATGGGATAATGATTCAACATTGTGTTTGCACCTTTGCTTCACAAACTTCTTTTCCCTTGGTCTAATTATTCCCATATTATTCAGAAAGAATGTTCTCCCAAATTTGTTTATTCTTCCTTAATTATACTCCTTCTGGCAGAGTGAGATACTTCAGGAATCTAAACATTTTACTTATACATTCAATTACAAATGTTAACTTTTGCTTATACCATACAATAACCACAAATTCAGATTAACAGCAAAGTGTGTTCTGCAAAACATCCTTTCTAAAAGTATTTTCTTTCTCTAAAAAAAAATAGTTTGAATTTATCCTGGTATTACTGAACCTTTATGAAAGCGATATACAGTATACCACAAAGGTTTACCAGGACTCATATACATAATTAATTTCTGTTCTATATTCCAAATTGGTACCAAAAAGCAATTACTAGAAATCAATTATACCAACTTTAAGGGGCCAGTTTCGAGACTGACTCAGTGAGGCTTCTTCAGATGGCAGAGAGTCGAGAAATTCCCTTAATCTGATAAGGACTCTTTAGGCAATCCACCTGACATTAAAATTCACAGTAAGTTTGAATATTACAAAATCTATACACAATTAATAAAATGATTAGAAATCTTACAAAGTCTTTGTATAATTACTAACTTTCTCTTTACAAATTTTAAATTTCTTATTGCCCCTTTAGTGGGATTGATGATGTTTCTAGGGGCCACCTAACCCCTCCTTACTTCCATACACATTAACAGCCAACAATCTTAGTCTTTAAAAGTACTAAGGGGCAGGTTTCCCTACCTGCTCTCTCTTATCTCCTATCTTGTCTGCTAATCTGTTCTCCATCATCTTATGACAAAAGATCTTATAAAACATTTCTTAATAAGAATATTTCCCTTTTTCAAAAACAATTTAACACAATTTCTAAATTCTCTGATCATAAAAATCTTTCCCACGTAATTGACAAAACTTAGGAGGTTTCACTGGTCTTTTCTTCACATAATTGCCAATAATTACTTCTCACAAATATATTTCTTAACTGAAACTTTCTTTTAAATATAGAAAAACTTGAAAGTTTATGATTTCTTAAATTACAATACTTCAAAATATCATAACACAACTGTTTACCAGTAACACAATCATTATGTTCTTACATTTAAACTTTTGAATTCAAAACTCATTAATTACCAATCCAGTGACCTTAATTCAGCTGAATGTATTTTTCAAATCAAGCCACATCCCTCTAAACATAGATTTTTTTTTAATTTGCTCGATAAGAGTTCTACAAAAACACATTTCCAATTCACCTTGCACAGAGGATCATTCATAACTACAGGTAAAGATGTATATACCTGGTTTTCTGAATAGCAGAAGTAACAACATATAACATTACATTTAACACAATTTTTTTTCTCCATCTTTTAGTTTCAACTCAATTCAGATTAAAGCGACACCATTCCTGGCTCTCACTCAGTTTTTACAACATACGAGGATTTTGTAATTTAGATACCATAATAACACAAGGACATTATGATATTAATTGCATTTCCAAAACAAGTAGAGGCTTTTCTCCTTCCCACCCCCGTCTCCTTTTTTTTTTCTTTTTCCAAGTGGGGGAGAGTAATTCCCTACTATTCCTAAGCCTTCTTTTTCTTATCAGAATCTGATATTTAACTCCCATTATAATTACAAGCTGTCCAGGAATTATGAGGGAATGAATTGTACAGATTTCCCAAATTACAGTTATTTCAAAAATATTACAACACTCAAGTCAGGGTGTCCCATTTTTCACTTTCTATCCCTTTGAACAACATTTAAAGAAATAAACAAAAATTGCTTTTGTTACAACATAGAAAATACCCATTCCTGCTCACATTTTAAATCAGTTTACAATATGCTGGGCTAATCATTCTAACTGCTTCTTTTGGTTCTAGTGATAATTACAAATATCTTTACCATACTCAGTGCCCATTTTTAAATTCAAATTTCTTAAGTACTATAAACTCCAAAACATTACACATTTCACCTATATCCAAATTAACATACATAACCATATCCTTAGATAGTTTAACAACTTCTGAATAGGAGTAAGAAAATCATTTTAACATCAGACCTTGTATTTCCAAATTACATAATTTAGGAATATTTAAAACTCATATTCTACTAAAAACTTTAGGTGAATGCATTTCCAAACCCCCTGGCACAGGAATTAAATTACAACTTTAGAAATACTTTTAAGCCAACTCGTGGCCTTTCAGAAGACATGTGGCTTTCAGAAGACATATGCATGTGTGATCTCCATTTCATCTTCAGTGGAGGCTCCACTCCCACCTCCACCCCATTCCTACTATCTTCCATCATAGACAAAGGGTTTGGGACCCAGTAAACTGGGTGTGGTTATCTTTTAACTTCTCTCTCAAGCAGGGGCCTTAGGAATTTAATGATTATCTGAACTTTTAGAACTAAATTCCAATAGAGCCTGAAAGGTAGATAAACATTATCCCTTCTGACTTCCCATAACTTGGTTTTTTGGTTTTGAAGTCAGGCTAAAAATTCACTAGCACTATCTTCTAACCTTCTAAAGGTGGGGGGGGGAGGGTAGTGGCTCCCCCACCCTAACTAACACAATCAGCCCTTTTGCTTCTCCTTCTACCTCTGCCTTAAGTATTTCAGACAAAGAGAAAAAAAAGTTTCCCTTACCTATTATCTGCTAAAGATATGAATTCTCTCTCTCTCCATCCTAAGTTTAGTTAGGTAGAGAAAGAAGATTTCTAAACTCCCCAAGGCTTTTTTAATCTGAATGGTAAAACATTTCTTCTACGAATAGACAAACTTCACACATATTCGCACAAATGAAAAAAAAGAAATACAGAACAAAAAGTCTCAACCAGCTTTGCCAAATTTATCTCCCAAGGGATTATGGGGTGGGAGGCTTGAAGGAAAAATTCCTTCCCAATTGACTAACAGCTTGTGGGTAAAAGCTGAAAATTTTCCTTTACCAGAGGCAGGTGAGATGGCCAGTCAGCCAGCCTCCTCCTTCCAGATCCAAGGTCTGCCAGACAGGTGGTCAACCTCTTGGTCCAGAACTTTGGGTGCCAAGGCATGAATTCTGAGGGGCCCTCATCGGGGGCCGCTCGTCAGCAACCCCCTGAAAACTGCCTCTTCCTATCTCCCCAACTCCTGGCCAGACTCAGTTGACCAGGTCAACCTCTTAGTCCAGGAATTTCCCAACTCCTGGCCAGACTCAGTAGACTCCACCCACCATCAAATCACCCTCTCCTTACCTGGGTCTGTGCACAGACTTACATGATTTTCAGTAATCTTTGTTCCCTGCTTTTGGCATTTTCTGATCTCAGTTTCAGACCCCCTCAGGCCTCACTCTCCACAGAGGGGAGTCACTCCCCCACCTTATCAAAAGGTCACTAGAAAAGAGCCAGGGGGATGTCCTTTGCCTGTTGGTCAAGTTTGGGGAGTCCTTCCCCTCTCCAGAGTGGAGTCTGAAAAATCTCAGTGGAACCTCCAAACTATGTGAGATGAAAGAGTTCAGAGTCTGAATCTAAGGTCAGAAAAGGTCTTTATTCTTTCTCATGAGAAAGGACTCTGCCCCTGTTGCCCACATGGCAGCAGGGAGAGAGCAACAAGTAGAAGCCAGTCCATGGTTATATAATCTTCTAATGCAGAAACTCAACCCCCCCACCTGGTCTTCACTCTTATTGGTAGAGGGGCTGACCCACAACCTAAGTGAGGGAATCTCTCTGAGACAAAGGACCTGGAAACACGTGGGTGTCCAATGAAAGCAGTCTTAACCTTATTTGGCATATCTTGTGCTGAGTTGGCTCTGGGGAAGGGTCTCCATTGCTCTAAGCCCCAAATTGCTTGAAGATCAGGTGACCTAACCCTAGGCCTAGTGAATAGTGAAGCCATTCCAGATTTGATTTTTCAGAATGGGGAAACTTCACTATAAATTATCCCTCACAGATTGGAGGCACTAGATGCCCTGGGCTGGATACTATGGTAACTCCAAAATTAACATTCTCTGAAATTGTTACAAGATTAAAGAGATAACTTAATTCCACATTTCCATGATGAATCAATTAATCATCAATGATTTTTAGGTTTCTACTATGTTCCAATAAATGTATTTGGCACTAAGGATATAATGCCAAAAAACAAACAGTCTCTGCCCTCAAGGAACTTGCATTCTACCAAAGAGGTTAACATGTACATAAATACATACTTGGAAGATAATTTTTTCTGGGGGGAGGGACAGGTGGAGAAGACATTGACCATTGGAGCGACAGGAGTTAAGCATTTAAAGAAACTAGGAATTCTAAAAAGAAGCAAAGAGGAGGGAGTATACATCAGGTATGGGGCACAGACAGTACAAAGGCAGAGCTGGGAAATGGAATTTTGCATGTGAGAAATAGCAAGAAGGTCAGGTTTGGCGGACCACAGTTTAAGTAGAATGATGTGTAAGAAGGACAGAAAGGTGAACCAGTTGTGAAGGACTTTAAATGCCAAACACAGATATTGGTAACAAACTGTCTCACACATAATGTCAAATCACTATTCTTCTAAGTATATAATCATGTGTGTCTTATCATCCTTTCTCTGTGCATAGAGGAAGAAACAGGAAAATACAATCTAAAATGAAGTAACATAAGATAGTGATAAAGATTACACAAAACAAAGTAACACAAAACGTAAAAATCAGATAACTAAACCACTCTCAGAGAGGTAGGGAAATGAAAACAAGAAGGCTGAATGTCTTTGCTAGAAAAGCAGTTGAATTAGAAGACAAAGGAGTCCTGAAATTGTATTAACTGCCTGATGCCCCCTACTATGAACACCCAAGAACAACACTTAAAGTCACCAGTAGCCAAAGACCTGCTTATGGTTAGAAAGAAGCCACATGATGGAATCTCAAGTTTACTTGTTTGTTTCAATCTCTGCCTCTCAGGAAGGACATCTTATCTGCAATCTGAAGACCTGGATTTAGATTCTATTATTTACTGTGACCTTGAGCAACTCACTTCACCTCCATAGGCCTCAGTTTCCTCATTTCAGTTATCAAGCATTGATTAAGTTCCTACCATGTGCTAGGCTGCAGATTCCCCACCCCTGTGCTAGGCACTGGGCTAAACAGGGGGATTAAAAGATTAAAAGAGGCAATAATTGGTGCCTGCCTTCAAGGAGCTCACCATCTAATGGAAAAGATGAGCAAACAAACATGTACAAACAGGTTATATAAAAGAAAAACAGAAAATATTTAAAGATGGAAGATTCTAGAATTAAGAGGTGTTGAAAAAGACTTCCTGTAGAAGATAAACTTTTAGTTGGGACTTGAAGGAAACCAGGTAAAAACAATTTTCATTTGTGAAATGAAGGAGTTGAACTGGATGAATTCTAAAGTCACCTTTGGCCTCTAAATTCCATTCCTTTAGATGTCCCAGGAGTGTATTTGGAGAAAGGGGGAGAGGATTAATAACTCTCTTACCAAAATAAAATAAAGAGATGAAGTGATAAGGAAGAGAAGGAGACAGCTACATTTTAAAGTGTGGGTAGGCTAGGTGAAGACATTTGATGCCCAAGCCTTAGCAAATGCCTGAAAAGTTGAAGGCCTGTGAAAGGAGGAGACTGCTCAGAGCACACAAGCAGCACATCTGTCTGGAGAAAGTCCACTAGATGGGAGATAGGGCATGAGAAGAAAGACAACTCCAGATTTTGCTTGGAGGTATGGTATTGAAAGTTATGCCATTGTTCTGACCCATCAACAGTTTTAACTATTGTGCTAGCGTGGCTGAATTCTGAAGTAACTTCTTCAGAGAGAAAACCTCAGGGGCACAAGCTATTATATACAGTATTGATTTCCATTTGGCAGGTCCATAAATGAGCATAAAGCACCAATTTAGCCAAGCACTTCACATTTGCTTTTGTATACCACCTACATGCTAGAACTGCATCACCATATTTCAAGAAAAGAAACTGAAGCATAAGAAGGCTAATGGGTTTTCCCAAAGCACAGAGCCAAGATGAGAAATCACTGACCTTAAGGTCATAGACACATAGAACCTCAGAATTCAATGGGTCCTTGGATGGGTCATTTAGCCCAGGCCATACCTAAACAGAAATCATCTTGGGGCAGCTAGGTGGCACAGTGAATAGAGCACCAGTCCAGGAGTCAGGAGGACCTGAGTTCAAATTGGCCTCAGACATTTGACACTTACCTAGCTGTAAGTAAATTGCCTTGCCTTCCCCCCTCCAAAAAATCAAAAAAAAAAGAAAGAAAGAAATCATCTCTATCATCCCCATCTGGTGGTCACACAATCTTCCTGAAGACCTCTAAAATAAAGAACTCATTCCCTCCAAAAGCAGCCCATTCCTATTCATTAGAACTGACCCACATGGAATTATTTCCTTAAAACAACTTCAAATCTAGCCCTCTACACTTTCCTAGGTGTTCCTAGTTCTGGCCTCTGGAGACAAGCAAAACAAATCTAATTTTTCTTTTACATGACAGCCCATCAAATACTAGAAGGCAACTTTCACATATCTCTTGTCTTCTTTTCTGAAGACTGAAATGTTCCCAGTTTCCTTCTGCATATGACATTGTCTCTAGTCCCCTCATCATTCTGGTTACTTTCCCTATGCTCACTCCATTTTGTTCCCAAAAATGTGGATATAATACAATGTTGCTGATGTGATCTGACTAGGACAGAGTGTAACAGTACCATCATCTTCCTTGTTTCCAGCTTGCTGCTTGCTTGCTTCATAGTGATTTTTAACAGTTAAGGAAAATGTATCTTTGGTATGCATGCCAAGAACCTACTTCCTGTATCACAATGAAGTCTATTCACCTGTGAGACGATGGAAAGATTTGATGCAGAAAAAGACCTTGGTTTTCTACCCCAGGAAACAACCAGGTTATGTCAGAGCAACCTAAAATATAGAAGTGGTGTTTGTTCAAGTTATAAAACAACTTCTCTCATCCCAACAATTAATGATCCCAGTTATTCAATCCAATTCAATAATCATTCATTAAGTATCTATACTACAAGGCAAATAGTATATAAAAATGTAGTTCCGAAAGAACACCACCTATGTGGACCTGAGCAAATAAAGTTAGATGAGTCATTTAAAATTCAAAGAAGACTTATGTAGAAAATACTTTGTAACTATTAAAGCATGGTCAAATTTTAGTTTATTATTACACAGTTTAATAGTTAATTTATTATTTTATTATGTAGTTTGTTGCTTTTGTTGTTGTTATGCCCACAATTCTGGCAGGTTGAGAGAAGTTACAATAACATACAAGTCAAAACATCGGACTACACATTAGGAGACCTGGATTCAAGACCCAACTTTAACACTCTGAATGAACCTCAGACAAGTATCTGAGATTTAGTATCCTCATCTGCAGAATGTTGAGGATTAAACCAGACAACCTCTGAAGTCTATTCCTGTTCAGATATCCTATACAGGACCCGGCTAATGTAAGCCAGACAAGAAGTCACAATTAGTACTGGAATGACAGGCCAGGCAGATTCCAGTCAAAAGCTGTGGACCTGAATCTAGACTGATCCATTCCAGGACAGATCTTAAAACCTGGAAAAAGAGAAATCACTATAAGTGTCCTCTCCCACCCAAAACAACTCTGCATAATCTGAGCTGCCAGTGGACCATCTTTAGTAACAGAAGAACCCTCCAATGTTTTCTGAGGGATTCAAGCTGTACTTTCATATGTTCGGGGTGGACTTGAGCTCACAGATCAATAAAACTTAGGATTCAATGTAAAACAAATAAATAACACAACATAACACCAGCTTCCTAAGAACTAATAATTACAGGTAATCATTTCATTCTTTGTATTCAAATGCCTAGCACATAGTGCAGTGTCTGGAACATAGCTCTTGCTATCAAGTATTTATTAATTGATACATCACAACAGTGGATCAGTGACAATTTAATCATTCACTAATAATCAAGAAATTTAATTTATACATTTTAGCACTATTATAGCAGGACAGTTCCTTCCTTTGTTCGCATGCTTTCTATAACACAATTTATTATAGTTTCATCTCCAATAAAATTCACCATCTCTTGCTCTCCTGAACATCTGATACTACAGGTGCCCACTCTTGTCCGGTTAAGACTGATTAGTGAGTAACTCCAGGTATACATTTATTTCCTGTTGTGTGAAACAGGAGCTCTTAATCATTGTTGAATTACATTCTGGCTGAACCAAATGACTTTGGCAGGTGCATTTTCTTGGGTACCAACTAACTTGCATATTGTTGAATTTTTCTTGTGTAACCAATCTCCAGGTTCTGCTGTTACTGAGTGATGGTTGCACCTTCGGAAAATCTCCAGTAGTTATTGATGTTTCCTTTTGTTTACTCCTAAACATCGGTTTCTTAAAGAAAAAAATGAAAGTGCATAGCTAACCCCATTGCTCATCTTTTATATACAAGATTTTCCTCACCCCACCTCCTCCTTTTGGTATTCTAGGCCAGATCTAAACTGGGCCAATGGGTTGATTCAGGCTCAGGGATTACAAGGGAATGAGCTATCTATGGACCATAGAATGCAATAAAAACTTTATTGATTACAAGAAGTTTAAAAGTATGATATCTAAATTTTAAAAGGATATAAAATGCAACTTTCTACCATCTAACATCACCATAGTATCCAGTCATGCTGTATCAGAGACTGAAGGTGGTCACCACAGGTAATATAAGCTTAGATATAAGCTCTGTTACAACCTTCCTACCCTGCACCCACCCTCAATCCTAGTTAAAACTCATACTTCAGGTGGCAAAGAAGCCAGATGGTCTTCCTGATTCCTTGAAAAGCTAGCACAACCAAAAAGCCACTGCCCAACATAAACAGCACTATGTAGATTGCCAAAGAAGGAAATGGGGTGATAAGAAGGAAATGGCAAAATGTAAATTAAGAGGAACAAGTTCCTGCCACAGTTATAGCAAAAACTGTGGATTCAATACCACTTTTTTTTTTTGCTTTTTTTTTTCTCGGAGGGGGAAAGGTAGGGTAATTGGGGTTAAGTGACTTGGCCACAGTCACATGGCTAGTTTTGTGTTAAGTGCCTGAGGCTGGATTTGAACTCAGGTCCTCCTGACTCCAGGGCCTGTGCTTTATTCACTGTGCTACCTAGCCACCCCCTCAATACCACTTTTAATGGTACATTGTCATGACAGCCTGGCCACTCAACTTCAGTGACAGCTCCCACCATCCCACTCACTGCCCCACCCACATCCTACTCCTTAATGTCAAAGTCCATAAATTTTTCTAGAGGATATCCCACTGATAAAATAATCTTTAAAACAGCCCTGGCAACTGTAGGGGGAGTTAATACAGCATAATACAATATATAACTGGGGCTAATGTGCATGCTTATGACTTCTGAGTCATGTGACTAACAAGATGGAAGATTAGACATTTTCTACAGTCCTCACTAACTCTCCAGCTCCCTGAAGTAGGTATTTATGTGAAAGAAGTAAAGCAAGTGCAATTGTCTCCACAGGCCAAGACACCAAGAAACACAGCAAGGTTTATGAGCTAACAGCAGAGAATGTTAATACCTAACATAATCAGTACTCCCCCCCCCCCAGCCCCCATACTCTCCCTAGCAAGGCACACAACCCTAACACAAATTTGTTCTGCAGTATTCACTCAACAATTTCATTGACACTGCTGTGCTCTGTCAGCACACCCAACATCAACCCTCACTCCACTATGCTAAGACAAGGAGCAATAGACCTCAAATCTACCCACCCACTTGCCTGAGAGGGAGAAAAGGCAGGAGGATATCTGGCATAGGGACTGGAGAGTGTTCTGCTTGATGGCATAGCACTCAACCAGAAAAGCAAACAAAAAAAAATGGGGCAGAGTCCCAGTTTGTGAGAAGGGAAGCTAAAACAGAACTGAGGTAAAGGAGGTTAGAATACAGATGGGACCATTTGTGTACTCCCCCAGGGGATTGGGTCCAGTTAAAATTGAACTCCCCAACATTGCAGAAGGCGATAACATTTTTAAGGTTCATCCACTGAGGAGTTTGGCATAAAATGGGAAGGAGTCAGAGAGTGATTGGATAATAAGAAAAATACTAAAACTACCACATATCTCGAAAGAAAAATCTCAATTAAAAACCTAGAACTTGAACAGATAAATTAATAGAAAAAATATCTAAAACAAATAGAATGTGGCCACCAAGACAGCTAAATGAGTCCAACCACCTCTAAACAAAGGAAATTATACCAATACCTAATGAGGCAGAAAAATGTGGATTCTCAAGAAAGTATGGAATTATAGCAAGATGTTCCCAGTTAGTTGAAGAGAGAATTCAAAATTTCAAATTGAGTTAAAAGTGAACAAATGAAAGAATGTATGGCCTACATAAAAGAACAAACTAAAATTAAAAAAAAAAACTTTATTCCAGAGAGTGGCAAGATGGCAGAGTACAGGCAGTAATTCAGCTCAACTCTCCTGATATTCCCTTCCAAACAACTTTAAAATAATGCCTTAAACCAAATTCTGGAGTAGCAGAGCCAAGAAAAGATTGGATTGAGATAAGAAAAGTTAGAAGGTTAGCAAGAGAGGTGTGTGACACAGGGATGAGAGTCAACACGCACACTGCAGCAACACCAACAGCAAGTTTTGGAGGCACCTATAACAGCAGCTTTGGGAGCTCTTAGCCCAAAGACAGTAAGAAGATCAGACAATGGATCAGAAAGAAATTGCATGTGGCGTTGCCCATATACAGCTCTGGTTTTCAGTTCCAAGGTGAAGAAGAACACTAGAGCTTGCAGTTGTAGGGGAGCAGGGATCCTGGTCACAGTTCCAGGTAGAGAAGAGTGCTTTTGGTTACTCACAAAGAAGTAGGGGCCCTGGTCTCAGCAACAAGACAGAAAGGAACGCTAAGCTCTTATGGCTGCAGGAGAGCAGTGGATCTGGTCACAATTCCAGGACCAAGAGGAGTGCTAGCACTGGCAACTGGAAGGGAATAAGATCCCTTCCTGGTTAAAAACCAAAGCACAGGCCAGGAGAACAGTAACCACTCCTCTCTTTGGATCATACCAAAGTACCAAAACCTTAGAGACTCTCAGAACTAGCTGTGAAAACAGCAGGACAAAAAACCCAAAGCTCAGGATAGTGTCCCCTCCACCCAAGGAGCAGAGCGCAACTTAAACATAAAGTTAAAAGGCAAGAGATGGACTGGAAAAATAAGGAAACAACAAAAAAAGAACCTGACCATTAAAAGCTACTAGGATGACAGGGAAGATCAAGACACAAACTCAGAAGAAGACAACAATATCAATACAGCTACAAGTAAAGCTTCAAATTAAGAAAAAAACTGAATTGAATGCAAGCCCAAGTTCTGGAAGAGCTCAAAAAGGATTTGAAAAATCAAATAAGAGAGGTAGAGGAAAAATTGGGGAAAGAAATGACAGAGATGCAAGAAAATTACGAAAAGAGAGTCAACAGCTTGGTAAAAGGAGCACAAAAAGATACTGAAGAAAACAGTCCCTTAAAAAAAAAAACAGAATTGGCCTAATGGTAAAAAAGGCACAAAAATTCACTGAAGAGAAGAACTCCTTAAAAAGCAGAATTGGCTGAATGGAAAAGGAGGCACAAAAGCTAACTGAAGAAATCAATTCCTTAAAAATTAGAATTGGACAGGTGGAAGCTAATGGTTCCGTGAGACATCAAGAAACAATAAAATGAAATCAAAAGAAAGAAAAAAAGAAGAAAATGTGAATATCTTGTCAGAAAAACAACTGACTTGGAAAATAGATCCAGGAGAGAGAATTTAAGAATTATTGTACTACCTGAAATCCATCATCCAAAAACAAAAAAGTCTGGATATCATCATTCAAAAAATAATCAAAGAAAACTGCCTTGATGTCTTAGAATCAAAGAGAAAAATAGGAATAGAAAGAATCTACCAATCATCTCCTGAAAGAGATCCTAAAATGAAAATTTCCAGAAATATTACAGCCAAATTCCAGAGTTCCCAGGTCAATAAGAAACATTGCAAACAGCCAGAAAGAAACAATTCAAACATCATGGAGTCATAATCAGTATCATACAAGATATAGCAGCAGCTTCCATGCTAAAGGAACAGAGGGCTTAGAATTCTATATTCCATAAAGGAAAGGCACTAAGATAACAATAAAGAATATTCTACCCAGAAAAACTGAGTATAAGCCTTTGGGATAAAAATGGATATTTATTAAACGGAGAACTTTCAAGCATTCTTTAAAAAAAAATTGAATAGAAAATTTGACTTTCAAATACAAGATTCAAGAGAAGTATAAAAAGGTAAACAGGAAAAGAAATCATGAGGTACTCAATAAGGTGAAACTGTTTACATTCCTATATGAAAAAATGATACTTGTAACTCCTAAGAACTTTGTAATTATTAGGGCAGTAAAAAGTTTATGTAGACAGAGGGATTATCTCAAAAAAATGAGGGGAGAAAAAAAGGGATGCAGTGGGAGAAGATGGAAGGGGAAGAACAGGGGAAATTATCTCACTTAAAAGAGGCATGCAAGAAAGAGCTTTTATAGTGGAGGGGGAAATGGGAAGGTGGGCAATGCTTGAACCTCGCTCTCATCAGAACTGATTCACAGAAGGAATAACATACACACTCACTTGTGTATAGAAATCTATCTTATCCAACAGGGAAGTAGGAGGGAAAGATGATAAGAGTAGAGGGACAGAGCTAACAAAAGTGAGGACAGATTAAGGAAGGGAATGATCAGAAGCAAAACAGAATTTGGAGGAAGGAGAGGGTAGAAAGAGAGAGAGAAAAGGAGAAACAAGAGAAATGTAGGATGAAGGGAAATAAACAGTAATCATAATGTGAATGTGAACGGGATGAACCTACACATAAAATGGAAGTAAAGAGCAGAATGGATTAGAAACCAGAATCTAACAATATGTTATTTACAAGAAGCATACTTGAAACAGACAGACACAAATAGAATAAAAATAAAGAGCTGGAGGAGACTATTATACTTCAGTTGAGGTTAAAAAGGGGTGAGGGGCAGGGGTAGCAATCATGATCTCAGATGAAGCAAAAACAAAAATAGACCTAATTGAAAGAGATAAGCAAGGAAATCTGTTCCTATAAACATAAATTAGCAAATTAAAAAGATGAAAATTAATGAACTGAATATGCATTTTAAATTTTTTAAAACCAACAAATAAACACAAAATAAGCACAAAAAGAGGAGGTTAGAAAATTACAGAAGTAAGCAGACATAAATTGGAAACCAAAATGAATATGGAAAGGATAAACCTAAAAGATGGTTCTTGGGAGGGAAAAAATTAAGAAAAGTGATAAACCTTTAGGCAACTTGAGTAAAGAGGGAAGAAAATCAAATAAGCAAAATACAACTAAATAATGTATAATCACAAAAGAAAACAGAAGGAATAAAAGAATTATTAAAACCTATTATGCACAGCTATATGTTAACAAAACTGAGGACACAAAAGAAATAGACATTGAAAAATATAAAACAGACAAAGATAAAAACCAAGTAGATATATTAAATAAGTCAATCTCAGAAAAGGAAGTAGAACTAGGTGTCAAGGAAATACTAAAGAAAAAAATCCTGGTCCTGCTGGATTCACAGAATTCTATCAAACTTTTAAAGAACAATTAGTATTATTACACAAATTATTCTCAAAAAATGACAAAGAAAGCAGGGACCTTTATGAGGAAAAAAATATAATCTTATTTTCTAAATTGGGAAAGAATAAAGCATAGGAAGAGTTAAATATCATATTGCAAATTAGGAAAGCATGGAATAGTTTATCTGTCAGATATATCGAGAAGGAAAGAATTTAGAACCAAATAAAATATAGAGAGCATTACAGAACACAAAACGAATAATTATGATTATATAAAATTTAAAAGGCTATGCACAAACAAAACCAATGCATCCAAAATAAGAAGGAAAGCAGAAAACTGGGGTTGAGGTGGAATTCTGCACCAGGTATCTCTGATAAAGGCCTCATATATCGAGAACTGAGTCAAATTTATAGGAATATAAATCATTCCCCTACTGATAAATGATCAAAGGATATGAACAAACAGTTTTCAGACAAAGAAATAAAAGCTATCCATAGTCATATGAAAAAATACTCTAAATGACTATTGATTGGAGAAATGCAATTGAAACAACTCTGAGGTATCACCTCGCACTGATTAGATGGACTAATATGACAGAAAAGGAAAATGATAAAAGTTGGAGGGAACACGGGAAAACTGAGACACTAATGCACTTTGGTGGAGTTGAAACTAAGTCAACCTTTCTGGAGAGTAATTTGGAATTATGTCTGTGTGGAATAAAAGTGAAAACTTCTCATGTAATATCTTAGAAATCTGAACAGAATTTTAGTAAAATTCCAAAGATCTAGCAGTCTAAGACTCCTGCCCTACTTCCCTGGTCATGAGTTAAGGGTTATGCTGAGCTTAGCTAATATAGAGGAAGGGAAATCACATGTTTCTCAAACTTGGCTACTGACTTAATTTCCCCTTGACCTGTACAAATACAAATTTGGAAAATTGCTGAACAGACTGGTCATCATGTCCCAAAATCCCCATGACTCATGTGGAATCTTCTACCTTCCTGTTGCAAGGGAGGGTCACCATGACCCCAAAGTCCCCAACATCCCCATTATTTATGAGATATTGTCTGTTTCCATTGCATTGACAGAGTTGATGTTTTTCAGCTGCTGACATATCTATATTTTGACTTTATTAATATAGATGACTGATGTCATATTTTGTCTGTTTCCGTGTTATTCAGTTCTGTATCTTCTGCTTTTTGACATTAATGACCTTTTATCTACAATGCCAGCAGATTCTTAGATTGTGAGCTCAGTTCCTAATTAATGGGAACGGGACAGCATAAAGGAGGAGGGCTGGGGAAAATTTAGGGTATATAAACCAGCTTTTGCCTTCTGTATTTCAACCTCTCCCACCAGAATGTTTCTGGTGGTGATGACGTCCCCTTCTTGTGAGATTGGATAATAAATCCATTCTGTCTTTACTTGGAGATACTTCTGCTTATTTTATTTTGGGCAAGGGTCGTCTCTTTGTCCCACACATGCCCAAAAGGCTATAAAACTGTACATACCCTTTGATCCAGCAATAGATCAGGATCACAAAGAGATCCAAAAAGGTGAGAAGAGGGTCCTCTATATACAGAAATATTTATAGCAGCTCTTTCTGTGGTAGATAAGAACTGGAAATTGAGGGGATGCCTATCAATTGGGGAATGGCTGAACAAGTTGTGATATATGATTTTAATGGGATATTATTGTGCTATAAGAAACAAAGCGCAGGATGATTTCAGAAAAAACCTGGAAAGACTTGCATGAACTGATACCAAGTGAAGTGAGCAGAACTAGGGGAACATTATACAACATAACAGCAATACTGTATGATGAACAACTGAATAACAATCTCAGCAATACAATGATCCAAGACAATCCTAAAGGACTCATGATGAAAAATACTATCCACCTCCAGAAAAAGAGATGATGGCACCTGAGTACAGACTGAAGCATACTATTTTTCACTTTAATTTTTTCTTTTTATTTGAGTTTTCTTCTACAAAATGACTAACACAGAAATGCTTTACATGAGTACACATGCTATAACATCTACCAGATTGATCACCATCTCAGGAAGGGGGAAGAAGAGAAAGGGAGGAATAGAATCTGGAACACAAAACTTAAAAAAAAAAGACTGGTAAAAAACGTGTAGTTTTTACATGTAGTGGGGGAAAATAAAGTATTATTTTTAAAAATAAAATAAAATCCTGTCAAATAGACTATAAAAATTCATAAAAGAAGTAATTCATTTCTATACTGTATTTATACCAGGAATACAAGGACGGTTCAACATTAGGATAACAATCAACGCAATTATGTTAAAAATAAAAACATATAAAAACTACACAATTATCTTAACAGATGCAGAAAATACCTTTAGCAAAGCACGATATTTATTTATACTAAAAATCCTACAAAATATAGGCATAGAAGGATATTTTTAGATATAATAAAGAGTCTCTATTTAAAACAAAAGCAAGCATCATGCATAATGGAGAAACAACCAGATCATTCCCAGTAAATAAAGGAGTAAATTAAGAATGTCCACACTTCCTACTATTTAATTTAGTTATAGAAATAACACAAGAGAAAGAAACTAAAGATATAAAGATGGGCAAGGAGGAGATAAAATTATCTTATTTGGATTGACATGATGATTTATTTGGAAAATCCTTGACAAAAATAATCATTTCGCTGAACAGCAGCTTCAGAAAATTTGTGGGTTCTTAAAAAAAACAACAGAATTTCTGCATAATAATACTCAAAAGGCAGTAAGATAAAGGGATTTCCGGCTCAAAATGGCTACAAAATTCCTAAGATATTTAGAGATCAATCTACCAAAGCCTCCGAAATACTTGTGTAGATTCATCGATTACAAAGTTCTCCTCAAAGAAAGGAAGAACAATTTAAATAGCGGGAGGAATAGGCTATGCCGATATAACAGAAATGACAAAACTACCCAAGTTAACTTACATTTCTAATGCTCATATCTATCAAACCACGAAAGCAACACTTTATAGAACTGAAAATAATGACAAAATCCAGCGAGAGGAACAAAAAATCTAAAATACCGAGGAAAATAATGAAAAAACAGAGCAATGAACAGTGTTTCCGGATCTCAAATTATATTACAAAGCAACTGTAAGCAAAACCATTTGGCATTGGCTTAAAATATAAAGAAGCAGATCAATAGAGCAGACCACACAAGGGAGAATCAGAAACAAAAAAAGCAAAGACCCTGTGTTCAGAAACATAAAATACACATGTAAGAGCATCCTATTTGATCAAATAGGATTGAGAAGATTGAGAAAACTGAAAAGCAATCTTACAGACTTAGACCAACCTTTTATACCATATTGGAAGTAAAATTCAAAGTGTTTGTGTAATCTTAGTATTAAAGATCATACCATAAAACTTTGGAAGAGAAGCAGATTATACACTTTTTTGCAACCATGAGAAGACATATAATCTTAACCAAACAAGGGATAGAGGGAACCAAAAAAATTGAAAACATTGATTATATGAAATTATAAAATTATCCACAAACAAAATTAATGCATCTAGATTAAGAAAGGAGGCAGTCAAGTGGCAAACATCTTTAAAAAATTTCTCAGGTAAGCATTTGGTTTCTGATACAATAAGACAAACAACATATATGATGTATCCATATAAGTGACCAAAAGCCATTCTCCAATAAGTAAGTAGTCAAAGATACCAAACAGTTCTCAAAGGATGAATTACAACCATATAAAAGAATGCTCCAAAGAACTCATAATAAGATAAATGTAAATCAGAGTGACACTGAGGTTTTCTATCTCACTCCACAAACTGGCAATGCTGAAAAAAAGAAGGAAACAGTCAATATTGGAGGGATTGTGGGAAGACAGTCACAACAACAGTATATTGTTGATAGAGTTATCGAGAAATAAAGAAAAAATCAAAAAATAAAACCACTACAAAAAGTAATTTGGACTTCTACAAATAAAGTACATCCATATGAAATGTCCATACCTTTATTCTACTATGAGACATATAACCCAGGGAGGTCACTGAAAAGATTAAAGTCCTCATGAACACCAAAATGTTTAAAGGAATATTTTTGTGGTAGCAAATTAGAAATAAAGTGGATACTCATTGATTTTTTAATGGTCAAACAAATTGTGGTACATGGATGTCATGAAATATTACTGTTCTGTGAAAAATTATTAATATGATGAATACAGAGAAGCATGTGATCAAGTAAACAGAGTGAAGAAAACGATATACACGACTACTACAACAAAGTAAATGAAAAAAAACACAAAACAAGTGAAAAGTAATGTTGCAGATTTATGAAGAACAATTATGACCACAAAGATGAAAGGAAATACCTTCCTCAGCTCTACTCCTTTGCAGAGGTGAGAGGTCTATGGATGTAGAGTTTCACATATATTTTCAGGCTTTTTTCAAGTTATCAATTTTATGGGATTTTTCTTCATTCTCTTTTTATTATTTTATTTAAAAATATTCTTTGTTATAGAGGTTGCCTCTCTGGAAGAAGGGGAAATACAGGGGGAAATTTAGACAAAGGAGAAACAAAGAATATTTTTTAAATTGTTTTTAAAAACTTATCCACTACGTCCAGTTTAATTCAATTCAGCAAACATTTACAAAGTACCTACTATGTGCTAGGCATCATGCTGATTGCTAGGAATACAAATAGGAAAACAGTTCCTGCCCTTAAGGAACTTACAATCTAATGGGTGAAGACAAAATAAAAAGCAAACAGAAAAGCCCAGAGTAAGAGACATGACGGGGTACCAAGTATGAAGGCATTGTATTATTTATGGAGTTGAAACTAGACAGATGTGCTGACAAAAAATAGCAAGTTAATGGAAAATCTAGAATCTTCTGTAAAGAAAAGTTTGGGGAGGAGTTTATCATTCTACTCTCCAGATCTCTAATCAGAGGGTAGAGGAAATTGAGGAAGTTGGGAAAATATTGAGTATCAAAAGCCAAACTCAATCTGCGTGGCAATAAGATTTTAGGTGTCATCCTAATGGAGGAAGGATGTAAGTTATCAACAAACACATGTACAAAATGCCCCAAATCAGTAAAAGAAATATATATTAAAACAATTCTAAGGCAAGAGAAAACTGTTACAATGGAGGGGAAGAGCAGGGAGGTGAAAGGGAATGGGTCAACCTTACTCTCATTGAATTTGGCTTAAGGGTGGAATAATATACACACTCAATTGGTTGTCTTACCCTACAGGAAAGTAGGGGGGAAGGGGATAAGAGGGGGGAATGATAGAAGGGAGGGCAGATTAGGGGAGAGGGTGGTTAGAAGCAAATACTTTTGAAAAGGGACAGGGTCAAAGTAGAAAATGGAATAAGTTGGGGGCGGTGTAAGATGGAGGGAAATATAGTTAGTCTTTCACATTATAACTATTAGGGAAATGTTTTGCATAGCTACACATGTACAACTTATATTGAAGTGCTTGTCTTCCCAGGGGGGATGGGTGAGGAGGGAAGAAAGGAAAGTTTTAAAAACAAATGTTTTTTTAAAAATGGGGTTTTTTACATGCAGCTGGGAAATAAGATATACAGGTGCTAGGGTATAGAAATCCATCTTGCCCTACTACAAAGTTAGAGGGGGATGAGGGAGGTTATAAGAGAGAGAAGATTGAGGAAAGGGATATTCAGTAAGCTTGCTATCTTGGGGTGGGGTAGAGGAAAGATGGTGAGAAAATTTGTAACTCAAAATCTTGTGGAAATGAATGTTGAAAATGAAAAATAAATAAATAAAAGATTAATTAAAATTTAAAAATAATATAAAAATGACTTTGAGGTTTTACTTCACACCTATTTTATATACATACAGTATATGAGTTTTATATATGTATATATACATATATACATATATAAAATAACAGAAAGAGAAAATTATTTGAAAAGTTATATGAGGACTGGCCCTGTTAGTGGAACTGTGAATTGGTACAGTCATTCTGTAATTTGGAACTTTACTCAAAATGTTGCTGAAGAAGAAGAAGAAGAAAGAAGAAAAGAATCAACAAGCATTTATTAACTACCTACTATGTGCCAAGTTCTTCACTAGGTGCTGAGAATACAAAGAAAAAAATTAAACAAGAGCTTGCATTCTTTCTGGGCAAACAACTCAGATTTATGCCACAGCAACATAAGTAGTTACTAAACAAATGCAAGGTAACTTAGGGAGATGGGAGGGGAACACTGGCCACTGGAGAAACCATAAAAAAGTCTTAAGGTAGAGGTTGTACTTAAACTGACCTTTGAAGGAACTAGGAAACTGAGGATTTTTAAGACTTAGAGATAAAAGAGTATATTCTAGGTGGGGTAAACAGTCAATGCAAGGGCATAGAGATTGTCTTTTCAGAGGGACAATAAGTAGACTAGTTTTCCTGAAGTATAGTGTGTGAAGGAGAATTATGTGTAACAAAATAAAAAAGGTAGGTTGAAGTCATGTTGTAAAGAGCATTCACTTTCACATAGAGGGATTTATATTTGTTCCTGGTGGAACACTAGAGTTTTGTGAGCAGGGGTATGACATGGTAGGACCTGGATTTTAAGAAAATCACTTTGTTGGCTATGTGGAAGATAAACTTGAGAAGGAAAAAGAGAAGGGATATTAATAAGGAAGCTACTGAAAAATCCAGGCTTAACTAAAGTGGAAGAAAGTGGAAGAAAGTTTAGTTTGTCCAGGGTCACGTAGTTGATAAATGTCAGAGACAAAATCTGAATAAAATTTTCCTTGATTCTAAGTCTAATGTTGACAATTTTTTTTTTGCTTTTTTGGAGGGCAATTGGGGTTAAGTGACTTGCCCAAGGTCACACGGCTAGGTTTTGTGTTAAGTGTCTAAGGCCGAATTTGAACTCAGGTCCTCCTGACTCCAGGGCCAGTGCTCTATTCACTGCGCCACCTAGCCACCCCAACAAATTTTTTTATAAAACATAAAAGAGCAGAAGGAAATTCAGAGACATAGACAAGATGAGCAGTGTTGATAGTCATGTGTTTCATATATGTGTGTATGCATATATAATAAAACTTTTAAAAAATAAAACTTTTTCTGTTTTTTGTATATTTAAATGTTCATATTTGTTGATGTTTGTTAATAATAAAAAATATTTCTAAGAGAGATTATGGATAACTTTGACTAGAGCAGTTTCAGTCCAAAATCAGTCTACAAGGAATTCATAAGCAAGCGGGAGGTGAAAACATGGAGACGATGAATATAGACTATCTTTCCTTGGGAATTTGGCTGTAAAAAATAAAAGAAATATAGGCAATAAGTTGACTAAGTGAAAAGGTTTTTCCAAGGGTATGGAAGAACTGTAGGTATAGGGAAGAACTGTAGAGAAATTCTTTGTATTTGCAGGTGGCAGGGATCTGCATCCAGTGGATACAAAGAAATGATGAAAAAATGAGAGAAAAATTAAAAGGATAAGGTCACTGGGGACACAAGAGGGAATGGAATTAAGGCCACAAGTAAAAAGGTTAGCCTTAGGAAGAAGACCCACATTTTCCTCGTGGATGATGAAGAAGAGCTTTGATATACGGAGTTGGGAGAAATGAGTAATTCAGGACAGATGGTCTCTACCTTCTCACTGAAGGAGACAAGATCCTCTGCTGAGAGGAATGAAGGAGAAGGTAGTGAAAGGAGAGAAGTCTAGAATAGGCACTGTGGAGAATGTGATGAGTCAACCAGGAAAGAAAATTAAGAATTGCCTTCAGCAGAAGTCAGAGACCACTAGAGAGTACATAATATCAATTTATGGGGAACCTGAGCTTTCTCAAAGAGCATTCACCATCATGTGAGTAGTGACTGAGAAAGTGGAAAGTAATACTAGTCCAGGGTTGAGGAATGACCATTCTTAAGTTCTTCAGGAGGTCTTTCCTAGTCGTACCAGCTATTAGACTTTCCCCATTTCTTTCCATCCACTATGTTATTTACATGGTGTCTTTCCCATTATAATAGGAACTTCTTGAGGGTAAGAGAAGTGTTTGTCTTTCTCTGCATCTCTTCTAGCACGGGGCTTGGCTTGTAGTCACTGATTAATGCTTATTGTCTGACAGATAAAAACAACAATAATAACAAGAATAGTATTTATAAAACACCTTAAGGTTTACAAAGTATTATATACTTGTGTGTTTGTATATACATATATGTGTGCATGCATGTACATAGAAATGTACATACATATATAATTAGAACCTTACAACAATAACCCTATAAAATGATGTCATTATCATCTACATTTAACAGATTAGCAATACGTGATTAAGTGACTCACCCAAGGTCACATGGGCTAGTAAGTATCTGAGGCAGAATCAGACTATGCTACCTAGCTGTCCCCATTAGAATGGGCACTCCTTGAGGCCTGGGATTGTTTTTACCTTTCTTGTATTGTATCCTTAACACAGCACAGTGACTGGCACATAGAAATTTAATAAATGTTTGTTAAATTGAATCAGGGCCACTTAACATGTATTTCATTCAGATTTATACTCCATGACCCAAGTCTGCTTTCGCTCACTCTACCGGTAAATTGAGATATTAGAATACCTACAAAATGCTTCACAAAAATAGACTGACTCCAATTCTGAAACAGTTTTGTTAGTTGATCCACATGTGCACACATGGCAGGGGAATGACCAAATCTATTTAAACTGATTTCTATAATGCCATGTACAAGTGCACTTAACACAATCGCAAGAGAAATATGCTGACATTATAGCAGTCAATCATCCTTGCATTAGGTCTGATTATCCCATGTACCCACTTATCTGGAGCCTGCATCTACATGGACCATTTGTCTGTATATCAGGTGGGAGCACTGCTGACAGCCTTAAGGATAATCATCTCTCCTGCCTTCTGCCACAACCAATCAAGGGCTTAATTACAACCAAATAAAAAATGAGGGGCCGCTGGTACATTAAAGAACCACCAACTCCTGGAGAGAAGAGGAGATCAGCCTTTTACCATCAGCAAATGGCTACTCACGGCTGCTCATTTGGGGTAGGCCTCTACATCCTACAAGATTGCAAATTACCATTACAGGCGCCTACACAAAGAAATGTTGTTTTTGTTGTTCAGTGGCTTTTTCGGTCGTGTCCAACGGAGATAGCGAATGGAAGACAAAAAGAGTCCAATCACGTAATCATAGCAACATGTATCAACTGGGTCTCAAACCCTAAAGTAGATTGGATTTACCTTGGAGCCTCTTTCAACAGTAATCTCTGTCACATACCTCTAGATTTGTTTCAAGCCCTCTCTCTTCTCTAATTTACTCTCCACTAGCTGCCTAAGGAATTTTCTTAAACTCCTCTTTCTAGCACTTAAAGCCCTTTACAGTCTAGCTCCAATGTGCCTTTTTATGTTACTTATGCTGCAATCAAACTGTACTTCTTATTACAAACAACTTTCCAGATCTTATCTTCATGCATCTGCATTGACAGTCACCTATCCTTCCAAGAAGCTGTAGCATAAGAAGCAGCCACTCCTTGATAAAACCATCTCAGCAGGTTAAATCCAGTTGAGGGTAACCAACAGGCCTCAATCAAACCTGCTGATGAGGTAGGGAGGTATCTATGCCAAGCATGTGAAAACTTCCTTCCTGTGGAATGGGTAGATGAGAACAATTTGTTCCAACAGCCATGAAGGCGGCTGAAGCAAACACTGTAGAGCAGCAGTTCTCAACCTGTGGTTATGTTCAATTTGTAACAATGAAAATACATCCTGCATATCAGATAGATTGATAACAGTAGCAAAATTATAGTTATAACACAGCAACAAAAATAATTTTGGGGGTCACCACAACATGAGGAACTGTATTAAAGGGTCATGGCATTAGGAAGGTTGAGAACCACTGCTGTAGAGTGTTTAGAGTGCTTAGAGCCTGGTCAGACTTCAGAGATGCCAAGGTCATCCACTGCAATCTGGGCCATCACCAATCATCTCGACTTTTGTGTTGAAACTAGGCTTCAGTGAGTCGGGAAGAGAGAGTGAAGCTGAAGACTTTGTGCAACTCTACACCACTTAAATTCAATTTGTGGGCAATTCAAGACATCACCCAGTGATGTCATTGGTTCTCTCTGGAAATAAACAATACCCATAACTGGAGTGCACTTACTCCTAATCTCTTCCTCTTCTTCAAAACTCAGGTCAAGTGCCACCTTCACTGGAAACCTTTCCTGATCTCCCTAAATGAAAATGCTTCCCTTTATACTACTGCCATATTTCTGTTTTGTATATCCATATATAGATATAATTGATGAAAAGATGTAAGATATGTAACACTCTCAATGCTAGTAGCAAACTGGATGATGAAGATGATACCAACATCATCCTGTTCCCATGTGATTTTGATCTATATCTATTTATCTATTATATGCTGAGCATTTTTACAAATGTTATCTCATTTGAAGTGTGTGTATATATACATGTAAATAGCAGCTTTTTGTAATCTAATCAAAAATACTGGGTTGTAAGTTCATCTTCTATAAAACCACTGAAAACATCTTCAGGCCAACTCCAGTAGCAGACAGGATGATAGAGATGATATATACCTCATTCTGTTCTCTTGTGATTTTGATCTCTTCTGCTAGATCTTTACATCATGAAAGCATTTTGTTCTATGTAATTAAGAGATTATTAGTAATTGGTATGGCAATATCTAATATATTGTTCTTTTAAAAAGACTCATATACATATGCATATAGTTGTTTATATTCATGTTGCATAATACATATATAGAGAAAATTGAGGGGCAGTATTACAGAGTAGATAGAAAGCTAACTTTAGTGTCAGAAAGCTCCCCGGTTCAAGTCCTCCCTCTGTTATATACTAGCTATGTGATGGGCCATCTCCCACTGTCCTGATTTATATCTGGTCACTGAACCCAAATGGCTCTGGAGGAGAAAGTGAGGCCTGTGACTTTGCACAGCCTGCCTCACTTAAATCCAATTCATTTGCAAGTCATGGCATCATCTTCCTGATGTCATGGGCCTCTTCAAGGACAAAAAACAAACCCCACACACAACCACTACAACTAACTCTGTGACTATGGCTATATATTCCACCTCAGATGCTTACTATCTGCATGATCTTGGGCAAGTCATTTAACATTCCGTGGCTTCAGATTCCTCTTTTGCAAAATGAGGAGAATGCCTAAATCTAAAGTCCATTCTGGTTCTAGGTCTGTGATCCTATAAATATATGCCCATTGATTTGCAGATGGTGCTTAGGGCCCCCAGGTAACTTTCTAAGACTAGAAGTTAGGGATAAATTGACTATCTGTGTCAGTAGAGGGCTTAACTATACCTAAAGTTCTCTACATTAATGGAATCATGGGATCAAACCAAATCAATTAGATTAGACTTATTAGAAGAGAATAAGGAATTAGAATGGAATGAATGGGTAATTAGATATATGAAAATTAGCTCATAAATTAGCTTGAGAGATTTTTAACTAAAATGGTTAACTAATAACTAATTATCTAATTTAAAATTTGAAAGATGTAGTGAAAGGAAAAAAGAAAGAAGGAAAGAAGGAAAGAAAGAAGAAAGAAAGAAAGGAAGAAAGAAAGAAAGAAAAGAAGGAAGGAAGAAAGAAAGAAAGAAAAAGAAAGGAAGGAAGGAAGGAAGTTTTATTAAGCATTTAGTATATTCCAGATAATTTAGTAAACAATGAGTGTACAAATATAAGCAAACAAGACAGTTCCTCAGCCCTCTCTCCCCACCTCCCTGTCTGACTAGATTTAAAAGGAAGCTGGAAAGCAGGGAGGTGGGAAGGGAGGGCTGAGTAAAGGGTACCTCTCTGATGCTAGTGAAGAAGCCAAGGGAGAGGGCTGAGTCTATAATGAAGTGAACATGGCTGGGGCCCCTCATGAAATAGCAGTCTGGATTATCAACGATTTCTTTGATTTCAACTAGCTAACTAAAGTTCATTGTTCCCATATTTGGATCAAAAATCCAAACCTTCTGGATTGAGACATCACCTTCACATTGTTGGCAACGCCTTAACAATCTCACCATTAAAGTCACCCCAACTAGACAGGAGACCTATTTGTACTTATTCACCTTCACAAAGAAGTTTGGTACCTTTTAGGTCTTTAATTAGTCAGTTTCCACATTTGGCCAGCTGCATATCTAAACATTCAAAAATAGTTTTTAGTCAAGAAATCATGTACCTTTGGACTAGGCCTGAGCCAAATGCCAGGAATACAGGTCACAGAAGAATGGTGGCAGAAAAGAAGCTTGCTTACTCTCCTGTCTCAGGAAGAAATAATTAATCAATCTTTGCAAGGCTAAAAAAAAAAATCAGCTTCCAGGGGCAGCATAAGGACAGGATGCAGACCAGAAAGTAACAGCTGTCCACTCCACTGAAGGTTTGAAATCACTCATTCAATCCCATATTGGACAGAGACCCCTGAGCCTATGTGACAATCTTGTCAAGACAAGCCACAATCCTAAATTTCAAAATCAAAAGCAGATCTTAGGACAAACTTCCCTCATCCCTCTTCTCAAGGTGACTGCTATGAATGAATGCCACCTCTACCATTCCCCTGACCTCAACAGGGATTGCCAACATCCTTGATTTGAATCACCTATCACAGGTGCTTAAGAGGGATCCTTCAATGCTTTAGAGATAATTAGGGAACTAATTGGCCTTTGGCTCCTGAAAAGTGGGTAGTACCTTTTCTGATGGGAGACACCACTGAGATAGGAGCCATAACTAGGACAAATAATCCAAACTTTCAGCCAGGACATTGAAATTTAGAGGGTGCAAAAATTTAACATGTATTTCTTCAGCAACACATTACAAACTAGAGTTTAACACCTAATTAGTAAGACTAGTTAATACAGGAAGCTACCAGATTACCCATTGCTACCAAATAACACCTACCTGTAAGACACTACAGTAATTAATTCCCCCTCTGATAGCTGAATTTGTCTTTATTACTTCTTCCATTATTTTCATATCATGAATAACTGAATTTATTTGAAAATCCATTTCTACCTCTTGTCAGTCAATACTAAAATTACATGACATATGATTCTGCTCCCAAGTGTTAGAGAGAGAAAGGACTTTCTCAAGATTTATAGCCACAGCTCAAATTGGGATTGGTGCCAGGGACACTGCTGAAGCTGGTGCATGGCAGTTCCTGCTCCATGGGCAAGCGTTTGTGAGGCCAGATGTCAAAAGCAGCAGTGGCAAATGGGAAAAACCTCAATTAAAGGACATTTATAGTCTGGTCCTGTGACACAGGAAAAACTATGTCCCCTGTCAGTCAGAAAAGTAAAGGTCTTCCCCATCTGAAATGGCAAGGTCTGAACCCAATAATGGAGAAAGATTTGCCTCAGCAGAAGGTCAAAGGCAATAGAACAGGCATGAGAGAGAACTCAATAGAAAGAGAGAGGGCCAGCAAGAGCACCTGACACAAGTGGGACTCCTGCTTTAAGGAACCACAGAAGGGGATCCAACGGAAAGCAACAGCTGGCAAGAACAAGAAGGAATGTCAAGAAAACAACATCTGGCAAAAGCAGCAGGGACCCACAGAGGAGAGAAATCTGCCAATTCAGGACCGCAAATAACTAGCAATTTAAATACATTTGCGGGGAAAGTGTTTCTGTTTATAGGAGAATTTATTTTTGTTTCCCTAAAAGTTTGGTTGGGTTTTCTTCTGCCTCTCAATAAAATGTTCTTCAATATGTGTTCTTCAATATGTGTTGAACTATGTGTTCAATATGGTAAACTACAGGGAAGAGGAAATGTTGCCATAATATGTTGTCCAAAAATTTCAAGGTGCAGGTTATGAACCAGAGGAGTAAGGAGTCCCCCAAAATAAATCTGGGCTCTTCACATCATGAAAGTCTGGCACAAATTTTATAAAACTTGCTTTGGAATCCTGACTCAGTTTTACTCTCTGCATCAGCCAAAAAAACATTTACTAAGCACTTACCACATACTAAGAATTTTGGTAAGTGCTGAGGATACCAAGAAAGGGGAAAATAAAAAGAGTTCCTGCCTTCAAAGAGTCTAAATTCCCATGAGGGGACAACATGTAGATAACTAGGTACATATGATATATTTATAAATTTGGTGGAAGGTGATCATAGAGAAGATGACACCAGCAACTGAAGGGGACCAGACAAGGTCTCTTGCAGAAGGTGAGACTTGAGCTAAGTCTTGAAGAAACCAAGTAACAGACATGAAGGGATAGAACATTCCAGGCATGAGGATTAACAAGGCACAGCATTGGAACATAGTGCGTCCTGCTCAAAAAACTGCAAGTAGGCCAGTGTAGCTCAATCTGAAAATTCACAGAGGGGAGTAAAGGGTGCCACAATTAATAATATAGGAAGGGACCAGGTTGTGAAGAGGTTGAAATGACAAACAGGAGTTTATATCTCAACTTCATTGATCAGGGGGAGTTATATAGTTAAGCTATCACTTTAGGAATTTGGAGAATGGATTGGAGTGTGGAAAGGCTAACTGGACAAATTGCTTAACCTCTCAGAACCTCAATTTCCTCATCTGTGAAATGGGGATAGTATCCACGGCACCTACTTCTGAAGGTTGTTGGGAAGCTCATATATGAAATCTTAAAATACTAATTAAATATCTAATATTGTTATTTCTCCACATATTGAACATCTTTCTTAAATATCACCACAGGAAATATTCCTTTTTCCTCCCATCATTTAACCTCTGTGAGATCACTGTAGTGATACAGGAGGTCACAAGTTATTTAAAGGAAGTCACAGGGGAACTGAGCCTAGTCTTGGGAAAACACAGTTCCATCTGCCAAGGAGGTAAATGAAGAATTCAGTAGCAGGGCAAGTATAGGCAGGGGCTGTGGTCACTATACAGGGTAGGAGAATCTGAAGAAGATCCAGGAGTAATCTTCCCATCCTAAACCCTTTTTCCAAGTTTATAAAAAGGATTACTAAAAACAAAAGTTGCCTTTTACTTAATATAGTGAACAGGTTTTTCTTCCTATAGAGAAGAGGTTACATATATAAAGCACTTTTACAAAGTACTCTCACCTATATTCTCTCTACAACAACCTTATGAATGAGATCACACAAATATTAATCCTCCTTTATGGATGAGGAAAGAGAGGCTCAGAGGACCTAACTGATCTGATCACGTCCACACAGTTTTAAGTGAGAGCCAACCTACGAAAGAAACAGGAAGAAAAACAAAGCAACTGTTTGCTCTAGGACCCCACCCAGGAGACGGTCACCACTGCAGAACTGAAGGGTCTGTGTGGACTTTCATATTTGTTCCTGTGAGGCACTCACCTGGAAGATATCTTCCGAATCAGAAAAGTTAAATACCTACGTTTGTAACAAAGGGGAAATAAGACACTAATTTTACTGATGCAAACATCCTTGTCATAGCATTTACATTGCAGGAATGTATTCTTATTAGGTTAAAGAAGTGACTGGATTATTAGACCTACAAACTTAATTAGAAATGGATTTCTCTTTTCTCTGATTCTTTTGGGAGGTTTTTTGTTGTTGTTTTTGTTTTGTTGTTGTTTTCAGAAACCTTGGGCATTTAAAACACTCAAAACAGTGTTTCAGATTTTAAAAATTATCCACTGAGATCTCAATTAATTCAGGGATTCTAATTATCTCTTTGTAATAAACTATAATCAAGTGGACTATATTTATTGTTCAAAGTAATAGAAGTTGGATTTTTTAAAGGTCCTTTTGTGTTCAGGTAGGTGCAGTTTAGAGGGGATATTTGTGCATGAAGTACCCCCTTTTGAGTGCCTTGGTCTTTCCCATCCCAGATCACAGCAGACATCCAATTCCTCACTCTTAGTACTGTACATGATGGATCTGGAGAGGAATAGGAAAACCAGCTGACTACAAATTTCTCTGGAGAAGCCAGAGCTGATTATCTGAAAAGTTAATCTAAATCTAAAGTACTTCTCTTATCTTAGATTTCTGCTTAGGATTACAAGTATAAAACCAGAAAAAAAAAAACTTAGAGACAATTCAGTTCAGTCCTGTCATTATACAGATAAGGAAATAGAAAGGTCAAGTGATTTTTTCAAAGCTCACATAGGAACTAACTAGAAGACCTGGGATGTGAACCACGGCTTCTAAGAAACAAATCCAATGTTCTTTCAACTGTACCACATTGCTTAGACACTAACAAGGAAGTAATGCAATACAATGGTAGAAACAATAGACTAGGTGTTAGGAAACATGTTTTCTAATCCTGGAGATGCTATTCACTGTTCAGTGGGCAAGTCCCTGCTACAGAGCGTACAATGAGAAAATCCATGTGCATTCTTGGTTGACCTGCCTGAGGTAATCTGGATAAATACTGAGGCCTTTACCTCCTCAAACTTTAATTTCTTCATGTGTCAAAAAGAAACTGGAACATTGGCCCCACCTACTTCATGGGATTGCTTTAAACCTAAATGAGCTTGGCAAAGCACAAAACAGAGGATTAGAGCCAAGTTGACAGAGAAAAGACAGGGACTTGCCTGAGCTCTCCCAAATTTCCCTGCAAACAACTGTAAAAATAATGCTTCAAAACAAAATCCAGAGTGGCAAGACACACAAACGCACAGGGTGAAACAAGTTTTCAGCCCAGTGTAACTTGGAAGGTCCGTAGAAGAGGTCTGTTCCACCAGGGTGAGAACAGAGCGCAGTTCAGCATGGGCAACATCCTAGAAAGACAGCAGCAGCCCCACCCTGGGAAACCGGAAGCAGGCCTTGGGGGCGACTGAATCAGAGGCACCAGCTTCCAGAACTCTCAGCCCATCAATGGTAATAGGGCTAGACAGCTAGTCAGAAAGAGATTACAGGGGTCCCTTTGTTGGCACTAGGTGCAGGACTCTGTTGCTTGCTTATACGTGGTCACAGTGCCAGGGTGGAAAAAAGTGTATCAGGGCACTCACAGACTAGAACACAGAGCAGGAGAGCAGTGACCACACCTGTCTTTAGATCGTACCACCTTGGAAGAACTGAAAACTTACAGGCATCCAAAATTAGCTCTAAAAATAGCAGCACAAAAAAAAAATCTGAAGCTTAGGACAGTGCCCTTTCTACCCCCAGGAGCAAAGCCTAATTTTAACATAAAATTAAAGTCAAGAAATAAGCCAGAAAAATGAACAAAAAAAAAAAAAAGAACCTGACCATATAAAGTCACTATGGTGACAAGGAAGCTCAAAGCACAATTTCCGAAGACAACAAAGTCAAAAATGCTATATACAAAATCTCAGAGAAAAATGCAAATTGATCTCGTCAAAAAGAATTCCTCAGAGAACTCAAAATGGATTGAGAAATCAAATCAGAGAAGTAGAGGAAAAACTGGAAAAAGAAATGACAGTGATGCAAGAAAATCATGAAAAAAGAGTCAACAGTTTGGTATTAAAAAAAGGCACAAAAAAATACAAACATAATGCAAAGATGAAAATGCAACTTAAAAAAAAACAGAATAGACCCAAATGATAAAAAGAGGCACAAAAACCCACTGTCTTTAAAAAGCAGAATTTACATAACCAAAAAAGGAATTCAAAAATTCACTGATGAGAATGCCTTAAAAATCAAAATCGGTCACACAGAAAAGGATGTACAAAAATTCACTGAAGAAAAAGAACTCTTTGTAAAATACGATTGGAAAAATGGAAAAAAGAGGTACAAAAATGGGCAAGCAGAAGTTAGTGACTCTAGGAGACATCAAGAAACAATAAAATGAAATCAAAAGAATTTGAAATTAGAAGAATGTGAAATATCTCACTGAAAAAACAACTGACCTGGAAAATATACTGAGGATAGATGATGTAAGAATTATTGGACTACCTGAAAGCCATGATCAAAAAATGAGCCTAGACATCATCTTTCAAGAAATTGTCAAGAAAAACTGCCCCGATGTTCTAGAACCAGAAGGTAAAATAGAAATTGAAAGAATCTACTGATCACCACCCAAAAAGGATCCCAAAATTAAAACTCCCAGGAATATTATAGCCAAATTCCAAAGGGATCATGGGGAACATATTGCAAGCAGTCAGAAAGAAATGAGTCGAATATCTTGGAGCAACAATCAGAATAACATAAGATTTAGCAGCTTCTACATTAAAGGATCAGAGGGCTTGGAATATGATGATCCAGAGGGCAAAGGAGCTAGGAGTATAATCAAGAGTCATCTATCCCAGGGTGGCTAGGTATTGCAGTGAATAGAGCACCGGCACTGGAGTCAGGAGGACCTGAGTTCAAATCCAGCCTCAGACACTTAACACTTACTAGCCTTGTGACTTTGGGCAAGTCACTTAACTCCAATTTCCCTGCCTTCCCTCCTCAAAAGAAAAAAAAAAGAATCATCTATCCAGAAAAATTGAGTATTATCCTTCAGGGGAGAGAAATGAATATTTAATGAAATAGATGACTTTTGAGTATTCCTGATGAAAAGACCTGAGCTAAATAGACCCAGCAATAACAGTATTAAGTCTATAACCCAAAGAGATCAAAAACAAAAAGGAAATGGACCTATAGGTACAAAAATATTTATGGCAACTCTTTTTGTGGTGGCAACAAATGGAGAACTGAGGGGACAGTCATCAATTGGGGAATGGCTAAACAAGTTGTGGCACATGATAGTAATGGGAATATTATCATGTCATAAGAAATGATGAGCAGGTTGATTTCAGAAAAATCTGGAAAGACTTCCATGAACTGATACAAAGTGAAATGAGCAGAACCAGGAAAACATTGTACACACTAACAGTAATATTGTACAATGAACAACTATGAATGACTTAACTATTCCTATCAATACAGTGATCCAAAACAATCCTAAAGGACTCATGATGAAAAATGCTATCTGCCTCCAGAGAAAGAACTGATGTCATCTAAATACAAACTGAAGCATACTATTTTCCATTTTTTTCTTTCTTTAATTCTTTCCTTTTTTGATTCAAGCATTCTTCCATAAAATGACCAATATGAGAATATGTTTTACATGATTGCACATGTATAACCTATTTCATATTGCTTACTGTCTCAGGGAAGGAGAGATGGAATTTGTAACCTAAAACTTTTTTAAAATGGAGGTTTAAAATATTTTACATGTAATTAGGGAAAATTTAAATATTATTTTTTAAATGTTAAATAAAAGGCACACAAAAAAGTATAAAACACTAACATGCACAAGATAAAATTATTAGTGATATTTAATGAACATAGATTTAGTGCTAAAAGAGACCTTAGAAGTCAATTAGTCCAAAACCCCCTCATTTCAAAAATGAGGAAAATGAGATACAAAGGGTTGAAGTCTATGGAAATCTATGGGTTTAAAGTCATTTAGGTTTAAATGGCACTCATAGGGGCTGAACTCAGTTTTGTCCTCTGCCTCCCAAGTCAGCACCTGCTCCATAGCACCAAGCTGTCTCTGGTAGCTTAAGAGATCATTTTTAAATTTCAAATGTTTCCTTAACTTTGATCAAATTTGGCTCAATCTGTATGTAGAACAGCTTTTGGCTTTGTCATAAATGGAAAAATCCCAGCTCACCATCAGAAACAAATTCCTCCTTTTTTCCCCACTTTTTAAATTTTTGGTTTTGTCCTAACTTTTCCAAAGCTTCTGCCTCCAAGCAGTATCTAAGTAATGACAACCACTTGTGTTGCTACTTTAAAAATGGAGGAACATCTCAAAATTAATGCATTTTATTGATAGTGCTAAAAGTATGGATGGAAAAGAGCCCAGGGTGTGACAACAAATAATTCAATAGTTTACAGTTATTAAGTATCTATCATGGCAAGGCTCCGTGCTAGGCACTGGGAATTAAAACAAAAGCAGTCCCTGTCCTTAAGGAGTTTATATTCCTTCTACTAGGAAGATACCACAGACAGTCAAGTAAATATATGAAATCTGAGGAGGAAGAGGAAACATTAACCATTTAGGAGATCCAGAAAGGCTTCCAAAATGAAACAGCATTGCTAAATAACCCATTACTTTTTGCGTTCTCATCTAAAGTCCCTGTACAATCTCTGCCTTGTCTTTTGGGGCTCTCTCTTTGATAAAAATGCTTCCTGCTCCAGTTTTCCTGACTGCCCTGAAGATGGATCCTCTCATCCAGCAAACAGAGAATATCATTATCAATAACCTCAGCAGGATCACCCACCTGCTTGTCTTGTCCTCAATATCCATCCGAATTACCTGAGCTAGGTCAGCCAAAAATGCGCACACTCAGCAGCAGCACTTTATCCTAACCTTCTGTATGTGGCTGTCATTTCTTAGACTGATTTGATAGAGACCCTTATGTCCTTGTGTGTACTTTCCTACCTCAAAGACTGCTTCATTCCTGGTTTTATTTTACTGCAGCCTATGAGGGGAATAAATAGTCTCCCACATGCAAATGCAATTCCTAGCCCATAGTTGAGGCCAAAAAGTTTTGTCATCTGATCAAATAAATTCATCCTGATCCTTTACTCTGGATACACATGTACACAGCCTTAAATGAAAAGCCCAAAGTCATCTTCGTTTTAGTTAATAATTCCCACCCTCCTGAAGACACTGACTTCCTTTTCTCTTGTTTACTCAGTATCAAGTTGGCAAGTCCTCTTCTTTCCATTTTCCTTAGACAGAAGTGCTGTCTTTGGTAGCTGTCCACCAGTTTCTCTCTCATTTTTCTCTATGAAAGAAGGCAGGCAGCTAGGATGAGTCCTGCTCATTGTCAAAAGAAAGCCTCTGCAGAACCCATAATCTCTTACAAGGATCAGAAATTTGAACAGTCCATTAGGGAGATTTTAGCTTTGTTTTCCTGTTAACAATAACTACAGCACATTTATATTCTTCTACAAATATAGAGTTAATAAAATGAGTTTCCTTAGCCCAGTGGTGGAGAACCTGCAGCCTTGAGGTCACACATGATCTTCTAGGTTCCCAAGTGTGACCCTTTGACTGAGTCCAAACTTCACAGAACAAATCCTTTCATTAAGGGGCCACACTTGAGGACCTAGAGGACCATGTATAGCCTTGAGGCTGCAGGTTTCCCATTCCTGCCTTAACCCAATACCATTAAACCAGTGATAGCAACCTTCAAATGATATACCAGAAGCTACATACACACACACACACACACACACACACACACACACACACACACGCACACACACACATTTCCTCCTCAGTCATTATTTTTTCCAAGAACAGATTATGTTTTGAAGAACTTTTAAAGACCCCTTTTTTCAACTATTAAGTTTCTAGGGATATTATAGTGTCATAGGAGCCATGGAATCAAGCCAGAATTAGCCGCAAAAGATCTGATAATCATTATTGCTAAATGTGTGCTGGTTACTCTTTCAAGGGTAATAGAAAATGTGGTAGCAGTATGTCTCTGTGCGATCCCATAATCTATCAGGACCATGGACAGGGACAGGAGTCTAGTAACCCAAAACTTACTATTACCATCATCCTTGGGTCTTTCTTAGGAGTGTGCTCATTCAGTTAAGTGTTTGTGTAACCATCTAACTATGCACTCTCTTTATCTCTCCTCAGTGGTGTTATGTCAAACAAAAGCTCTGTATATGATCTTAACATTATAATGAGTTTAACTGGGTAAGGCAAAAGTCATTCAATAAGCATTAAGCATCTACACAGTACCAGGCATTGGGCTAAATGCTGGGGGAAGGAAGGAAGGAAGGAAGGAAGGAAGGAAGGAAGGAAGGAAGGAAGGAAGCAAGGAAGAAAGCAAGGAAGGAAGCAAGGAAGGAAGGAAGGAAATCATTGCCCTGAAGGAACTTATAATCTAATAAGGGAAGAGTAGGATTTACTGTTAACCAGGCTGAAATATGGCCACTAGAATGACTTGCCTCTTCCATTAACTATTTAAGTTGCCAAAGTGATATTACTAAAGCATGGATCTGTCTGGGTCACTGTCAGGCTCAAGAACTCCACTGGCTCCCTTTTGTTTACATGATCAAATGTAAAATTCTCTAACTGGTATTTAAATGCCATTAATATTTGGCTCCTTGGGGTGGCTAAGTGGCGCAGTGAATAGAACACCGCCCTAGAGTCAGGAGGATCTGAGTTCAAATATGGCTCAAACACTTAATACTTACTAGCCATGTGACCTTGGGCAAATCACTTAACCCCAATTGCCCTGCCTTCACCACTGCCAAAAAAAAAAAAAAGAAACTTTTGGCTCCAACATACCTTTCCAGACTTAACTATATATTACTCTCCTTTGTGTACTTTTAGATCCAATTTATCTATCCTACTTGCTAGCCTTCACATGCAACATTCAATCTTCATTTCCGATGCCTTTTCAGAGGTGATCCTTTGTGATTGCAATGCATTCCCTTCTCATTGATAAAAAAAATTTTCATTACAGATTTTTATCCTTTTGGTATCCACAAAATGTATTGTGTTGGGTGGATGTGTTGGGTGGACTCCTTGGGACAAACTCATGGGTGGACATGAATAAGAGCTTCACAGAATAAACAGGCATGGGTGGGTTGTGGTCTAAATCATTGGTGGCAATATCCACATGTAAAAAAGCTACATTGGAGTATCTCTGACCAAATGACTGTTAAATGACTATAATCCATAGATTCATCAGAAATAACAAAGAACCTCTCACACTAGTACAGTTTTGTTTCTATATTCAGAGTAAGAAATTGAAATTTAAAAATGTAACATTCCCTCTGTATACTGAAATTTTTCGTGTCATCTACAAGCTTTGCCCAAAAGATTTCTCAAAAACTCACATATCTAGAGAATCCTCCCCTCTCTGAGCAACAGCAGAACAAAATATCCTGTTTTCTTATTCCATGACAAAAAAACAGGCACCATTAGGAATCAAATCCAAGGTAAAAATCCACATAACTTTAAGAAGTCAACCTTGAAGAAGAAATTATAGAAATTTTATAATCTCTTTTTTTTTTTTACAAAAACAATTTATTTTAAAGGAGTGGAAGGTAGGACCTGTGATTTAATAAGTGTAGGGAACTCCCATTGTGGAAACTTCTCCTACTTATGCAGATCAGCAACTCATTTATAATGTGTGTCCTCAGAGTTGCATAAAAAGTTATACTTGACCAAAATTTCATCATTTTTGGTATAGTATTAGTATAGTATTTTCTTAAATGCTATGGAAGAAAAACTCTA
>CM053582.1:447882578-447894605 GCA_028627135.1 Pseudochirops cupreus
GAATTTTTTTTTAAAAAAAATTAGTGGAGTAAAATCAAGTAGGAGAAAAGTACAAAGCAACAAGACGAAAAAAAATATACGATTGTGCTCACTTCATCAGAGTATATCTTGAACATGGAATGATAGAGAAAAGATTAGTATGGCCCCTGTGCAAGGATGACATGCAAATTTTTGAGTTATTTCACAGATCATTCTAAGAATCTATTAAAGAGCAATTAATACATATACTACACAAATTGATCTTAAAAAGTGAGAAAGAAATCACTCTATCAAACTCCTTTTATGAGACAAATATAATTCTATTACCTAAACCAGAGAAGGATAAAGCAAAGGGCTAGAAATATAGACCAATAGACTGAATACCAATTCAAAACATTTAAGTAAAATCCTGTTAAACATATTAGAGCAATGATTTCAAGAAATCATCTATTATGTCCAAGCTAAATTTATACCAGGGATGCAAGGATGATTCAATATTAAGAAAACAATAATTATATTAAAAGCAGTAACATACCAAATCACATGGTTATCTCAATGGACAATAGAAAAGGACTTTGATAAAGTTCTACACTCATTGATGACAAAATCCCTACAAAGTAAAGGGATGGGGAGATCTTTTTAATGTCATTTTAAAAAAATACCTCTCAAGCCAAAAGCAAGTATCATTCAGGGATATACTAGAAGTTTTTCCAACAAATACAATAGTCAAGCAAGGATGGCCACTTTCTCTGGTTTTTTTTTATGTAGTCCAAGAAATGCTAGGAACAGCAAGAAAACAAGATAAATATGTTAAAGGAATTAAGAAAGGAGAAGAGGAAATAAAACTATCCCTTATTTGCTGATGGCATGATGGTTTACATAGAAAATCCTAGGGAAACAGAAAAGTTACTGAGATAATTAATGATATCGGCAAAATGGCAGGTTGTAAAATAAACACACAAAAATCAACAGTATCTCTACATAACAATAGAAAGAGAAACACAATTCCAAAAAACCGTAAAATGCGTAAAATACATTGGAGCCAAACTGCTGAAGCACACTCAGTACTGCTCATTAAAGAAGTAAAGACAACTCGGAGGCATATCCATCGCTAAAGACGAACCACTATCAAAGTTAATAATGTAGTTTTAATCCTACCCCAAACTACCAAAGCTACGCTTTAAAGAATTCAAAAAAAAATTGCAACAAGATTTGAAGTGGAATAAAATCTGTTAGACTGTCAAGAAGTGGTGTAGTACTTCAGACCTCAAACCATGTTGTAAAGCAGCGTCAAAGCTGCTTCATAACTGACTAAAATAACAAAAACAGAAAAGTAGAGATTGTCAGTAGACTAGACAAAGAAGAAACAAAAATAATAGAACTCAAAAATCTTACGTTTGATAAACACAAAAGCATAAATTACTTTGAAAAGAACTCTTTATTTGGTAAGAGCTACTGAGAAAATCAGGAAGAAATCAGGCAGAAATTAAACCAACATCTTATAGCATATTCTATAGTCAATTAAAACTGGATGCACAACCCGAATTTTAAAGCTCATACCATAAAAAAATTAGAAGAGAAACCAATCATATCCTTTCCCAGTAGGAGATGAATTCCTAACCAAGAAAAAGATAAGAGGTAATTACAATACAAAAAACAATAATTTTGATTATATTACAGCCTTTTTGCTTGCACATAAACAAAATTAACATATCTATAGAATAAAAAGGTAACAAACTAGGGGGAAAAATGGTCATATTTGTTGAATGATGGTTTTGTATCCAAGTTATGTAAAAAAAACTAGAAGAAATATGAAGACCAAAAGCCATTCCTCAATATATAGGAAGAGAGGAGATATAAATGAATAGTTCTCAAAAGAAGACTTGTAAACTCTTCACGATCATATGAAGCAATGTTCCAAATCACTAATAATAAGAAAAGTACAGATCAAAAAACTCCTAAGATTCTACCTCACACCCTGCAAATTGTCAAACTCGGCAAAAGGTGGGAACAGTCAACCTTTAGGTTTATGAGAGGAAGGGAGGGAAGAGCTTGGGATAAAAATATATCCAACTGGACAGAGAAACAAGTAAAAATAGAGGGAGATTTAAGAGGGAGGATATACGAGGTAGTATACACTAGGTTATACCAGGTAGTACGAACTGATGCAGAGTAAAGTAAGAAGTGGGAGAACAAGTAATACAAGAATAATTACATTTTAAAGAAAAATAACTTTAAAAGACAATAACTCTGATTGATACAATGACCAACTATGTCTCCAAAGGCCCCATGACTGAGCATGTAACACATCTCCTAACAGGTGTTAGGCACAAGGTGCAAAGCGACATTTTTAGATGTAGCTATCGTGTTCGTTCTTTTTATTGACTACACCTACTTGTTACAAGAGTATTTTGTGTGTGTGTGTGGTGGCTACGTGGGGCAGTAAATAGAGCACCAGAGCTGGAGTCAGGAGGCTCTGAGTTCAAATTCGACCTCAGACCCTTAACACATGTGACCTTTAGCCATGTGACCTTGGGCAAGTCACTTAATCCCAACTGCCCTGCCTTCCCCCCTCCAAAATGCAAAAAAAAAAAGGATTTTTTTCCCCTCTTTCTGTTGGTGTTCAATTGGTATGGAATGTCAGGGGGATACTCTCCAAAATGACATATTATAATGTTTTTTAGAAAACAGTAGCACATTCACAAGGAAAAACAAGTAGAATAATGTTAAAGTAATATGGAGAAAATGCATACTTTTTTCAGCATGCAGTAAAAAATAGAGTCACAGTTTCATATAACACCCTTTTTTCCTGTTCTGCTGTGTTCCAGGAAATGCTGTAGGGAAATTGTGCGTGTGTGTGTGTGTGTGTATGTGTGTGTGTGTGTGTGTGTGTGTGTGTGTGTGTGTAATACCAGAATTTTAAAAATGTTTTTCAAAAAAAATAAAGACATCTTTTTTTATTCCATTACAAAGAAGGGAATGTTATCAGATTTTTTTTTTAATGTATTGGTTGATTTTGCTGGAGTTTCTTTTCTTTTTGTTTTTTCTTTTAAAAAACTTTTGTTTTAATGGAAGGCTGTTTGAGAGGAGGAATGGATACATAGGAAAATTTAGGCAACGTAAAAACAAAAGATATCAACAAAATTTACTTGAATAACATTATTTTTATACAAGCCAAAGCCATTGAACTTAATGACAAGAGACAAAGAGACAATTTAATAATCAGAGGTTTCCAAAAAAGAGTATGACAATTTTTTAAAAACACACACCATTCAGGAAATTAATATAAGAAAACTGCCCAGGAGTGGCTAGGTGGAGCAGTGAATAGAGCACCAGCCCTGGAGTCAGGAGGACCTAGGTTCAAATACAGCCTCAGACACTTACTAGCCATGTGACATTGGGCAAGTCACTTAACCCCAATTGCCCTGCCCTTTCAGGAAAGGAAAGGAAAGGAAAGGAAAGAAAACTGCCCAGAACTTTTGAATCTAGAAAACAAAGCACCAAACAAAAGAATTCATGGATTTCCTCCAAAAAGAAAAATCCCTACACCTAAAACTCCAAGAGACATAGTGGTTAAATTTAACTATTTGAATGACAAATGACAGGCAAAAAGCCTGAAGTAGATCTTCAAATATAAATGAAAGGAAATTTAAATAACGCAAAATTATTTCACACCCCCTGGAAACTGCCTATTTCTCAGTACCACCTGGCACACTTACTAAAATAGACCATGAATTAAAAGTATCTTAAAAACTGCAAGTGCATGTGTGAAGCACATTGCCGTGATGGAGATGAGACGCCCTAGCAGAAACAACCTTGGGATCCACCAGCTACATGTGTTTAAAACTGAGAATTCCAGCACTGCTTCTCAAAGATTTGGGGGAGAAAGATGCCAAAAAGAATATAGCCAAGTAAAGATTGAGTGTTTTGAAGCTCATCCTCCCTCTTGGGACTACATGGACATTTCAGGGTTGAGCCTGGAGCTGGGTCTCTGGGCTTATGGTGAGCTGCTCTCCTCCAGAGAGAAACTGAGGCCAATAGCAGCTATTGCCACTGTTACTGCTGCAATGGATGAATGTGTTACTGTACACTCATCAATTCATTGGTGAGATGACCTCTTTTACAGGTAATTTCCCTCTACCTTCTGACTGAGTTGAGGAAGGAAGTAACTACAATTAACTTACTCAAGTTTCTTTGCTTCATTCTATTTGGTAAGAGGTAGAGGAGCGGGGAAGAGGTGTCATGGGAGAGGGAGGAGCCTAAAGTAGGAAAAGTCAATTCTATCACAGCATTTTCATAAACTTTACACCTTCTCCTTAAGCTGTTCTTTTTCATCTGTCTCCTCCTTGCCTTGTGGGTGAAAAAAGAAAAAATACTATAAATGAGTCCCTTACAGATTAATGTAATAAAAATGGTAATTCAAGGAGAAAAAGCAAAATATATAGACCTAAAATTTAATAATGAAATATTAAATAATGAGTGGGCCAAAGAGTATCATAAAATTATTAATAACTGTGAAAGAATTATGACAAGAAAACAGGCCAAAATTTCTGGCATGTAGCTAAAGCAGTCCTTAGAGGAAATATTCCATCTCTAAAAAATATTTATTAACTGGAATAATAGGGCTTTAGTGAGATCAGCATGCAATGAAAAAACAAAAAGCCAATAAATAAGCCCAGGAGGAAATCTTAAAAATTCAAAGAAAATGGATTTGAAATTGATAATACTATAGACTGAGAAGCAAAACTACCAGCTGGACCCTTGAAGAGACTAATAAGATTTTTAAAAACCATTAGCTAACCTGTCTAAAATGAAGGGAGGAAAATCAAATTTTAAAATTAAAAATGAAGGTAAAATTACAACAAACCCAGGAGAATTTTTAAAAATTATCAGAACCAACCATTCATAATTAGATGACTAACAAAACTGAGAATTCGAAAGAAACAGATTATACACAAAAATACAAAATACTCAAATTAACAGAACACCAAACAGAGATCTGAAATCATCTCATCTAAAAAATAAAATTGAATTAGCTGCAAAAGAACTAGCCACGTTGGAGAAGCTCCTCACTGAGATGGAGAATTCTATTAAATATTTTAAAGTAGTACCTATCCAAATTGTTCTCAAAAATCAAGAAAGAAAACATTCTACAAAACTTCTTTTATTAGTCATAGTCATGATATCTAAACCAGAGAATGATAAAGTAAAGAAAGAGAACTATAGGCCAATATCAGTAATGAATATATATCCAAAAATAAAATCCTGGCAATAAATGCTTTTTCATTCATTCATAAATTTAATGGAATATTTCTGTGCTATAAAAATTGATGATATGATAAATATAAAGAATTATAAAAAGACATATCAACTAACACAAAGTGAAGTAAACAGAACCAGGAAAATAATATGACTACAACATGTAGATGGAAAAAAAACAAAACAATCTAACGTGAATTACAAAATTATAATGACCAAGTTTAATCTCTACTCCCCCAAAAAAACATGAGAAGTCAAATCTTCCTTCTTTTTGCAAAGGTAGAAGTCCATGGGTATGGAATATCATATACAAAAGACTTTTTCAATGTTTGTATTTTTGCTGAACTGCATTGTAAGAGATGACAAACTAGGCAGGGCCAGGGAAATACAGTTGGAGATGTAGGTGACTTAAAAACAAAAGATACCCATACAAAAAAATTTTTAAAAGAAGTCTGGGGGCAGCTAGGTGGTACAGTGAATAGAGCACTGGCCCTGAATCAGAGGGACCTGAGTTCAAATCCAGCCTCAGATGTATGAGCTGGAGAAAGAGGGAGAGGGGTGACTAAAGATTAAGTTCCTCTTTGCTGTCTTAGTTCCCCTTCTCGTGGGCTTTCTGAAGTAACTTCAAACTAAAGGCCCCTTTAAAGTGAGCTTTTTAGTTGCAAAATACTACATCTGCCTGGCAGATTCCTAAGGTGATCTCACTTTGACCAACAGGGTGATAGACACAGCCCCTAATCCAATAAAAAGAACATCAGATTGTGTAGTTATCCCACCCTAGAAACTTCCCATTATGTCCCCCACATGACCAGTAGTCAAATATTGTAAGTCAGCCTACTTCTCTATTCTTGTAAATTTTATGCCTCTTTTTTGTTATAAAAATAAGCTCTGAAAATCACTCTTTGGTCTCTGACTTCTAAGGGAGGTGAGATAACCTGGTCTGATTTGCAAAATGCTAGCTTTTATAATTAAATCATTACACTTGGAAGTGTTGTACCTCAGGATTTTTCTGGTTAAGATAACTAATTTAACATAATTCAGGCATATCTACTAACAGAATAGAACTCATGTAAGGGCTACATTGTGCAGAGGAGTACAGCACATTCAGCAGAAAGGGGGTGTTCCAGCAGGGAGGGGTGTTCCTGCTGGAAGGGAGCATGTGCTCGAGTACCCTTCTGAGAGTGTGGTTCTTATATTGTGATTCTGGATGATCTCTCTGAAGCTGGACAAATTGTGTATCAGGGGTGGAAGTACAGTGGGTTTTAGTGTGCATTATTCTTTCTTAGAATTTAGTTTCCCAGGATTTATGGCCATAGCAACCTCTATTTCCCAGGCTCATGACTTGTAAATGTCTCCACCACGCTTGCACGGTGTTATATAATGATAAATAATATAAACATTTGTGCTTAAAATTGTAAATATCCGCTGTGACTGTGCAGTGAGATATAACAGTGAGAAAATGTAAAACTTGTGAGGCTATTGCTGGCAAATTATATTCTTTGCCTGTTGTCCTATAAAGCAAGTGGACATTTGTCAGTGAGCAGGGAACCCTTAGGGTTGAATGTGCAAGCTGGAATGCTATGCGTGCCTTGATCAGCCCCCATCAAGGCTTGGGGGGAATCTGTATGTTTGCTTCAACCAGCCCCCATTGAGGCTTGAGGGGATTTAGGAGAGTGCACAAGTTGTGCCTGTCTCAACTGACCCCACTAAGACCTAGGGGTAAGCTGCCCTCCCTTCTTGTCGGCTCCTGCAAAAGGGGTGATTAGGGAATGCTGTAGGAGTTAGTGCTCTCATTATCAGTACACTCCATTTGAGAAAAATGACTAGAATAAAGATTATTAAACCCTCCAAAGTTGTTTTCCTGTCCTTCCTATCTGACCATATCTAGAGTGAACCTGTGCTAGCAGGCCTCCCGTATGTTTACCTGTCTTACAATGGGTCAAGGCAAAATATTGTTTTGGAGAGTTTGTTATCAGGGAGAAAAACAAGCTGGTGGTAGACAAAATATTATTTGGGAGACACAGCTATACCAGCTTTCAAAAAAATGTTAACTATCAATATTTTTCTGTATGTTCCATAAACTTAAAGCCTTCCTTGGGGAAACTGTCACAGTGACCCCAAAACCATCAGGCCTAATCTTATAACAATTTCCATATATAGATTCTATAAACTAGAGCCCCTCTTCAGTGAAAACTGTTGTGGTGGTCTCAAATGCACCAGGCCTAATCTTATCACATAATCCCTCTGCAATCTGACTTCCATTCAACTGAAACTCCTTTCTCCAGTTATCATTGATCTCTTAATTGCCAGATCTCATGGCCTTTTCTCCTTCTTCATCCTTCTTGATGTCTTTGCAGCACTTGGCGCTGTTGACCACACTTCTTCTCTTGGTTGTTCTGTCTTCTCTGGGACTTCCTAACTGTCATCTATTTGTTCTCCTCTTACCTACCTAATTAGTCCTCAGTTTCTTTTCCTAGATCTTTATCCCTGTCACATCTACTAACTGCAGATATCCCTCAAGGCTCTATACTCCTTCCTCTTCTCATTTCTCTCTAACCTCTGTCACTTGGTGATCTCAGTAACTCCCATGGGTTCTCATCTCCATGCAGATGATTCCTAAATCTATATATTTAGCTCTAGTCTCTCTCCTGAACACCAACCCTGCCTCACCAACAATTTATCAGACATTTCAAATTTGATGCCCCAAAGTCATCTCAGACCCAACATGTCCCAAACAGAACATGTCCACTCCTCTTCCAGCCTACCCAAATGCCATCGAGAGCATCCTTTCCAGTTAGCCTAGTGTCTCCCTCATTTGAGTATATAAGCTCCTTCAGGGACGGGACTCTTTTTTTATTTTTCTTTGTATCCTCAGCACAGTGCCTAGCATATAGGAAGCACTTAATAAATGCTTGTCAGTTGCTTGATTGATCTATTGAGAGTTGATCAGGGAATTCATTCCATAATGACTTTGACAAACTGAAAGGCATGAGTGTTTGTCTAGACTTGACAGGACATTTCATGGAATGGCAGCATGCCCACTGGTACTTTGCTAATAAGAACCCATGGAAATCAAGATAATTAATGGACAGCATCGAAAAAATTAACTATTATCAGAGTAGCCTCTCCTCTCCTCCTCATGGCATATAAAATTGACTTGTGAGGCCAGCTCAGCCCTTTTCACTCTCAGTCTTCAGGATTCTCTTCATTTTCTACCTGGTTGCACTATTTTGTACATCATTACGTCCCCATACCAGGTACCTTCTTCCCCCCACACACACCCCTTTTCAACTTCCTGTTCTGTGTTGTCTCCCCCCATTAGAGTATAAGCAACTTTGGGGCAAGGATTATGTTTCTTTTTCATATTTGTCTCCTCAGCACTTAGCCCAATACATGGTACATAGGAGGCACTTAATAAAAGTTAACTGACTGACTCTCCTTACCTTTTTCCATTATGATTCTTCTAGGATGCAGAAAGGTGGGGAAGAGGTTCCTCCCTTCTCTCCTCCACACACCCTCCCACCATCACTCTGCCACTCCACAGCAGCAGTTGATGACCATGTGCATGGCATAATCATAAGGCAGAAGTAGATAAGTGATGCAGTGTATAAGAGCACTGGACTTGGAATCAGGAAGACTCATCTTCATGAGTTCAAATTTGGTCTCAGACACTTAATAGCTGTGTGACCTTGGACAAATCACTTAACCCAGCTGGCCTCAGTTCCTCATCTGTAAAATGAGCTGGAGAAGGAAATGGCAAGCCACTCCAGTATTTTTGCTAAGAAAACCCCTAAAAGGGTCATGACAAGTTGATTATGACTGAACAACAACAGAAGCAATAGACACATAAATGCTCAGTCCAAGAAGGTAGTTCATGGACAATGCACCTAAAGTCCAACATTCTATGTAGAAGCATAGGTATTTTCAATTATTTAGGCAACGAAATCCCAGAATCTAAGGAAGATTTCCAGAACTGCAGGCGATCAAGAAATGGTATCAAGTGGAGCATTGAGAGATTCTCTGCAGAAGTAAGTTATTTATATGTCTACACAGACAAATTACAAGAGTTCCCAAGCTCAGGAGTTTAGAGGTCTTACCTTTTGGAGAGAAGAGGATTTCCTAATGATTTTGACTGGAGAACCAAGAATATAGTCCAATTAAGGTCCTACACAGCAACTCTTGGAGAATAAGAGAGTTACTTGGGCAGTGCATGTCTAATACAATTACTTGTTTAGCAGACCTCCTGAATATATAATTTAAGAGAGCTCAACCACAAAATGGTATTATAAATCTTAGGGGGGACTAAGACTCTGTGAAACAGAAATTCATTGGAATGTTAAAATGGTTGCTCTGCTAGCAAGCCCAAGTTTAATTCTTTTCAAGGAAGAACTAGAGGGCTAAACAAATATCTTGTTTCTGCATCTATTCATGAGTTCCCATGAATCCTTTGCATTTTATATACTTTGTGGGATAAAAGAAATGTCACCCCATACTAAGTAACTGTGTTGTATAAAAGCTAAGAATTCCTTTACTTCACTTTTAAAGAAACTTAGGCATAAATCTACTAAGAGATTTTTCTAGAGAAACTCCAGGTAGAGACAATGAGCCAAATATGAGAAATAATGTCCTTGATAGTCAGTCTCCAGGATGAAGTTTAGTACACATGAGTTGAGTCCTTAAACCACAATTCATGTATATAAAAATTCACATTTGCTCTGGGAGTTGATTAAGACAGCAGCCCTTGGGAATCATTTCTTTTTGCTACTGAACATAGATTAGCAGCTGCTGAATTATTGCAAAAAGGATGTGGTATCAAGTATAATAATTTTTTAAAAACTTTGTGTCACAATATATTTTTAAACCAATCTATTATATGTAACCTCAGACTCTCAGAGAACTTGTTCTTCACATAACATAAGAATATTTAATTAACTCTCTTCCACTATGAACTGCTCTCTGAAAATGCATGAGACAATTTGAAGATTAATCAGCACGATTAACATTTTCTCCATTACTTTCTTAAGTCATCACTTGGAGGTGAAGAGCTGGGCTCTTTCCTGACTTCAGGCATACTCTTGACTGAACTGCTAAACTCCCAGATTACTGGCCTGCTGCAGGGTTTAGCTATTTAAAGTCCCAAAATGTAGCCATTTTTTAGCCCAACCAATTTCACTGCCCCTCCTAATTCAGATATAGGTGTTCATATTTCATAAAGGGATTGCCATATGTTAACATCTGGCATAGTAGAATATCAGGCCTGGAGTTAGAAAACGGCCTCTTCCTGAGTTCAAATCTGGCCTTAGATACTTGCTTTCTAATGGAAATTGATAGGTTGCTTCCCTCCACTCATTTCATGTGGATGACCAATGAAGGTGACGCCATGAGATTGGCCTTGTTCATTTCATTACCTCCCCCTCTACCCACTCACCCATCCACTTCTGCCTCCACTTATTTAAGCCATTTTAACAATTAAATTGGTTTGGCAGATTAGGGATCTACTGAAGAAAATAGTTGATTTTTTTTAGACCTAACTTTAGTTTACTACTTCACAAACACTTAGGAATTCTTTCCAGTCTTTGGAAGGCCTTGATAAGGTCCCAGTTCCAAAATGGTGCAGTTTATTGGATCTAGGGTCACAGGATCTATCTTTGTGTCCCTTCCTTGCTAATTCTAGATACTCCTGAACAGACCCCATACCTGAGGCAGCTAGGTGACAAAGTGGATAGAATGCCAGGCCTGAAGTTAGGAAGATTCATCTTTCTGAGTTCAAGTCTGGCCTCAGAAACTTACTAGCTGTGTGACCCTGGGTAAGTCATTTCACCCTGTTAGCCTCAGTTTCTTCATCTGTAAAATGAGCTGGAGAAGGAAACAGCAAACCACTCCAGCATCTTTGCCAAGAATATACTCCAAATGGAGTCCAAAGAGTTGGACATAACTGAAAGACAACTAACCAACAATAACAAAACACACCAGCATCTCCTCACCTTGTCATTTATAGTTTTCCTAATATTTCCTAATAAAATGAGAGATTGATGACTGGTGGGAGCAGGCTGCAACAAATGACTAATGAGGAAGTTATGAGAAGAGACAACAAGCACAAAGGATGCCATGAACCAAAAAGATGTACATGACAAGAGCAGGAGTTAGCATCTGGAAAATTTAAGTATTCCATCAGTATCCTTGCAATGTCAGAGCAAATGAGGAAGGCTGGAACCGTGTCAGATGGATCCCGGTGAGGAAATTGTCAGAGTACACGCTCAAAAGTCACAGAGGGTAAACAGGAACCAGTGGGCACCCATCAGTTTTGTTCCAGGTAACATCCAAATAGATGAGATGGAAGTTTCATTTGCATATGAAAGAAACTTCACTTAGGTCAATGTAACTGACCCCTGTAATGGTTCCACTTGTAATGTTCATGGAAATTTGAAGATCTTCCCTGCTTTGAAAATATATTCTGCCCCCTAATAGGCTGAATGAGGTCACATGGAGCCTGGGGTGGGAGGAGTTTGCTGAAGGGAAGCAGAGCCCACAGGAAGCTGGGAGTCAGAGCCAGAGAGATGGTTGGGAGAAAAGGATACTTCCAAAGGAGACAGGTAGGCTTGTGAGTAAATACTGGTCTTGTGTTGGTGTATCAGCAAGCACCCCAGCACACCCAGGGTGGCTGCTAGCACAGGTTCTTAGATCTGCTTTTCTAAAGGAAAGCAACTCAAAATGGGTTAACAATCTTACTTTAATCAATCAAATATCATTTACCTAGTTCAGGGGGAAAAGTCAGCACCCTGAACTTCA
>CM053582.1:447894705-447906208 GCA_028627135.1 Pseudochirops cupreus
GTAGCCACTTTAGCAAAGGGCCTAGGGGCAGGGAAGATCTTCAGATTCCCATAATAGTTGGTTTGTGGGAAGGCTAAAGGATGCTGTAGCTCTCTGTGTGTTGTGGCTTATTAACTTCTTTGCTACTATGATGGAATTGGCTTACTGGTTTGGGGGTTCAGTTTTCTGGTGTCTGAATAAATTTTTTGCCTCTATCTTCTATATGGAGAGTCTGTTATGTTTTGTGATCAAGTGCTATGCAGGTATATTTCTTGTGACTATTAGTGCTGTGAATATTGCATTGGCGCTACACCACCCTGCTTCTCCTCCACCATTCTACTACCATCACCTCCAAAATGTCACCATTCATGTAAAATGTCGTCTTTATGTAATGAGCTCCACATAAGCACCCAACTAAAGACAAAATTAATTCAGAATAAGGTTTGTCCACCTAATTAACAACAACAAAAACCACTAAGCCTTTCACAAATTTGTTTCATCTTTATTAAACATATGGTGTTTCTTTCACTTTAGTACCTTGTCCTTCTTGTCCCACATCATCAACTTAACTATCATTCCCCTGCTCCCCAAGAGCATAAAAGATCACATAACAGCTGGCAGCTATGTCTCCTTTGGTTGAGGGCCTCCGAGGTACTCTAGACTTCAAAGTGGTTACTATGATAAACAACATGCCTTTCCTCAAACAGCAGAGAAAAAACAGACCTTAAAACACCCCCACTGGCTACAAAACCCACACTGGATCTGACTCAAACTCTCCAGAAAAATATTCTGACACTTTCTTCTAATCCTTAACTTCCAAATATGAGCCAGGATAATTCCATTAATTTTTTCTTCTTCATATACCATCTTTCTCCAAGTTTGCAAATTCCATTCAAATTCAAATCAAGTAGAAGAAAACAAGAAGATCACTAATGGGCACATCATATCTAAGACAAATAGAGAGATCCCAGAACTCCTTCAAAGACTTGAAGAAACTTCATACTCAAACAAGGAAAGACCTCAAACTCAGTGGTGTCAAACTTGAAAGAAATAGGGACCAATAAAGCATACATGAGGATCCCAGGAGCCAAACACTGACTTTAAAATCAAATGTTATTTTTTTTTTGTTACTATATCAACACACTCAAATCAGACAGGAATTACATTTTAATCTGGTGCAAGACCACTCAGGTGTGGTATTTGACACCTCTGCTCTAAACTTCTTAAAACAGCTCTGTCTCACTTGTCAATAATTTAATTTGTCCAAATTCTCAACCCATCATTTCTACTTTCTCAAAGGGATTTGTGATCCCATCTATTTGATTGTCCTCTCCAACAATTTAGAGCAAACATGCCTGCCCATCCTGGGAAACTATTGCTCATGTCCCTCAACCAGGTCATCACAAGGGATCCATCTAATCTATGGGGTCCTCTAACATGGGTTCTTATGTTCTCATCTTACAGTTATTTTTTGATAGTAAAGATGTAGTTTACTGTGAAATAATAGTTTGGTTTTTTTTTAAGGAGGCAGACTTTATTCAATATCTCTGAGATTAGTTGTTTGGTATTTTTATGCTCATAGCCTTTTCTGGCACATAAGAAGTAACATGGATGTACCAAGATATAGTATTCAGTGGCAGGTCTCAAAGATGAGCAAAGTCAATCTAGTTACTCTTTTGGTTTTCATATTTATTGAACCCTACTAAAATAGCTAAGATACAACAGGTACTTGTAGTGCATTATTAAAGATCACATCATTACAAAAGCAATACACAACCACAACAATTCACAAATGCCACTACTGCCGAATACCATTTCTTGCTCTATTTACAGGCAGCTGGCATAACCCTAACAAAAAGAGGAGAAATGCATGAGAAAAGGAATCTAATGGGAACGGGAAGGAGGGACAAAGGAACTGTGAAAAGGCAGAGGAGGAAACTAAATGCATGCATTGGTATTTATCAGTCAGAAGCTAAACAGTTCAGAACAATACCTGCACTGTCAAAAGAAGAGCTAAAAAGACTGTTATATTTTTAAAAAATTAAAGTGAAAACCCACTTGTTCTCCACTCTGATTGCCAATGCCTTTAATGCATTTGTAGATTATTTTCGTATAACTTTTATGTTGAAGGCCAAGTGGGCATAATAAAGTTTAGTAGCAGTTGATATTTTAACATCTTTTTCCAGTACTAAGGAAGTCTGGGGTTATTTTCCCCACATGTTTTGTACTTTGCCATCCTTCAGATATCTTGTGCATAGATCCTGCAGCGGTTCTCAACCTGTGGGTCGCGACCCTTGGGGGGGTCAAACAACCCTTTCATGGGGTCACAGGGATCGCCTAAGACCATCGGAAAACACATATTTCTGATGGTCTTAGGAGCCAAGACACCATTCCCCTATTCATCTCCAGGTGGGTCTGCCCACATACACCCACATATGAGTACTGAAAGGTCCTGGCATTAGGAAGGTTGAGAACCACTGGTTCAATGCATTCACAATTGGAGAGCTGCCCAAATCGATCTCTTCTATGTATATGGCTCTAACACAGCTGCTCATTCTCTTTGGCAACATTTCTGCCCATTTATAAAACATCTAGGGCTGTGATGTTACACTCTCACTGTAGTGGCTCCACTGTCCTCAACAGGGAAAAACTTTGTCATTGCAACTCCTTTTCCATTTCCTCATTGGTGAATGCACTACCCTGGTGAAGGGTGAGTAAAGCCGGAGAGTGTAGGAGAACTCCAGCATGCTTCAAGAGGAATAGTGGAAGAAACCAATCCCACTTCATGTCACTGAAGGAAAAGACTCTGGGAAGAGATGAATGGAGCTGGCAGCCTCCATCACGTCCCTATGTCTAGTATGCTATTCTAGAGGGCTTCAGGAAAATTCCCCTTAGGCAAGATCTGTCTCCCTCTCCCTCAGGGGAGATCTTCTTCACTCTATTGTCTGGTATACATTCAAATACCTTCTTTTCTGTTTTGCTACAATTTTGGATAAATGTGTTTCTTTGCTATTGCTATGTGGATTCATTGTGGAACTTGTATTTGGTAGGAAAGCAGTTAAGCCTTAGATATAGAGAACACGGGATTCCTTCTCTCCGTGCCCCTCTCCCCCAATAATGAGAAATAGCCATTGAAAGTTATATTAAACCTGATCATATACCTTAGACTAACATTATTTGAGAAAGCAAATAGAAATAATCCTAGCCTGATATCCCCTCTCTCTGAAGAGAGCAGAGTGACCTTTACCTCCTACTTCCCCTTCTAGCAGGAATGAACATCTCCCTAGGAGAACAGTGGAAAGACTAGAGGTTAAAGATGTCTATTCTGCCTCCCTTCAAATCACAAGACACCCCCAGGCTACAGACAGACATCTCTCTACATTATAAAAATCTTTGCGTATCTTTTCCTTTTTTTCCAGTTGTTCTCCTTCCATTTTCAACCTTAAATAACCTCAGGATGACTTTGCTTAGTCGGATCTCTTGCTGAGTTTTCTTTAAAATGATTATATCCTATATGCTTCTCTCAATTTTAAGGGCAATATTGTTCTTAATCTTCCTTAAACCAATTTTAAACAACTTGCTCTTCTAAACCAGTACTGCTTTTGGCTGCCACATCTCTCCACTTGAGAAGTTAAATATTTGCTGACTAAGGTGCTTTTAAAAATAAAAATCTTCTGGTATACTGTTATGGCAATTTACATCAATTAAACTTGTATATTAAATAATTACAGTCTGTGTCTATAACCTTTCCTCTGTCCATTTCCCATTTTTCGTTATCAGTACATATAAATAGGTCCTAAATTCTTTCAATTAGTGTGTATACTATATCTGATTGTTCCCTTTATCTTTTTGTCTAACTTTGGCCAATATGAATTTTTTGCTCTAACAAGTTTGTGGTATGGATGGGGTGCTTGGGTGCCTGTGCTTGAACCACAGTTTGTAAAATCACATTTCTCCCTAGCCTCAAGTCCCCCTAGCCCCCAAACACTGTCTCAGGCAGTTTCTCCCTAGCTCGAGGGCAGCATGCCCTAACAAAATACTTATCTCTCTTCCTGTCACAGTGGTCAGCTGCATCTATAGAATTTATTAGTTTGACCCAACTGTGTACTGGCTGAAGCAGCTGTGTATGGGTATCTATCACATGTAACGTAGACTCAGTTATGTGTATACTCCTTAGCTCATTATACACATCCTGGATCCCTTGTTAGCTTGGGGCATATATGTATTCCCAACATCCGTCTTGTCAAACAGGACATTGACGGGTAACAGACTGGGCACTTCTCAGTCAGCCCTGACTGCTAGTTGACTTAGTGACTCAAACCTAAAAACATACCTCCATATAGCTCCCCCTTGGACTATTTCCCAGTGAATTATGGACAATATGCCTGCCCAGTAGATGTTAAAAATGCATGTCCCTTTAAGCACTGACCACTCCTTAACTCCTCTCTAATCCCACCCTTACTCACCTAGTTAGCATAATTGGCACAGGTTATACTATGGATTATTCAATAAAAATATACCTATGACTCCTTTAAGGTTGCAGGTTCCCTAAGACCTGTAACAATAAATTTTTGTGTAACAATAAATTTTTACCAACTTGATTCAGAATGCTTGAGCCTGAGGAATTCATTCCAGACTGCCCACCCAGGGACTCTGGTCACTGGGGTCTCTGAAACACCTATCATTACTCAGCAGTATAATTGTATACATTAACTTAAAAATAACTCCCACACCAATACTGAGCTATTTCCTGTCTTTAAACCCAGTTAATTTCATTTTTGTGATGTTAATCAGGGTCATATCCACTTCTTACTAGTGCTTTTCTCAAAATAATTATGAAAAATAAGCATGAGCCTTCTATGAAGTTGATTTTCTCTGAAGTAACTTAGGACTCAAGTATATGTTGATTTAATTTGTAGAATCTTGTAAAGTTCCTCATGGGATTTCTCTCCCTCTTCATTCTTTCCAGGAGATGATGGTGCACAAGTTGCAATTATTTTCACGGTTGTCCTTTTATAAGCACACTGAAGGATAAGAAGGTCAAACTTCCTAGGAGACAATATGTCTTTATTGTCTTGGAGGACAATCAACTCCAAGCAGTTTTTCACCTGCCACTCAAGGAAGGGGAGGAAGAAAAAGAGCATCTGTGAATGGCATAGGAGAGCTTGTGAAGAGAAAAATCATATGGAATGCAAGGATTCTGGAATATTAAGATACAGGATCACACCTCCAGGGGTTGGTTTGGTTTTTTGGTTTGTTTTTTTTTATGTTCACAGTAATGACTGCTCTGGGGGCTTGCAGATAGAGAAAGAAGCTAAAATCTGTTTCTCTAAATAACCCAAACTCTCATTATTATAGAATAAGAAAGAAATTTACAGGATCTAAGGTTTTTTTGTTGGAAAAGAAATTAGAGATCTAATCCAGTTCTTTTATTTTACAGACTAACAAACTGAAACTCAACAGTTAAGTGATTTACCGAAGGTCATACAATTAGTAAGCAACAGAGCTGAGATTTGAACCCAAGTCCTCTGACTTTAAATCACTGGGGGCAAGATCTATGTATGAAAACAAAATGAAGGTTTTACCAAGGCAAGGGAATATCCATGACAATGGTCTTGCACGACTAAAAGCAACAAGAGTAAAAACTATCAGCACCCAGGGCTAGGTTTTAAATAGCCGGATCAGCCTTGGTCCAACATCTGAGGCAGTGTATACAAGGAAAGGAGCTCTGAATTTTGAAGTCAAAGAACTTAGGTTTAAATCGTGGGTCTATTACATGTTTCATGTATGACCTCAGTCAAAGTTCCTTCTCCTCTCTGGACTTCAGTTTCCTCATTTGTAAAATGAGAAAATTGAACTACATATCCTCTGAGGTCACTTCTTGTTAGAAATCTCTGATCTTATGAATTTGCCTATGAAATTGTATATATTTCAACTTGACTTAGCACTTCCTCAAGAGTCAAGTAATCTCTTAATTAGAACCCAATGATCTAATTAAAATCCATAAGGACTAAGAAGTTCTCTGTAGTGATTGATCAGGCTGTAGGATTTCTACTCAAAGCTCTAAACAACATGAACAAATTCAAAATCACTAATCCAAAGCTACTTACCATGAAGAGAATTTAAGTGGTTTTATAGACAATTTAGTCCTGAAAATATTTTTTATCAATATCTCTTTGCCCATCTGTGTTTATACATAAAAGAGTTTCTAATGTTGAAATCCTGTCCCTCTTCATTGGCTCCATTATAATTATGCCAAACTAAGTGTTTTTGTTATGTTTGATCCCAGTTTAATTTAAATACTGATTAAATAGGATATAAATTAATATAATGTTAAGTTGGGGGGGTGGCAAAATCTTACAATTGAACTTTCGCTGAAACAAATGACCCACTAATGAGTTAATAGTAGTTTTATTTGAAACAGAGCATTTGATATAATCAAGAGGAGTGAACATTTATGTATCCCAATAAATAAATGGGCTCATTAGAAGAACTGTAGCAAATGGGACTAATTTCTTAAAGACTTTCCATGCTGGGATAAGCAGATTATAATTAGAAAAATAATATGATTCTGGTAAGTAACACAAAGATCTGAAAGAGTTCTGGCACATCACTCTTCCCTTAATTTATCACCTGGGCATCATACGGTTATAGCCCTCTTAAACCAGAGAGACCATGACTATCAATTTCCAAACCCATGATAGACACTCATTTAAAGCAATAAAAGATAATGACTTGGCAATCTATATCATACATGCCCTCATAAATCAGCAAACAAGAAATCTAAAACTACTTGAGGAATCATAGAACTGGGAAGAAACCTTTAAAAATCAGCTTCAATGCCCTTTACCAATGAAGAAATTAAGGCTTGGAGAAGTCCAAAGTCATATAATGTCTCTCCCGAGAGGTCTAATCTAATTAGATCTGAATGTAATGCAGTGTTTTGGGAGGCGATTTCCCCCCACCGCACCACACACTTTCCATCCTCCAAGTTAATTTCTGTCCCCTATAGTTTGGATATTTCCAGGCGTTCCCTGATTTAAATTCACTCATTGGTCAAAGAAACGGTAACAAAATCACCCAGGGCTCAACGGCCCCTCACCCCCAGCATGAACTCATCTGGCAGTATCAGACAAAGCTGAGCAGAGTGTACATTAGCTGAGCCACTGCTGGCTACGGTGTCCCCGATTCCAGTCTTGATCGTTATGACTCGGTCACATGCTAATTTAATGGGACGTATTAATCCAGAGGGTCACCAGGTTACTGGCTAAACCCATAGAAAAAAAAATTCTAGTAACATCAATTATTTTTATCTTCTTTTTATTGTAAACTTGTCAAAACTCAAATATTTCAACACCAACAACAGGAAAGCAAATTCTATCAGAAACTACGTCTGCTATATGCCATTCTTCAAAACAAATCCACATGTTAAGTTTAACAGGGAGGTAACAAAATTGTCTATTTATCCACCCTTGCCCATTTTTTTCCATTCTTTGCATTTTAAAGGGTGTTTATTGCTTGTTCCTTTCCCCCTTGTCTATCACTATCCAATAACTCACCTTTTCCCCAACACCACTAAGGAAAAACCCTCTCTTATAACAAAGATATATAAGCCAAGCAAAACAAATCGACATATTGATCATGTCTGAGAATGTATGCCTAATTTTATACCTCCAGTTTATCATCTCTTGATCAAAAAGAGATTTTTTTTTATCAGTATTTTGAAGTCATTCAAAATGGATGCCACTTTGGTTAGAGTTCTTAGGGCTTTCAAAGCTGGTCACTACATAAGGTGTTGTTCTACCAGTCCTCTGGTAGTTTAGATTAGATACTAGAATAAAATGAGACTCTGGTAGGTCACACAAATGTTGACAAAAGGAGATTTACTTAACCTTAACAGAAGAGTATTCAACAAGAATAGACATTGAGAAGCCTTGAGTGGATTCAGCTGAGCAAACCTTCCATCTCGTCCATCAGCCAAGCATCTGAGAACCTCTCTAGGTCTTTGAGGCTGCTTTGTACTCAGTGGATAAGGAAATAGTCCCCTGAGCCAACCAACTGTAAAGGAACATCTCAATACATTTTAAGGAAAAACTATAACCTGTATAGGGTGGGGGCAAGGTTAGAATAGTTCTTCTGTGAGACAGACTCTTGTGAGTCTTTCTACATTTTTTAAAATCTATAATAATCTTCTAGTACCAAATAATTCCATTGTAGTCATGCCACAATTTTTTTCAGAGTACCTGTTTTTCCCCCCAATTCTTTGGTACATCAAAAAATGTCAATATACACATATAAGCATGTACATGCTCATATACTCTTATAAACTCATAAAAATTAAGAGTAGTTTTTATAGATATATATAAAGATTTTTTTATAGAGTGCTAGTAATCTGACCAAGTATGCATCACCTTAAACTTGTGGAATAAAAAGCTTTCAAAACCTAGAGACCTAAAAGAAGGAATAAATGATTTCTTTAAAAAAAATCACTTATTAAGCAATTACTACATGCAAAGCCCTGTGTAATCACTGAGGATACAAATATAAATAAGCATCACAGTGACCTCAAGGAGCTTACATTCTAATAAAGAGAAACAGCACATTTAAGGGAGCTAGAGATGGGGAGAGGCAAAGTTGAGGGCAAGTAAAATCAAAACCAGGTAGGAAGAGGATGAGGTACACATAATCCCATCATCCTAATTGCTACTAGAGTTGTCCTGAAAATGCTTTCAAGGAGCCTACATGTGAGCTTGCTTTCCAATACTTACTATTCAATGACACAAATCATTTTGTTCACCCGTGCAATATTTCAGAAAATGTAAAATATTTAAAAATATGACAGTGACTTGTACCCAGATCATTTCTAACCAAACAAATTGCATTTAAAAACAATGATAATGAACTCTACACTTTTAAAGCCCTTTGCAAAGGATTTCACAGTTAGAGGGTCCTCATGACAACTGATTATAAAGGTTCAGCAACTTTTCTGAGACAGACATACTCAAGAATATACAGAAGGACTCAGAAGGTTATTGGCAAAGACACAGCTACCAATGAAGTTGTGACAGCATCATCCCTGTCCAGATGTAGTCTATGCCTAAAACAGCCAGCACCTCAAAGTAAAATCCAGCGTATGAGATTTTTCCCAGGGCAATGCACAACTGAGGGGAAGACAAACACAAAATACACGTGGGAAACTACTCAGGCATTCAACCCCAGAGCCACACTGTAATATCACAATGTAGTCTCACCTGACTCTTATTCTTTCTCCATCCAAAATCCACAGTACCACAGTTGTGAGACAAGGACTAGTCTGACAGCAACTTGGAGGCTCAGGCTCTCCCTGGTTTTATTTGCTGTGTACAGGCAGCCTCGGTGTGGGAAGGAAGCTGTTCCCCTCCAGAGGTATTGACAACAGCGCTGCCTTCCCGACCCACAATTCATCTACCCTGCCTTCCTGATGAAAGTTAAAAACAACTAGAGAAACAACTTCGTGAAGCAAGAATCCGAACATTATTTTGCATCATCTGCATCTTACAAATGAAAAAAACTGAAGCTCAAAAAGACTAGGAATTCACCAATAATCACACAGCATAGAGGCGACAGAGCTTGCAGCCGGCCCGGCTTGTCTCACAGCGCGGAGCTCTTTCTATCAGCATCCCCAGAAGTGTTGTTTGCTAGCTTACACAGACTTCGAAAGCAAATATTCCCATTCTAAAAACATTCCAAAGGGATGCACACGAAAAGGGGGACCCTCTAAGGAGTCGCCAGAGCACAACCTCCGAGTCGCAAGACGTTATACAGCACTGGAAATCCAGTTCCCTCGTTTCACGGATAAGGAAACTGAGATCTAGAGAGGCTAACTGACTTCCCCAAGATCACACGGCAGAGCTGTGACTTGAACCCAGGTCTGCAAATTTTAAATGCGACACTCTTTCCGCTGCCAAAATCTGACACCATTTTCTCACAGAGGCCAGAATTCTGATGAATGTTGGTGGCTGGCACGCTGACCGGGTCCCAGAAAGTGTTAAGGCTTCATACATTTTTCAGGTTTTGATGAACTTATGTAGCAGTCTGCTTTTACCCAGCAAGAAGACATTTGGAACTAATCCAGGAGTTACATGTGTACCATTAATGTACTATGAATCCCGAGTCAAGAAGAAATGAGGACGAGTAATGCAGGATTTGGATGTAAAACTCAAGAGTCTGACGGAGGCTTCAGTAAATACACACCTTGGAAAAATTACCTGGAAGCTCGAAATGAAGCAGACCTGTAGAGTTTAAATTGCCAACTTTGTCTGAACAGCTGTATGTGTTAAGAAGCGGTTTCTATGTGTGTTTTTTGAGGCTCTATTTGTTTCTTTCCCCTGCCCCCAAGTGTCTCTCTCTCCCCCTCCCCCCTCTCCCCCTGTCCTCCCCCCCTCTTTCTCTGTCTCTCTGTGTCTCTCTCTCTGTGTCTCTCTGTCTGTCACTGTCTCTCTCTGTCTCTGTCTCACTCTCTCTCTCTCTCTCTCTCTCTTTCTCTGATAGCTGTAATCAACAGAAGAACCGGCAGATTTTAAAAATCCAGGCCATGAACACACCCAACTTTTAGATATAAAACTGTGGTGGAGAGGCTAGGGGCAAAGGGTACAAATTACTCACAGATCCCAGTTCAGATGCTATGCACCTACTGTTCTCATCTGCTTCCATGCTTCTACTGTAACTTCCATGCAGGAAAGAAAAGTGAAAGAAAGGGCATAAATCAGAGGCTGAGGGATATTGGATACTGTTTTCCATAGATATTTGCATATGCTGAAATCTATATCCAAGGAGGTGACTAAGTGATCAATCTGCTATTATTGTGTCTTTGCCTATGGCATATAAGGATAATAGCTAGCATTTCTGTAGCACTTTGAGTTTTGCAAAGTCCTTTACATAAGCTATGTCATTTTACAGGGAAAAAATCTGAGGCTGAGAAGTGATTTGCCCAGGGTCACACAGAAAATATCTGAGAAACTCAGGTCTTTCTGACTCAAAATCCAGAGGCCTATCCATTCACCACCTAGCTCCCTGCAGATGTATCCGATTCCAGTGGTTCTCACGACTCCTTTGGGGTCTAACGACCCTTTCACAGGGGTCACAGGAGTCTCCTAAGACCATCGGAAAACACATTTCCAATGGTCTTAGGAACCTCCTCTATCCCTCTCCAGACGGGTCTGCCCACATGCAGACATGCCCACATACGACTATTAAAGGGTGACAGCATTAGCGAGGTTGAGAACCACTGGATTAGGTGACATTGTGCCCTAACATGGGAGAAAAGCATGAATCTGATTTTTTTTAATGTTAATAAAATTTTTTAATTGATATTATGTATTTCTGCTATTGTTTCCTGCAAATGAGGCATCCTTCCTTTGTTTTTAATGTCCTCTCCAAGATTCTTCAGAGGTTTATTTTTTGTAATAGGTTACACAGCCTGAGACAGATATATTTGAAGAAAACAAAATTTGATCATTTTTTTGTCATTCAGGAGTCAAGTGTA
>CM053582.1:447906308-447917399 GCA_028627135.1 Pseudochirops cupreus
AGAAAGGGAGAGAGAGAGGGAGGGAGAGAGAGAAAGAGAAAGAGAGAGAGACAGAGAGAGAGAGAGAGGGAGAGAGAGAGAGGGAGAGAGAGAGAGAGAGAGAGAGGGAGAGAGGGAGAGAGAGACAGAGAGAGACAGAGAGAGACAGAGAGAGACAGAGAGGGAGAGAGAGGGAGGGAGAGAGGGAGAGCACTAGCTCATGAGGATTTGTGTCCTTGGTAAGGTGTGAATCCCTTGCCTTGTCCTAGTTTGCCCCATTGACATCACCTTGAAGATTATTGATTGATTCACAGTTAATCACCTGCCCATATTCTTGGACTTGGCCTCTAAAAGAGAGAGAAGAGTCACAGAGAACGGAAAAAGGAAAAAGAACTGGAAAGTCAAACAGTAATAACATTTGGGCAAACATAGATTAAATTCTCTGAAAAGGAGCCCCTTCATTTAAAAAAAAAAAGCGTGTTCCAGGGAACTATTCATATTCTTGAACCAACACAGGAATAAAATGCCTGAATCAAGTGGGACCTAGGGGTAAGGAGTCACAAAGTACAGAACCATGATGTGGGAGCAAGTGCAGACTTTGCCCTTCATCCTTCCAGAGGGGCTCCTTAAGTTACAACACCACCAGGCTCTATTTAGGCTTGCCTTCAGACTGGGTTTCCTGTGGTCCCCAAGACACACCAACACCTCACAGTCAAGCTTCCTCCTGCCAGGATTCAGGGCGTCCCCCAGGACATGACAATAATGATAGCCCCAAGGGAGGCAATTGAGGGCTGTGCTAAAGCCTCCAAGTCTAAGGCCAAGACCTTGAAGTGTCTAATCATCTGCCTTCATCATAAGAACTCCGCCCATCCATTGATATTTTATCTTTACTCATTTCCCTAATAGTATGCTCTTGCTCTCCTTAGCCCAGTGAACCTAGTACAACAAAAAACAAACTCCTTTCCAAACCCAGCTCTCTTCTCCCTCATTCTCATACACTTCAAACCTACCCTAACAATGTACTGCTCCAGATCTGTCTACTCCTTCTACTGTGCCCTTTGGGAGTCCCTTTCTATAATTAATAAACTTCCTTTCATTTTAAAACTTTTTCTCACTTTGTTGTTGTTTTTCTGTTTAATGGTATACATTGAGACCTGGCTTCCCCAGATGACACTGAATCCCTGGCCATCCTTTCCAGTACTTGTTGCACCTTTTCTCATACCCCCTGACTCATTGGTAGCAAAAAGAGAGGTGGAATACTCCTTACTTTCCATTATCACTTCTGGATTCTCCTTCTGCCATCATTCAGCAACCTCTCCTTTGAGGTCCACTCTATCCAAATGTTATGTCCAATCCATATCCTGGGGGCTGCTATCGCCTTTCTTCCACTTTTCTTTTTTTTTTCTTTTTTTTAACTTTTTAACTTATCTTGTCCCAAAAAAGGATTTCCACATAGAAAAGAGAACAAGAAAATAGAATCGAATGTGGTCATGAATCTGCATCATGAACAACTTGCTTTTATTTTTAAGTGTAGGTGCCACACTAGATAGAGTACTAAGCCTAGAAGTCAAGAATATCTGAGTTCAAAGACAGCCTCATTAACTCATGATCCTTAGCAAGTTCTGTCTGCCTCAGTTTCCTCAATTATAAAATGAGCATCTACCTCCCAGGGTTGTCATAAGGATCAAATGAGATATTTTTAAAACATTTAGCACAGTGCTTACTATATATATAGTAGGCACTTGGTAAATGCTAGCTGTAATTGTTAACTTTATTATAATTGTAATTAAGTTTATCATAAACTCAACATGTTATTTTCAAAGCTATCTTGCTTGTCTGAGTTTCCTACTGACCTGTGTTCTACTCTTATCTATGCATTTTTAAATGCATCAATGACTCTTTTTTTCTTCTTTTTCTTTCTTTTTTTTTATTTTGGTAACCTCATTCCTAACCCCCTCTTCCATTTCCAATTCTCCCCCAAAAGTGAAAGAAAAATAAAATCTCTGTATTAGAAGTGCATAGTCAAGTTAAACAAATGCCCACATTGGCTTTGCCTGAAAATGTAAGTCTAACTCTATGCTTTGAGCTCATCATTTCACTGTTAGAAAGTGGTTATCATGTTTTATCACCTGTCATTTGAAATTATTTTTGATCATTACAGAGATCAGAGTTCTTAAGTCTTTCAGAGGTGCTTTTCTTTACAATGTTGCTGTTCTGGTATAAATTATTCTCCTGGTTCTTCTCATTTTCATGCCTCATCAGTTCACACAAATCTTCCCAGGCTTGCCTGAATCTGGCCCTTTCATCATTTCTTACAGTAAAGGCATATTCCATTTTTGTGTAGGAGTTAATCTATGAAGTAAACCCTGAAGGAAGCTAGGGATTTTAAGAGGCAGAACTGGAGAGGAAGTACATTCCAGGCAGAAGAGCAGAGGCAAGAAATGCAATGTCATGTTAACTTATGTGTAATGTGAAATCAGTCTGGAAGAAAAAGTTAAAGTCACATTGCAAAAGGCTTTAAATGCCAAACAGAGGAGTTTGCATTTTATTCTGGAGTAATGGGGTCACTGAAGCCTTTTGAGCAAAAGAAAGAGGATACATTGGAGAGAGGAAAGGCAGACTAATTAAGAGTTTATTCTAATAGTCCAGGTAAACCATGATGAGGGCCAAGCTAGGCTAATATCCATTTTGGGGAAAGAAAGGGATGGATGTAAGAGAGTCATGGAGGTAGAATAGGTAAGCTTGGTAGATGATTAGAAAACCTAACTACACTACTAGTGAAAAGGGTGCAACAATATAGTTCAATTCAGAATCCCTGTGATTGGCTCTCACTCTCCATTCCCCCATCCCCATCCATGTTAGCTCTATCTCTCCAGTGTCCCTATTACACTTTGCCTTTCCCTTCCATCATGTCCTATGGAACTCTTTTTTTGTTTTTTTGCAGAGGGGAAGGCAGGGCTATTGGGGTTAAGTGACTTGCCCAAGGTCACAGGGCTAATAAGTGTTAAGTGTCTGAGGCTGGATTCGAACTCAGGTCCTCCTGACTCCAGGGCTGGTGCTCTATTCACTGCACCACCTAGCCACCCCTAGAAGTCCTCTTCTAATGTTAGCAAGCAGCCCTCCTATTAGACCTCTCCCTCTCATGTACCTTCCACCTTCTTGAAGTCATAAATATATGACTACCTAGAAGATATGCATCTTTGTCCATCCCCTCTAGTATTGGAAATAGCTTCACTCATTTCCCTAAGACACTAAGCAAGGAGGATGATTGGATGGATGGATAAACAAATGAATTAAAAAAGCATTCATTAAACACTTACAATATGCAAAAGAATTGTGTTAAGCACTGAATATAAAAACACAAAGCTAAGACCATCAATGCCCATAAAAAACTCAAGGTCAAATGGGGAGACAATACATATAAGGATGGTGGTGATAGGAAGAGGTGGCTTAGGAAGTCACTGCAGAGTTAAACATGCAGGTCAAACAGTAAGAAAATGGCTGAGGTGGAATGAGAAGCATAGCAGCAGGCAACTAGGTAGAGTGGACAATAGGAAGCATCCATCAATCAGAACATCAAGGACTCTAGGACAGTGGCCCAGGAGAATATAGAAGAGAAGTAGGAGATATGCTTCTTGCTCCTCACTGCCACTTCCAAATTCTCCCTCTATCACCATCACTCAGAAGTCTCTTATTCTTTAAGGCTGAACATCCAGATCTGTCACCCCAATCCAGAGCACCCGGCTCTTTCCCCTTTTCCAGACCATCATCCCTGCTCTGGTCTCACTTTCATCCTTCAGAATTCTGGCTTTATAGTTAACCAACTCAATGATGTAATGCTTTGTATCACTAAGTCCCTTACACCCCTGTCCTACCATTCAAGGATGAAAGCACAGGTCATGTAGACCAAGGATTGCAAGTTCAAATCTCACTTGGTATATTTTTAAAACGCATCATAACATAGTAAATATAGTGCTAGATTTGGAGGCAGGAAGACCTGCATTCAAATCTTACCTCAGCTATTTACCAGCTGGATTGTGTGATTCCAGGAAAATCATTTAACTTCACTGTAAAATAAGGAGATGGAACTACAGGGTCTCTGGTGTCCAGTTCTAAATCTATTAACCTATGATTCCTCTCCAAATTCTAACTCCATATTACTAATACCATCCATCTTCATTTTCACTTACCTTTCCAAGTCCTCCTTCTTCTTGGTGCCTTCCCTCTGACATTACTCCCTCCACCCTAATTTATCTTGTCTCTATCTTGTTTGTTCTTAGTTCTTTACATGCTGGACCTCAACCTCCACCCCCCCCCCCCATTAGATAGAACTCTTTGAGAGCAGGAAGTGTTTTGTTTTGGTTTTGGTTAGGGGGTTTTTTTTTTTGCTTTTTGGAGGGAAGAAGGCAGGGCAATTGGGGTTAAGTGACTTGCCCAAGGTCACATGACTAGTAAGTGTTGTATCTGAGGCTGGATTTGAACTCAGGTCCTCCTGACTCCAGGGTTGGTGGTCTATTTACTGTGCCACCTAGCCACCCCAGGAAGTATTTTTTGCCTTTCTTTGTATTTCCACCTCTTAGACAAAAGTCTGGCATATAACAGGTGCTAGGTGACTGACCACTAAATACCAATAGAGGAAGTCACACAAACATGTTAAATGGCTCCAATGTAAATTTATGTTTTGTATGATTAGCTAGGCCCTTACTACTGCATACCAATCCATGATTAACTCTATCATATTTGTCACATTAGTAAATATCAAAGTATATGTCTATTTAAAGAGTCCTATCAAATTCTTCATAGAATTTCCCTTCTCTTAAAACCTCTGCTTTAGATGTTAAAGTCACAATTGCTTTCACGGAAATATTTTTACAGATACTTATCATAAGCACTTCAACACAAAATGACAAAACATCTCATGAAATTATGTTCCTTACTACCTTTAGATGCATGATACCAACCATCTACCTTATTTGCCCCTCAAATACGGACCTACAAGCCATCTTTCCATTTTAGCTACAACTTTGTGGTTTCACTTAGAGAAAGAATATTGATTGATATGATTCATTTTCTTCAGGCCACTTGTTGGTTATTGAACAATTTATGTTTATAATATCAAGAATTTATTTTTATAATATCAAGAATTAAAGTCTATAGATGGTAAAAGATGGTACAAGAATGATGTGATCCTTAGCACTGTCGATCTACTTCCTTCCCCTACAACTTTCAGTCAACCTCTCCTAGGTAGCTCTAGAATTATTTTCATATGACTTTTGAGAGGATCAAACTAGATAATTTACATAAAACTTAGATGCAAACATATCGTTAACTTACTTCATTGTCAGAAATTTCATTATGAAAGGTAAATACATTTTTTTTTATTCTAAAGATACACCCTAGGAAGTCAGAAAAGAAAGATTAGGGTACATATATAACTGAATATTAACTACAATAAGTCCAATATGAGATAAAATATTGATTAAAGTTCATTAACATTAAAGTGTAATTAACCAAAAATCTTCAAAAATAAATTATTAATATTGGATAACTTTTCATCTTGAGAGTGAAGGGGGTGGAGATTATACCATGAGCTCCTGACATACAGAGAGATAAAGGAAAAACAAAAGGGAATTTGGAAGTGCCAGAGCCAAGTGTAAGTGACTGGTATCAGATCCCAGTGGGCTATAAAGTCAGGAGAATGAATGCTACCAGAGAGAAAATGTGTGCAAAACAGACACTGAAGGCAGCCTTTACTGACTTCACAATTCTGGTAAGGGATTGTCCCTTTTACCCCCATGTTCAGAGTTTGCCTAGGGAGGTATTTATGTCATATGGACCAAAGCACAGTTTAGTGAAAACTTTAATGTTTCACATGAGGTATAAAGTTTTGCTTTTTAATATGGCTGAATTCTTTATAAAGAAGCTTTGCTCCCAGAGGATTTGTTCATTTTGTTCATTTGTTGATTGAGGCATCATTATATTATTAACCAAGGCCGTCATTAAAGATGGAATGCTAACCATGTGCTGAGCCTTTCACAAAAAAAAAACCTACTCTGCCCAGGGCTAAATCTTCAGATCCATAGAGGACAAGGTTAAATGAAATTTAAATAATGACTTAACTTATGCTATGCAGTGTCTTTAAAAAAAGCCAAGATTCAAGAGGCAACTAATATATCTATTATGTACTTCATGCTTATAAGCCTGGGTACCATTTTGTGGTCCATCCCAGAAGCTTAACTCATGGGAACATAGATTTGGAGATGGGAAGGGACCTTATAGGCCATCAAGTCCAACCTTCTACAAGAAGCTTTTCCTGAATCCTCTTAATGCTAGTCCCTTCTCTCCATTGATTATCTCCAAATTATCCTGAAAAGATCTTAGTTGTACATAATTGTTTCCATGTTGTCTCACCCACTAGACTGTAAGGTCTTTGAGAGCAAGGACTATCTTCTGCCATTTTTGTGTCTACAATGCTTACTTAGCACAGTGCCTCCTACATAGGTGCTTAATAAATACTTAGGACTTACTAACTGACATGGTATCCAAAAAAGATCTCAACTGACTGGCACAGACAAGATTAAATATAACAGAGAAATAATATGAGAAACAAAGTAGTTCAGCTGCAAGAATAATGCACTAGGGGGTTACAAAGAGTTGGAATCAATGAACAGCTCTGAAGCTCAGAGGCACCAGGGGGCACAGGACACAGAACTCTGGGCTTAGAGTCAGGAAGACTTGAATTCTTATCCTACCTCAAACACTTACTAGCTGTGTGACCCTGGGCAAGTAACTTAACCTCTATTGACCCCAGTTTCCTCTAGAATGAAGGTGTTGGAGTTCTTTGCTTACTACCTGTGTGACTTTAACCTCTCTTTAAAATGAGGGAACTCTATGATTATAAGGTTTTGAACTTCATTTTTTAAAACAATCCCTAAAGAAACATTTAAGTGTCTACTTTAGGCCAGGCACTGTGCTAAGCACTGGCGATACAAAAAGAGGCAAAAGACAGTCCCTGCTCTCAAGGAACTTAAAAATCCAATGAGGAAGACAACAAAGATACAAACATATAGAAAGCTGTAGAGATTTCCTAAGTGGTTTCTTAAGCCAGGTCTAAACTGACACACTAGCCCATGAAAGTGCAAGAAATAGTGGTCCAGGAGTGATTGTCAAGCAATCCATTTACTGATACCATGAGCAAGGTCTTTATAGAGAAATAAAACAAAGAAGTCACTTGGTTTTCTTAATACTCTTTGTTCAGTAATAAGACACTTATGTAGTGATGTCAAATTTTAGGCCTTGAAGATAACCAGGTCCCCAAGTATAGTATCTAAAAATGTATAAAAATCATAAAGGGCAGCTAACATCTTCTGGCAGTAATCCCAGAATGGGGTACCTCCCTGGATCACAGGATATCAGAAAGACTCTGATATACAGCTACTTCTCAAGAGAAAAAACCAAAACCAGTTACTTTTGACTGGCCATAGTAAAAACCCGGAGCAAACTTATCTAGGACCAGCCTGATTCCTGGATCAGATATCTTGGCTCCCTTCACAAAGCAAGTTATATATAGGATGAACAGGAAATAATTAATAGAATGAAGGCACAAGAATTAAAAGGGGTTACAGAAGGCTTCCAGCAAAAGATCAGAGTTTAGTTGGGACTTAAAGGAAACCAAAGAAGTCAGTAGGTGGAGTTGAAGAGGGAGAGAGTGCCAAGACAGGGAACAGCCAGAGAAAATGCCCAGAGCTGAGAGATGAAATGTCTTGTTCATGCAACAGCCAGGAGACCAGTGTTACTGGATTTTGGTACACATAGGGGAGCAAAGCATAAGAAGACTGGAAGGGTAGGAAAGCACTAAGCCATAAAGGGCCTTGAATGCCAAAAAGAACATTTAGTGCTTAATCCTGGAGGCTATAGGGAACCACTGGGGTTTATTGGGTTGGAAGACAGGCTGATATAATCAGACCTTTGCTTTAAGAAAATCACTTTAGTAAGCTGAATGTAGGGGGGACTTTAGGCAGGCGGCTGCACCAGCAGGCTATTGCAATAATCTACATGTAAAGCACTAAGGACTTGCATTAGAGTGGTAGCAATGGTCAGAGGAGAGAAGTGGGTGTATTCCAGAGATGTTACAAAGATGAAATCAATAAGCTTCGGAAAAAGAGTTGATAATGGGGAGTGAGAGATAGTGAGGAGTCCAGGATGACTAAAAAGTCAAAAGTCCAAATGGTGTACATTTGTAATGGTGCACAAAGAGCTGAGATGGAGCTAGGAAGCAATTCATGTGAAAATACATTAGTGGACTACAAGCTTAATGAGACCACAGTGTGACCTGGAAGCCAAAGAAGCTAATATATTCCTAGGTCACAATGAAATTACAGTGTCAAGGGGTCAAAGCCAAGAAGGCAGAGGGAAGTGAGCATTTTCATTGAGCTCTCCTAACACACCTCTCTAAACAACTTTTAAAAGCTCAGGGGGAAAACTAATTAAAAGTCAAAGTAAGTCATTTTTACAGCCTAGGTAGCTTAGGAAGACAGAGAAGTTTGAGGATACCAGGATGGGGGCTGGACAGGTACATGGCACCATGGAAATGGCACTGGCTTGTGAGCCTTGGAGGTGGAGACAGTAGCCCTGGTAGCACCAGGAGAGGCTAGCACTCAGGGATAAAAAGGATAGTGAACACCTGGTAGGAAACACATTGTAGATATTTTAGAGCTCTGTCTGAAAGCAGACAGAAAGAAATTATTCAAATACTGATGAGCCAGAGTCAGAATTACCCAAAATTCAGCAGCTACCACTATAAAGGAACAGAGTACTCAGAATATGATAATTCCAGAAGGCAAAGGAGTTAGGATTACAACCAAAAATAACCTACCCAGAAAACCTGAGTATAAACCATCAAGGGAAAAAATGGATATTTAATTAAATAGAGGACTTCCAAGATCTGAGCAGAATAGAAAATTTGACATTCAAACACAAGACTCAAGAGAAGCATAAAAGGGGACAGCTATATGGCACAGTGAATAGAGCATCAGTCCTGGAGTCTGGAGGACCTGAGTTCAAAATCGGCCTCAGACACTTAACACTTAGTTGTGTGACCTTGGACAAGTCACTTAACCCCAATTGCCCTGCATCCCCCTCTTCAAAAAGACAAAAAAAAAAGCAGAAAAAAGGCAAACGTGTGAGAAATCATAAGGATATTAATAAGGTTAAACTGGTTACATTCCTACATGGGAAGATGACACATGTAACCCATAAGAATTTTATTATCATTAGGGAAGCTATAAGGAGTCTACTTAGACAGAGGGCATGGGTGTGACTCTTTTATACTAAGAATATTTCAAAAGAAAAAGTAAGGGTGAGAAAGAAGGACGGACTAGGAGGTGAAAGGAAGAGGAAGAATGGGGGGAAATATTTCACATAAAAGAGGAATAATAAGGAAGGAATAAATAAGGAAGAATTTTTTAAATGGAAGGAGGAGTAGTCATGCTTGATTCTCACTCTCATTTGAACTGGAAATTCATCTTACCCAACAGGTAAGCACAGAAAAAGGAGGGGAAGGGACTAAAAGAGAGGTGGGGAGAATAAGAGGGAGGGTAGATTTAAGGGAGGCAGTGGTCAGAAGCAAAACAGACTTCTGAGAAGAAGGCAAGGTAAAAAAAAAGATAAATAGAAGAGAATAGGATTGAGGGAAATATACAGTTAGCAATTATAATTATAAATGTGAATATGATGCACTAACCCATAAAACAGAAGAGGATAGCAGAATGGATTAGAAACCAGAATTCAACAATATCTTGTTTATGAGAGACATACTTGAAACAGAAAGAGACACACACAAAGTTAAAATAAGGGCCTGAAGCAATATCTAATCATGATTAGATGGCAAAGCAAAAGCAAAAATAGACCTCATTAAAATAATGAGGTAGATAATCAGGGAAACTACATTTTGCTAAAAGTTACCATAGACAGTGAAGTAATAGGAATACTAAACATATATACACCACATGGCATACCATACTTTTTAGTGCCAAATTAATACTAATACCTAATGGTATTTGTAGTATATTTTAAGCGTCAAATTTTGCAAATATTTCATTTTATCCTCATAATAACTCTGAGATGTAGATACTATTACTATCTTCATTTTACAAATCAGTAATAAAGTGAATTGATGAGGGTCACACAGTTAGAAAGTATCTAAGGCTGGATTTGAACTGGTGTCTTCTCCCACTTCCAGCCCAACACTCTGTATCCACCGTATCGCCTAGTTACCTCTTGTACTTTTTTCTCAATCAATATCCTTGACCTCTCTCTGCAGCACTTAACACAGTTTACCACTCTCTCCTCCTGGATTCGCTCTCCTCTCTTTTTTTCCTATATACTGCTATTTCTTGATGCTCACCATTCTGATTACACTCTCCATTGATGAACAATCCTCCAGGTTCTCCCTCCAAGACTCTGTCTTGAGCATCTTCTCTTCTCTTAATACAATCTCTTCTGGTGACCTTATTAACTCCCATGAGTTTAATAATCTTCTCTATGCAGATAATTCCCATACGTATGTTTCAAGACTCAGTTTCTCTTCTGAGTTCCATTCCCACAACACCAACTGCCTGGATATTTCAATTTGGATGGCTTATAGGCATCTTGAACTCTACAATGTCCAAAACAGAGATCACAGTCTTGACCCAAAAGTTGACCCTTCTTCTGAACTTTCCTATTTATGTCAGGAGCAACACCATCTGTCTAGTGACCCAGGCTTACAACCTGCTTGGTGTCATCCTCTACTCTTCACATGTCCAATCAGCTGCCAAGTCTTATTGATTTTATCTCCATTAACACCTATCACATTTCTCTGAACTTATATGGCTGCCAGCCTAGTTCAAGATCTCAGCACTTCTCATCTAGACTAATAGCCTCCTAATAGGTTTCCCTGCCTCAAATCTTTCCCCACTCTAATCCATCTTCTCCAATAGCTGCCAAAGTTATATTCCTTTTTTTTATCTTTTTTTTTAATTTTATTTTAGTTTGCATCATTCATTTCCACAAGATTTTGAGTTACATATTTTCTCCCCTTCTTTCCCCCACCCACCGCCCCAAAACAGCCAT
>CM053582.1:447917899-447946441 GCA_028627135.1 Pseudochirops cupreus
CCACCTGTCTCTGCCCTTTACAAATTATTTAGGGTATAAGTGTACATTAATTTACCACACCCCAAACTGACCAAATGGTTCATGTAACAAACTCATAATGTAGCTAGTTCAATGAATTCAAAGGGAATACTCTGTAGTTTAAAATGTTACCCTTTGACTAAGAGCAGATGAGCAGGCATAAAGTATATTTGTATGAATATCATCAGCATTATTAGGACATTTTGTATAATCAAGTCTCATATTCTTCAAGTATCACAAGTACATTAAATTTTTATAAATTGAATCCCTTTATAGATGCAACAAGAACTTGCTATATAATGACCTGCCCCCATAGTTTATCTTTCCAATAAATCTAATCTTCGCTTAAAAAAGAGCATGCATGTACAGTATTTACCTGCAAGAGGCGCTCGAATAAGATGGATGTTTTGTTTGACTTCATTGATGGCCTGAACTTTCTGCAATTCTTTGCTCTTCTTTAACCTAAGGTACGAAATTGAAAAATAGCATCATAATTTGGAATAATAATCTCATTAAAATGCAGTACTCATTATATATTGTCCAAATTTTATTATTAAATCAACCAACTCCAACTAGGAATTCTACTTAACTAACATTAAATACTACTTCAGGCATTCCTAACATGGGCAAACAGCAACACCACCGCACTCAAGGCCTACTCCCCAAGGTTCCTCAATCAGTCCAGGCCATCCTGCCTGAACATTTGTTCTGGCACAGAACGTTATTTAATTGTTCCACGTGGTTAGCCCTTGGCTTCCAAACTAGACTGTAAAACTACCTAACAGCAGTAACTGTTTCATCTCTGTGCTACAGCTAAAACCTTATATGCACTTTCAGATTTGGCTTTACTAGCTTACAACTGGACTAAGACTTTGGGGACAACCTGTAGACAAGGTACTCACGAAACACTTGGTAAATAAATCTATACTGATGAAATGTCAGAAATTACTCCCACACAGAGGAAGCACGCTTCCTGACAAGTCTAGCCTTAATACATTTCCACAGTCTTTAATTGGTATTGCCCTCACATATCGCAAAAGACTTTAGAAATAATTTTATCATACGATTAAGGCTTTATTAATTACTGCCCTGTTCTCTAACTATATGCTGCATATGATAAGACTTGCAGGACTTTTATAAGGAGAGACTGTCATTCTACTTCTTGTGAAACTGCCAGAGCATCTAAGCAAAGGTAAACAACCAAAGAATCCTCAGTTCATGGAAGGAATGACCCTCAAACATCAAACGTCCTCTTTATGCTAATTCTTACAAATAAAGGCTAGAAAGTGAAGTATGCATCTTTCCCCTGTAATGAGACAGCCTTTCTAAACAACGCCAACAACTCAGGGAGTTTCTGCAGCTATTACTTTCCAACGCTACAACTTGATAAACTTCAAATGATTCCTTGAAAACATACCACTTAAACAAACAACATAATAATAATATTAAACTTAGGTCACCGGTAAAACAATGTTACAGAAAGATTTCAAGGCATTAAAACAGAAAGAGACATAAAGCATTCATCAAGACATTATATAAACTGTACCTATAGTTATTTTATTCAAATCTTCTCACCTGTTCATTATAAATTTAGCTTGACGTTTTTGTTTGATCTCTTCTACTCTCTTCATGGCATCAACTGTAATAAAAAAGATGAAAATATATTTACAACACTCTAACATTAAGCATATGCTTTCAACCCCTGTAATTCAAATGCACCTGTTCTTTCACAATGTTATTGATTATTCCTTCTTTATTCCTTCGCTATCCCAATTTGAAAGCGCTGAAATTGAAGGTGAACGCAAACATCGCCACCACAAAAGCCGGGGATGGCACAGGCACGTGCTGGCGTGTCACAGGCTTGGCTAATTATTCCCCATGAATTCATCCTTTCATAAATACCACTTCGACAGTTTTTTAAGAACCTCAAAGGCAAGAGGGAATGAGTGAAGCTTACTCTCATTGGATTTGGTTTAAGGAGGGAATAACATATACATACAATTGGGTATCTCATCCTACAGGAAAATACGGGGGACGCAGATAAAAGCGGTAGGGGGATGATAGAAGGGAGGGCAGATTGGGGAGGGGGTTGTCAGAAGCAAACACTTTTGAAAAGGGATAGGGTCAAAGGAGAAAACAGTAAGTGGCGGAGGGTGGGAGAGGATGGAGGGAAATAAAGTTAGTCTTTCACAACATGACTATTATGGAAATGTTTTGCATAACTACACACATATAACCTATCTTGAATTGCTTGTCTTCTCAATGAGGGTGGGTAGGGAGGGAAGAAAGAATTTGGAACTCAAAAGTTCCAAATGGGGTTTAGTCCAGGCAATGGGGTTTAGGAATCTATCTTGCCCTATCAGAAAGTAAGGAGGAAGAGGATATGAGAGGCGGCATGATAGAAGGGAGGGCAGATTGGGATAAGGGGTAATCAGAATGCATGTCATCTCGGGGTGGGAGGAAGGGGAGACAGGGAAAAAATTTGGAACTCAAAATCATGTGGAAATGAATGTTGAAAACTAAAAATAAATAAATAAATAAGAAACTCAAAGACTCTTCAGTTTTGATCTTAAAGAAGTACTGTAATAAGGAGACAACTTGGAGTTGTGAAGTATGTGAAGGCCTGAAGTTAAGGAGAGGTAAAGAATTTGCTTTACCAACCAATGATACCAGCATAACAAATGGAGAAAGGGAATTATAATGATGTAGAAATATATTTATGAAATAGTATGTCCACTGCTTAGCTTAAACTTGCTTTTTAATGACATCATGAATGCTATTTTGACACTATTCAAAAGATGTAAGTTTTAAAGCATGTAAAAACAAAACTGGAGCTCTGTTCCCAAGAAGCAGTAAGAAATTACTGCAGGGACTAACACACTGACACTGAAACCTTGCAGTAAAATTTTACAGTGTAAAATGGAAAGAATGCTGAGCTAGGAAACTACAGGAAACCCAGATTCTTGAGCCAGCTGTTGCATTCTTGCCTCATTTTCAGGTAAGTCAACACATCTCAGTGAGACACAATTACGTCTTCTGCAAAATGAGGGTACTACCTAACTGCCTACCTCCAAGGGTTAATGTGAGGATTAAACAATAAAGATAATATATGTGGAAAATCTTGCTCTAAGAAGATATAATATAGGTGAATCACCACTTAGAAATACAGGTGAAAGTAAAAGCATTAACAAATGGAAAGAATTCATGCTGCTACAAAATGCCTGAATCCAAGATTCAAAGGAAGGAAAAGCACTGCCAGGGAAATGTACCAGACTACAAACTAAGCAGTACACATTTAGGACTTGATGCTGAAAAAATACTTTCAAATACTGCAGCATGTTTGGTCAAAGAATGCCATCTGGGATTCTAACAAGCACAGCCCTCTCCTGAAACATGAGATCCAGTAAGATATTTGCAAAGCACAGCCTATAATTTCTCTTATTTTTCATTTACTTCAGCTTCCTCCATCATTTGCAAGTTATGAAAGAAAGTAACCTATGTTTGGAAATAAATGGAAAATTAAATTAACATGTGAAAAAGCACACAGTTTTCAGTTTTCTGAAGTAATAATAACAATAACTAGCATTTAGAGCTTTAAGGTTTGCAAAGAACTTTTTTAAAAATTATTTTATTTAATCCTCGTAACAACCATGGGAGTTAGGTGCTTTTATTATCCCCATTTTACAGATAAGGAAACTAGGACAAACATAAGGTAAATGACTTGCCCATGATCCCAAAACTAAATATCTGAGGCTGTATATGAACTCAGGTCTTCCTGACTCCCAGCAATCTATCCTCCTCACCACCATGCTACCTTGAAGTATATGAAGGTGATAAAAATGAAGCACAGAAAACTGCACAGCTCAGAAAATAAGACGAATTGAATTAGCACAAGTTCCCTGTGGCTAAAGTTAAAGTCAGTAAATCTGGAATTCCCCCCCTATTCTACCCTTTTCCTCCTCACTCATTTTCTGAAAATGAATACTTTCAAGTAACCACCTGCCATTGTGAGTACCACATCCAAAAGAAATAATTTCTCTTGTTTTGCAAGTATTTCCAATATTCTTGTGAAGACCTCTTCAAACAAAACCCTTGAAATCTTGGAAAGAGGCCCTCCCCTTTGAAAAGAGAAAACCTCCCAATGAAAAGTGCTAAAGATGTAGAGAAACTCAGACATAATAACAATCCCCACCAGAAATGCCTGAACAATAAGGAAAGGGACACAACTAGAAACTGTTAAGTTTTGTGACATGTCAGATCAAGACCTATTATCTATGAGCAGGGGACTCCTATTTCACATCAATTCTTTCATGTGTTCAAAGTTAAGCCCAATTTTCATAAAAATGCCTAAAATATAACAAAAACTTACAAACTTTTTTAATTAGTTCATTTGAAATTTAATTTTAATGAAATCTATCTAATATAATAATATTATGAACAAACCATATTATACATTTTTACTCCTAAACTGACAAAATAGCTTTGGATCAATAAAGAATATTAAATTAATAACATAAATATTCATTTTCTTCCCTTAACTGTCCCCAACACCTGCCAAGAGTGTTTTACTCATGGCATCAAATTTCTTGTTTTAAAGAAAATCTGTGGGTAAATTCTTCTACACATCTTAATAAAAACATTATCTACATATTTATACTTTGGCATTAAATAAATTAAGGTATTACTTATTAATGTCTCTCAACCAAAGGTAGCTAAGACATAATCACCTACTGTGTTATAGAGGGGTAGCAATTTGGTGATGGTTGAGGTAGTTCCTATGTCAACAAAGTCATGTAATTTTTGTGTATATATCAAATCAGTATGACTCGAAAAGCCCTATAAACCCCTTGTATGTTACCTGTTTTATTCCACAGCTCTCTCTGGTATTTGACAGGCTCATTTCTACGTTTTTCAAATTCAAATGAATTATCCTGCACAGAAAAATAAAAGAAAAATTATGTATTTATGAGAGAGATACAAAGTTAAAATAGTGTCTTTTACAAACAGTTCAAACTATGTCAAACTAGACACATTAATTTCTTAATTATACAATGACCCCAGTAGAAGCCTTTTTATCCATTCATTCCACTATATGTGAGACACTAAGGTAGCTATTTTAAAGATAAAAAGAGTAAGTCATAGTCCCTGCCCAAAGGGCTTACAAAGGAGAGGGCATTAAGACATACACAACTGAAGAGAATAAAAGGTAGAATTGGAAACAAAAGGCATGGAGAAAAGGAATTGAAAAATACTTGTAGGATACTTTGTGCTATGGGAAAACAAAAGGTCTAACTTAAAAGGTGGCATCTCAGCCAGGTCTTAAAGGATGGGCAGAAAAATTAACTTAGAGGGTTCATTCTAGAAGGATGGAGAGAAGGTCATTCTAAAAACAGAAGAAAAGAGCATAAGTCAAGGCATGAAAGCAAGAAAGCAGCAGGCATATCTCTGGCTTCTTTCAAATATGATCTACAAGAAGCCTTTTTCCCGGTCCTCTTCAATACTAGTGCTTTCCCTCTAAGACTACCTTGAATTTATCCTTTATATATCTTGTATATATGTAGCTGTTTGCATGTTCCCCCATTTGAATGTGAATTCCCTGAGAGCAGGTACTATTACTGCCTTTCTTTGCATCCCGAGGACTTAACACAATGGCACACAGGAGACAGCAAATTTACTTTGCTGACTTTGACTAAAGTCCAGAAAAGCACAAAAGGGGATAATGGAAGAAAATGCTTGAGGTCAAGTTGGGCAAAACTGAAGGGGTCTCAAATAGCAAAATAAGAAGTTTAGATTTTATTTGGCAGGAAGTGAGGAGTCCAATAACAGAAACTTTTTGAACAGACATGTAATGGCATCAAAGCTATATTTAAGAAAGATTAATCTGGTAGCAATATGGAAGGCTGGACTAGAAGAAGGCAGAGAAACCAAAGGCAACATTTAACACATTAACACAAGAGTCTGAGAAAGAATATCAATAAAGGCTTAAACTAGGAAAGCAATAGTAGAAGCAGAGAAAGAGGATGTATGCAAAATATTTAAGGAGCAATCAACAGTATTTACTGATAAGATGCAGGGAAGGGTAAAGTCAAAGATGATTTACAATGGCATTTAAGTCTGAGTGACAGCGAAGAAGGTGGTGCTATTACCAGAAAAAGAGAAGTCAAAAGAAGATTTGGGGGAAAGGATTATTAGCTTGGTTTTGAAACACAAAGGTGGAAATGCCACCAGAAGAATAAGGTAGAGATATTCAGCAAATAATAATAATAATAATGAGACACAGTTCTAGAAATCAAGATCTAGAAGACGCCTACATGGAAGTGTTAGTTGAGTGGTATGGTAAAGAAAGATAGTATAGTGGAAAAAATATTGCATGTGTTCTTAGCCTAAACCGGTCAAGAAAATAGAGCTAGCAGGAGACCTAGGCATGAACTTCAGCTCTGACACTTACTAGTTGTTTGATCATTGCCAAGTCACTTAATTTCTCTGAGCTTCGGTCAAGACTACTCTTTTTTTTTTTGGCTTTTTATAGGGGGAAGGCAGGGCAGTTGGGTGTAAGTGACTTGCCCAAGGTCACACAGCTAGTAAGTGTTAAGTATCAGAGACCAGATTTGAACCGGTGCTCTATTTGCTGAGCCACCTAGCCACCCCCAACATCACTCTTACAAGAATTTTGGCAATAAATGAAAAACAATAGGAATATTCAGAAATGTGGATATGAAAGACTTAAGAATCAAGAGGAGGAAAGGCTAAAAATACAAGTAAGGAGGGATAGAGCAAGATATCTAAAAAGACAGGGAGGGATGATACAAGGGAAGAGGAACGCTTCTTTCTCTGAGCGAGGAAGAACAGAGAAAAAGGTGGAAAATAACAAATTCTAAAGTGGTAAGGAAGTTGAGGGATTTTACCTTAGATAGTTCAATGTAAAAAATGTAGCTAATACATAATTCTGAATATATTGTTCCTATAATCTATTAAAGTTAGAAAAGATTGGAGCAGAGTTAGCTGTAAATAAGATCAAGTCAATCTCAGATATTTTAAATCTTTAAAGTTGAAAATTATGATGAAAACTTCATTATCTATGCTATTTGACATTAATGTAAATATTGATGGTGAAAAATAGTATTCAAACCTCTCATTCATTTACACAGAATTTACTACTATTAAAAATCTTCACTGATAAATATTAACAGGCTTAAGGGAAAAAACTATTGGCATTATCAATTGACAGTTTCTTCAGCATTAAGAAAAAAAATTTCTACAGAGTACCCAAAACACTGATTTCAACACAAACTGATTAATGTTTTAAAAAACAAAGCAGGCAATTAAAATGACAATGAATGAAAACCCTAAGTTAGGGAGGGGGAAAAAGGCATAAAAATCATTTTTTGAACAAATGGCTATCCTAGCTATGCAGATTAACAATCACCAAAAATGATCCCTTCCCTCCAGGGAACTCCCACTTTGTATATCTCATTAACACTTCTGCACTCTGTATTGTGTTTATTTGGGGACATTATACTTTCTTAATGGATTGAGATCTCATGAAAGTAAAGATAAAGTTGTTGTATTCATTATACCCCCTTATACTACCCAGGATATGATATATATACACTACCCAACATATGTAAAATATATAAGTATATGATAAATATATTATATATAATAAATATATAAGCATATTATACATAATATATATTATACCCCATTATACTAACCAGAGCAGTATACCACTACATACTAAATCACAATGCATGATTATAATTCAATTCGACAAGTAGATGATTATAACAAGTGATATCATCTGCCTTCATAGATTCAATTACTATTTACATATAGATGAACCAGGGTGGCTCATGGATTAAGAGCTGACTTTCCAGTGAAGACCTAGGTTCAAATGCAACAAAAAGGCTGGGTGAGCAAAGGCAAGTCACCAAACCTCTCAGTGCCCCAGGCAACTTTCTTAGCCTCTAACTTGGAGAGAATGTGATGATCTATTTTAGGAGAGGAAGGTCCTCCTAGGAAGTTCCTACATAGATGAAATAATGGATCTGTAAAAAAGTGGATGTCATCCACCTAAGTTTACACAGTCCTCCCAATCCTTTACAATGCTATCTAGATGACTATTCACTGTCAACTGAAAATGATAAATATTTTAAAATGAGCAGCTTTACACCCAACTAGTATTATCATAGTGCCATAAGCTTCCCAAGATGCTAAACAAAAAATAATGAAGTTCAATTTAAATTTGTCCTCTTAATTTTATGCATTCAATGACTGCCAAATCATGTTGTTCTTTTCGGTATCTCCAGCATCTAACCCTTCTATCACAAAAAGCACAGGATTAAGAAATTCCAAGGTTTAGTGTACTCTGAAACTGAGGCCCTATCATCACAATATCTATAGTAAATAGTAAAATAATCGATCCAAATAATAAATCTGTGTCCTAATTTTGTGCCACATAACATTTAATCTAAATTTCACTTGCAGGCTTACAAATGACAATGCTAGATTTTAAGACACAAGCCTTCTTTTTGCTTAGAGATCCAAGTATTTTAGGAATCTGTATGTATGCTAGAACAGACATAGAAATACACACAGTCTGTCTCTCTCTGACATTATCAGTGCAGTTACTCACTTAAGCCTGTGATTTCCACATCCCATTAGGCTATTATTTCTGGAGATCTAAAAGCTTATCATTCTAGAATGACTTTACAGTAGTTGCATAACTCCTCTGTCCACATAAAAGAAGCGTATATAATACAACCATGCAGTTCCTGATATTAAAATAAAATCACTGAGATTTCCCTAATGAAACAGTAAGGCCTGTTTTACTTTACTTTAATTAATTTAAATTACTTTTAAAATATCATAAAAACATCATAAAAACTGTTAAGTTAGTAAAACCTGAGTTTTTACTTTAGTTATGACTTTGATTGTAGCTTCTAGTATAGTCGAATCTGAGTGTCTCATGTATTACTAAAATGGAGGCAGCATGCATTTGACAGAAGTCCCCAGCTAGTGGGTAAACAGACAGTAATTGTGAGAAGGTAGGTGTCAGATCATAAGCTCTCTGGAGAGGAAAACTGTTATTCATTTTTGTATCTCCCACATCAACCTACACATTGTAAGCACTCAATATATATTTGGCTGAATCAATGAAAGAGATAAGAGGATAAGTATTTCATTAGCAAAATAACTACAGGATACTAGTAAACTGAAAATCCTTCAAAAGATACTTACAGTCATTAAAAAGGTAATACAAAAGATACTGAATTCTAATTTTCCTATATTTTATACAATACAAAAGGCATTTCTCCATCTAAAGGATTTTTTTTCCATTAATTTTCAAAGGATAAATCTCTAAGGTGGGACATGCAAAGTACAAATCAGAGTATAATTGATAAATCACATTGGGAAGCAAACTAAGTCTCAAGAAAGGATGTGAAATTGTTGTAGATTATTAATCTCACCAGAAAAGCCTTGAGATTCCTAATTTTTCATCATCTAATTATATCTTGATAATCTTCTCAATCCCTTAAAAATTACTGCAATACTACAATTCCAGAGCACTAAAGTTGAAGTATACCACTCACCTCCTGCTAGAGAAGTGATGGTCTTAACATAAAGAATACTTTGGGACATGACCAATGTAGGAATTTGTTTTGCTTGACTAATAAATAAGCACATTGGTTATGAAGGTTTTCTTTTGCCTTTTAAAAAACTGTTCAATTTTAGACAGATGGGGGAGGTAGGTGAGAAGAAGAGAAAATAAATACCTACTAACTGGAAAAAAATCACAAAATTCAAATGTAATACAGCTGAAGTAACTGCTACAATAACGTGCTTTTCCCAGAAAAGCCCTATAGATTTTTTTTCAACTACTTTAATTTCTGATTCTGAAAAATAGAAATAATCCTTGATAAGAAGCAACCTTGACTGGGAAGGGTAACGTTTTCACAATTAAAATACCAAATTAATATTTCTTAAGAAGCCAATACAATACTGCAATTGTGCCAATACTAGAGGCCTGGCTGAAGAGATGTGAATATTTCTTCTTTAATCACTCAGCTCCAGATAGGGACAAGAAACATTAACAGAGCACTTCCCAATATATGTATATGTGACATGTATATGTGTATGGTCCTATGTTCCTATTTCCTTAGAAGATAGTCAAATAACTTTTTTTTCCTAAATATTTTTATTCTTAAACCTTCTGACATCATACCATACTTTACTACCTAATTATATCTTGAGACATTTTAAGTATTATTTTTAAATAAGAGCCTGTTCATTAAATAAATCAAAACTTACTACTATCAATTTGTCCAGTGATATTTATACAGCACTTTCAGATTTGCAAAGCACTTGGTATCCATTATCTCATTTATGGAAAGACACAATACAGGTACCACTTTACATAATTTTAGAAGCAAAATAAACAACAAAAGCAAGACTCTGTTCTAGAAGATTCTCTCTTCAATTACCCAAAAAAAAAACCCTCTTGAGGAAGTTCTAAGGTACAAAACAGGCAACTATGCATTTACAACATCTCTATGACTTAATTCATGTAATAATTTGGGGACGCAAACTCCACCTAAGTACAGATGTGAATTTACAATATCAAGACTTCTATGGAGAAGTTACCTTAGTTACCCTCAACAACTTAAGAACTACAAGTCCGGGAACTTCTCTGGTTGGATGGAATAGTGCTCTATGACTGACCGGGCCTGACCACACACACTGTCCTATACACCATTCTAACCTCTAAAATTACTTTCTGTCTAGGGTTCAATTATGCTGACCTTCTTCAGTTTTTTTTTAGGTGTTCTTGCTAGTTCTTCATTTATTTTATTTTTTCATTTTAGAATGTTAAAAGCTGAAATTCACTCTTTAGTACCTCAGGCACTACACCAATCCAGAAATCCCCACCTAATGGAATTAGGGAGGATTTTCCTTTCTTTGTTCAGGTTTTTGCTTTTTTAACCCAGACCCTTCAACAAGGGAATATCCAACATGCCACTTAATGATCTAGAAAAATTCAGTCCTAGGTTATAACATACTGAGCTTTCTATATCCCCACAGTAATTAGCAATAAATATCAGCAGGGTTCTTCACCAGCTTTGTCTGGTTAAAATACTGCAAGTTGCCATGAATGGACTCAACACTCCTTAAAAATGTGGGAAAAAAAATGTAAAAAAGGTAATATGATTCCTCCTTGAAAAATCAAATCAAATCTTGAACTGGAGAAATTATCTACCAAAATGAATTATCCATGCCACAGTTCCCCTATTTTTTCATAATGGCAAAGGATCTGAATTTTTTTAATGACTAAATATAGCAGAGCGCTCCTACACACTGTAACCTTGCTGGCTTTTATTTCTCTTATTAAATTCTACAGAAGTAGAATATTCAAGGACTTCTGAGAATTACAGATTACTTAGAAAAGTAATAGAAAGGTAAAACTAGGCAATAATTTTACAAGCAGCCATTTAATGACCAATTCTATCACATACTGCTAAAATAAAAATAAATGTTTTGAAAAATATCTACTCCCAGTTCATTGTACTTACCACTGTAAGTTCTTTGCCAGCTGCCTTTCGAAAGGCTTTAGTCCATCTGACCTTACGAGGATTACGCTTCTTTTTAAAGTTTTTATGGCATTTAGATTTACAAAATCTGAAAACCTGAAGGAAAAATTAAAAAAAAAAACAAATAAATTAGCATCAAGGCTTCTCCTGAAATAAAATGTTATTGTCCCAAGCCAAATACATTGTAAAGTAAAACTGAGAAACAACAAGGGCTATGTACTTATTTCCTGTCACCCACTTCATTTTAAAATCAATCAGGGACCACATACTAACACATGACTCTCAGAAAAAATTCCAGGGAATCAACCCACTGACAAGATGGAATCACTAGAAATATGGACCCAAGATGTACTTACTCATTTTCATAAATTTGAAAAACATTAAATTCCCCATATTAGTCACTCAGAATGAGAAAGATGTTAAGGAAAGTAAGTAAGGTCAATTTCTAATCAACCTTTATTCTCAAGAACTTTTGTGTACTTCAAATGCCTTTAAGGGGAAAAAAATAATTAAAAAGAGTAATTAAATGCTAGGTCAGGTAATTATTTTTTTAAATAATACTTTTTACACAGACTCAAATGTTTAATCTGAAAACTCACTTAAGTCTCTCTCATCTTAACAAAAAGCTAAATAAAATTTAAAATTAACTCAATTTTAGTATTACCATTTTGATGAGAGGTATCATAAAATGGAAAGTGAGCTGGAAGTCAGACTCATGAAGTCCTGGATTCAACTCCCATCTCTGGTACATACTGTTTGACCCCTGGTAAATCATTTAAACCTCTCAGTGCTCCAGAAGATTAATTCTCCAAGATTAAACTGGAGGGCAAGAGCTAACCTGTACTCATAGAAGAAGCTCTACTAGAGCTCCCTATAAAGACAAAATCACAAGTCCTGCTACAAAAAAAAAAGTTTTTGATAAATATATACCGTATTTACATTTATGACTGCCTAAAAAAATAAACAAAATTTTTTTACTGGTCTCTTAATATGACTAACAATCCAACTTACTTCCTTCTATATTTGAACATAGACCAATGCCCCCTAAAAGTTTGTGATGCATCAATGTGCTACTAAAACTATTCATGCAGTCTCATGTCTTAAAGTAATTTGTACTACATTTTGCAGGAACAATGGCAGAAATTTTTTAAATGACAATTTTTGTGGTGTTTTGCAAATAAAACGAAATTGAGTTTACTATACATTACTTAAAGCGACTCATGAAAATAGATTAGCACACATTAATACAGAATTTTCTATTTTGAGAACTTAAAGCAAACACTTTAACCCTTAAATGGTCCTATGATAACAACAGGTACACAAGATTTTCATTCTGCATAAAGAAAAGCATATAACATAACAAAAATGTAAGTTTCTTGTACACAAAAGCAAAATATAACACTAAAATTTGTCTCAGTTCCATATATATGTGTATATATATATATATATATATATATATATATATATATATATATGCTTTTGATAAAATGTGTACTGTGTTTACATTTAAGACTGCCTATTCACACATTATTAAGCTCTACTATGCCAGGTACTGTGCTAAGTACTGGGAATACAAAAAGAGGCAAAGCCAGTCCCGCCCTAAAGGGGCTTATAATCTAATGAAGGAAACAACCATAAACAAATATATACACAACAAGCTGCAGACAGGATTACTATTAAATAATTAACAAAGGAAAGGCACTAGAATTAAGAGTTGTGGAAGGTTTCCAGCAAAAGATCTGATTTTAGCTGGGACTTGCCAGAGAAGTTAGTAGGTGGAGCTCAGGAGGAAGAGTATTCCGGGTATGCCCAGAACTGAGAAAATATATCTAGGGCGAGGCATCAGGGAGTAAGGAACAAGAAAACCGGCAAGGTGGGAGGGGGCTAAATTTCGGTTGGCTTTGAATGTCAAACAGATTTTTTTTTATTTGTTGTATTTGAGACAATAGGAAGCAATGGAGTTTACCGAAATGATGTCATCACTAGGAAAATCACTTTAGTGGCTGAATGGAGGATGGAGAGATGGCTTTATATCAAAGGTTCTTAACCTTTTTCTCTCATTGAGCCCTTATCGGAAAAACGTTGTTAAATAACTGAACGAAATGCTAAATTTCAGTTAGGAGTTAGTGAAAATAAAAATACAATTTTTTCCCCATTTAAGAACCCCCTGAAATCTAGCCATGAATCTCATATTTATATAAACATATTTCTATCATAACACAGAATGTTGCTAAATGAACACATGACCATCTTTCCTTTCCTGCCTCACCTTTCCCAATTTTTTTTCCCTCACCTTTTCCAATGTTATGCTCCTTTTAAGTATAAAAAGATGACAAAGCAGAAGAAAGCAGAGTACAAAATGCAGGAGTAATAGTTCCCCTATACTCTTCCCACCACGAAGTTTCACAAAGTTACAGCACTTCATTTTGCGCAAGGATACAAAGTGTATTAGAAAGCTTTTTCTTCTCACTTTCACTTCTGAGAAGATCGCCATTGTCCCCAGTGATACAGGCAGCCTTTCTGCACTGCCCAGGTATTAGCGCTTCCTTCCTCTTGGAATTACTTTACTCTCTTTTATATAAACTTTGTATTTACTTACTCGCTCCTAAACTCTAAGTCAAGGGACTGATTTGTTTTTTTTTTTTATCTTTGGTATCCGCTCCCCAATTGCCGTTTCCGCACCACCACCGCCGTTTCCGCACCACCACCCCCCTCCCCGCCCACCATCTCAATCCATCCCTATCCCCAAGCAGAACATAGGCTCCTTTAGGGCAAGGTATGTTCCATTTTTCGTTCTAACCTCCACCTCTAGTGAGTGCCTTGTACTCAGGAACTTAACAAATGCCTGCTGAAATGAAATGAATGGAACTGTATCCCCCAAAGATGATGTTAATTCCTGAAGGGTCATTTCATTTTTTGTGTTTCTATTGTCTAACCTTAACCCTAACTGTGTCGTGCCCACAAGACGCTTAATGTTTACTGAACTTGAAAATTGTTTACTGTTTAAATTGTCTTGTCCTGTAGCCCCAAGTGAAAATAAGTGACTCAAAAGAATGCCTTCTCTAACTCCAACTCTGGGGTAGGTGGCTCCCAGGACCTGGACACAGCCACGATTGGAGCTCCCAACACCTGACCAGCCCGGCCGAGCCCCCGCAGCAGGCCAGCCCGACACCCGCAAGTCTGCAGAAACGCGGAAGCTGAAACGACCCAAAACACTACGGAAAGCGAGCGAGGCCCTTTAAAGAGCGCACAGTCACGTGTGTTGGAGGTTGGGGGAGGGAACCTCTGAAGGACCGGGGAACGTACGCCAGACCCGACAAAAGCTCACCCAGCTACCCCGCACTTAACACCTCCTCCACTCACTCGCCCGCCATCCGCGGCCTCACCTTACAGTCATTGCGGACAAACATCATGCCGTGTCCCGGGTACACCGGTCCGGAACAGAAATAACACTTCTCGATGCGCATGTTGAAGTCGAGCAGTCACCTTTCCTAGAAACCACGGCGCTTGAGAGGAAGTGACGACGAGTACTTTTCCGGAAGCACGTTTCTTCTTCCAGGGCTCCTTGAAGGAGGGGGCGGGCCCTCTGTGGCGCCATCGTGTGGGCATTCCTGAAGGCGACATTTAATGGGAATCTCCTGCGCCCCCTGGCGTGAACTGCGAGAGATTCAGCCCGGGAAGTTCGTGAATCCTAGGCATCGTAGATAAGTATCATAGATGTACATCACAGATGTTTGAGACCCCAGAGGCCGCAGAGCTCATCCAGACCAACCCCAGTCTTTTAGAAGTGAAGAAATTGAGTCAAAGAGATATTATAGATTCAGAGTTAGAAGGGATGGTAGAATATCCTTACCCCTCCTCCTTCTCCCCATCCCAAAGAATTATCCCATATGACAATATTTTTAAGACAAATAAAAGAGAGGAAAAAAAATCAGCAAAACTGCTCCAAAAAATAGCACGTAGCCTTCACACCTCTGAAAAGGAGCGAGAGCAACCTTGTATTTCTTTGGAGCCGTGCTTGTTCTTTATAATTCCGCAACACCCACTTTTGATTTGTGTGCGGTTCTTTCTGATTACGTTACTGTGGTTCTCCTGAGGAGCTAGATGGCTCAGTGGATAGAGCTCCGGACCTGGAGTTAGGAAGAGTTGAGTTTAAATGTGGCCTCAGATACTTACTAGTTGTGTGCTCCTGGGCAATTCACTTACCCTCTGTTTGCCTTAATCTGCTGAAGAAGGAACTGACAAACCACTCCAGTATCTTTGCCGAGAAAATCCCGTGGACCAACAAGTCGCTATGTATGTTGTTTTCTTGGCTCTGCTTACTTCACTCTGCATTGATTTATAAAGATCTTTCCATACCACTCTCTATTTGTCCCATTTTTTCTTACAACACAGTAACATTCCATTACATTCATGCACCACAGTTTGTTAAGCCATTCTCTAGTTAATGAACATCTACTTTGATCCCAATTCTTTGGTATCATACATACACACACGCGCACACACGCAATGCTGCTATAAATATATGTGTATAGATAGATAGATAGATAGATATGTAATTTTGGTGTACATGGTGGATTTTCTTCTTATCAATTGTATCCTTGGGATATAAGCCTAGTAGAGGAATCTCTGAGTCAAAGAATATGGATATTTTAGTCACTTTATTTGCATGGTTCCAAATTGCTTTTCTAAAATGGTTGTACTGCTTCACAGCTCCAGCAACAATGCATTAGTGTACCTATCTTTCTACAGCCCCACCAACATTTACCATTTACGGCTTTATTCATCTTTGCCAATTTGCACAGTATGAAATGAAATCTTGTAGTTTTTTTTTTTACTTTGCATTTACCTTATTATTAGTGATTTGGAGCATTTTCTATATAGTTAATAGATTGCAATTATTTTGGAAACTGCTTTGTCCATATTTGGGAACTGCTTTGACAATATCCTTTAACCCTTTATTATTGAAGAATGACTTCTGGTCATATATGTGTATATATTACATGTGTATATAAATATGTGTTAATTGCTGATAATATATCTTTGATACCAAACTCTTACAAGAGAAACTGCTATTCCAAATCCAGAATCATTTTCAGTCTACCACAAAGTCACACAGATCACAATCAACAAACCCAGGGTACCAGCAACCTGAGTCCTGTATTCCAAATACTATCCAGCTGTTTCCACCACTTCAGCCTTCCCAATGAGAAGGTTAATTCCTCTATTTCTATGAAAGCTAGCCCAGGGCCACCAGCTCAGTGAAGACAGGAGCCCCAAGCCCCATTCAACAAACATTTATTAAATACCTACTATCTGAAGGGAATTATACTTTGGGGAAGTAAAGACCAAAAAGAAAGAAAAGGGACATGGGCAAAAGGATCTTATATGTTCAAAGCCCTAGCATCATCCCCCAATTTGTCAGCTTGATGAAAACTCCCTACTCCACCTAATACTATGGTACACCCATATGGAAGAGCCAACAACCCATGGCCTAGAACCCTGGTTCTAGGGTGTTGGGTACAGTCAGAAGATTTTAATAAAGAATGCCTAGGGGCAGCTAGGTGGCACAGTGAATAGAGCATGGGCCCTGAAGTCAGGAGGACCTGAGTTCAAATCCAGCCTCAGACACTTGACACACTTACTAGCTGTGTGACTTTGGGCAAGTCACTTAACCCCAATTGCCCTCCAAAAAAAGGCAAAAAAAAAAATGCCTAAAGCATGACTCTTAGTCCCTAGAAGACAGCACAGTGGAACAAAGAAGAGAACACAGACTAAAAGAAGGAGAAAGCTGCTTTCCAACTCAGAGCCTGTAGCAGGAATTTTGTCCTAGTGAAGCCCCAGCATTAATGATAAGTTACATAACTCATCATGTACAAAGTCAGAGTCATCCTTGACTCCCCAGCTTCCCAATTTGTTGACAAGTCCTGATATCTTACGTGTCTCCTCCTCTCTATTCACATCCACCATCCTATTGCAGGCCCTCATCAACTCTCGTCTATTTTTTTAGGTATCATTTTCTTCAGTATTTTGCTAAAGGTCTCCTTTAGCAAGTTGTTGATTCATTTTTCATGATTTTCTTGCATCATTCTCATTTCTCTTCCCAATTTTTCCTCTACTTCTCTTACTTGATTTTCAAAATTCTCCTTAAGCTCCTCCATGACCTGCAACCAATTCATATTTTTCTTGGAGGTTTTTGATGCAGGAATTTTGACTTTGTTGTCTTCTTCTGATCTTCTTTGATCTTCTTTGTCACCAAAGAATGATTCTATAGTCTGATTTCTCTTCCTCTGCTCATCTTGCCAGCCAATTACTTGACTTGAGCTCTTTGCCACAATAGAACTCTGCTTCCAGAGTGGAGAGTACTGTGTCCCAAATTTCTGGGGTTTTGCACAGCTGTTGTTAGAGCACCTGCCTCAGAACTGTGAGGAAGACTTCCTCTCCACAGCCGCTACAAGCTCTGCCACACCAGCACTCCTCCTCACCCCAGGACCACTACCAAGACTGCAACCCAGATCCAAGCAGGGCAAAGCAAGAGAATCCTGCCTCAGTGCCCTCATCAAGCTTTAACCTTGGCTATAGCAATAGCCTCCAAACTGATTTGCCTGTTTCAAGTCCTACCTTTCTCCTTTACACTGCTGCCAAAATGATATTCCTAAAACACAAGTCTGACAGTGTGCCTGCCCTTCTCAGTAAACACTACTAGCTTCCTATTACCTGGAAAATCAAATACAAATTCCTCTGTCTGGAATTTAAAGCCTGGATTTAATAACCTGGCTCCAGTTTACACTTCCAGCCCTCTTCTTCACATATTCTACATCCAACCAAAATGACATCATCACACATGACAGTTAATCTCCTTTTCTAACTTTACATATCCCCAAGCCTGGAATGTATTCCTGCCTCAACCCTTCCTTTGAAGCTCATCTTAAATACCACCTCCTACTTTAAGTTCTCCTTGATCTCTGTCCCATCCCCAGATGTTAGCACCTCCCCCCACCAAAAATAATTACCCTGTATATATTTTATATGTACTTCTTTCTACCCATTTTGTCTTTTTTGGTAGTATGTAAATTTGAGGACAGGTTCATTTTTTGTTTTTGGATCCCCAGTGCCTAGCACAGCCCATTGTAGGCAGTTAATATTAATGCTTCCTGATTGAGGATATAACACTGTGAGAAGGGGAGGTAGAAATTAAGCGACTTCCTCCTAGAGTCCCAGGGACAATGCCCCCCAAATACCTCCCTGGTTACAGCCCTGAGATCACAGAGAGGAGCCCTCAGAGGACATCTAAGTACCTGAGTAGGAATCCACTCTCTTATGTGTACAACTAGTCATCCAGCTTCCTTGGGAAACCTCCAGTAATAAGGTACCCATCACATGTCTCCAGAGTCCATTACACATTGGGATACCTCTAAACAATGGTTCTCAACCTTCCTAATGCCACGACCCTTTAATACTCGTTATGTGGGCATATCTGCTTGTGGGCGGATCGCCTGGAGACGGTTAGAGGAGCGATGTTTCGCTTCCTAAGACCAATGGAAATATGTGTTGTCTGATGGTCTTGAGCAACCCCCAAAGGGGTCGCAATCCACAGGTTGAGAACCGCTGCTCCAAATCATTAGGAAATTTTCTTTGTATACATTTGAAATCTGCCTTAACGCTTCTGTTGCGAACCCCTTCAAGATTCTTTTGACTGACATAATTTAACATGTTAACCATCCTTCCAATTTTGTGTGCGTGTCACAAATTCAATAAGTATGCCATCTCTGCCCAAAGCAAAGAACATGTCACAGTCAAAAAAGAGATAAGGGTGTCCTGATTCTGAGCCCAGGGTGCATTCCATTATAATATGTGGCCTCAAAGTCTAGTACAATCTAAGTGTGAAATTATTTTTTGGCTTTTTGTGTATGGTGAAGATAAATTTAAGACAAAATGAATCTTCTCAAACATCAAGAGGTGTCCCCTAGTTCTAGGATATAGTGCTAAACAAATGTTTAAGAAATGCTGTAGAATTGAATTTGAAAGAATCCTCAAGGATTTGGTGAACCAGTTCATGCTCACTCTATCCATTCCCCTCATGGTTTTGTAGACATGGAAAGAGTACAGGACCTAGAGAATCTGACTTAAGTTCAAAATTCCTTTATTAGCTATATGAACTTGGACAACTCACATGTTATATAATGCTTTATAATTTACAAAGTGCTTGTCAGACAATAGACCTGTGAGGAAAGCAGCACAAACACAAACACTACCATCAGCATTTTATATTTAAGTTCCAAGAAGTTAACTGACTTACCCCTAGTCACCCAGCTAGTGCCAAAACCTGTTTCTGAACCCAGGTCTCCTGATTCCAGTTACAGCACTCTCCACTACACCATGCTAATATATTCAATCCTCAGTTTCCTTATTTATAAAATTAGGACAGTAATACTTACACCATCCGCTTCACAGGAGTATTGTGAGGAAAGCCTGAAAGTGCTAAGAAAAAAATAAAAGCTATTAGCACTATTATTGAGGAATCTCTTCTTTTTTCCAGACAGAATAAACCTGTTAAGCCTTTCCTCATCCAACCAGCCCCATTCATTGTTCAATTGTTCTTTTACTACATAGCAATACTTTTATTCATCTCTCATCAATTGCCTATTACTCTTCATAATAACTGTAGCAAACCTCTTTTCTCCTCAAGAAACCAACTCAACTCCTTTCTCAGGAAATAATCTCACATACTCTACTGAGATTGGAACTATACTGGGAATGCCATCATCAGCTTCTCCAAACCTCAAAATCTCTCTGACCACACCCACCCTATCCTTCTTTGCTCCAATCTCAGAAGTTAAGGAGACCCTCCTCCTCCTCAGTACAGAAACCTTCCATGTGTCCTTTATCCCATCTTTTTATGGCTCTTCTAGGAATCTACATCATCAATCATTCCCTCTCCCATTCTTATCTCCAATTTCTCCCTCTCTACTGGCTCCTTTACATCTACCTACAAATATGGCTTAGTCTTTCGTACCTTAGAAAAATACTTTCTCCTTGACCTTGCCAAATGCCTCAAGTTATCACACTCTTTCTTCCACCTAGAAGAAAATAATGTCATGAAAACCCAAATAAGAGAGAATGTTCAGGAGGAGAGGCTGGCAGCAGTGTCAGATACTTCAGAGAAGTCATGAAGGAGAGGCACTGAGAAAAAAAAACCGATTTATATTTGGCAATTAAGAGAGACCTGGTAACCAGAGAAAGCAGTTTTAGTTGACTAATGAGGCTGGATGAAGAGAATGAGAGAAAAGGAAGTGAAGGCATTTAGCCCAAATCTCTCCTGTCAGCTCCAATCCAAATCCACATATCTCCAAATACCTTTTCATGAACATCTCCACCTGGATGTTGCACCAGCACCTCAACTTCAATATATCCAAAATGGAATTCATCCCCTCCACCTCCAAACTTCCTTATTTCTCTAGAAACCGTCACCATATTGCCTTTCTCAAAACCTCAAAGATAAATTTTATTCTTCCCTGCTTACTACCACCAATCAGTTACCAAGTTGTTCTAATCCTACCTTCAGAATACCTTACAAATCTTACACAGCTACTACTCTAGCTCAGGTTCTCATCACACCTCATCTGTATTATCACTCCAGTATCTACTCTCTCTCGTCCATACTTGATACAGTCTCCAAAATAATATTACTAATACAAAGAAATAACCATGTCATTCTTCCTCTCAAAAACTTTGGCTCTAAATGAAACTGTGGCTCCAATTGCCTCTAGGAAAAAATGTAAGTTCTTTAGTCTAGATTTAAGACTTTCCAAAATCTGGTTCTCACCTACTTTTCCAGTCTTATTTCACACAAGGTTCATATACTCTACATTGCAGGTAAACTGGAGCGCTAGCTGTTCCTCAGACTCACTCAATGTATTATCTCCTGCCTATATGTATTCATGCAAGCCACCTCTCATAGAGATACACATAGAGCACATTCCTTTATCATTACTGGTCTTTTCTCCAACTGCTTGTCCTCTCTGAAGCATATATTATTGTTGACTATCCTCCTCTTTGATATTCCTTCCTTTCTGGGCTTTCACAACACTGCTCTCCCTTGCTTCTCCTTCTACCAATATCATTACTCCTCTTTCTCTCTTGCTGCATCATCATCCAGTCTCCTAACTGTAGATAAAACCCAAGTCTCTGTACTGGGGCTTCTGTTTTCCTTGCATGTACTCTCTTTTGATGATCGTATCAGTTACCATGGTTTAACTGTCATCTTTGTGCAGATGATGCCAAGATCTAAATAAATCAAGCCATCATCTCTCCCTCAAGTTCCAGTGTCAAATCATCGACTGTCTGCTGGAAGCTTCACACTGCATATACTGTAGGTATCTTCAACTCAATATGCCTAAAATGGAACTTATAGTGTTTCCCCCATCCAATCTATTCCCTTTCTTACCTTCACTATTTCTGTCAAGGGCAGAATCTTACTTTGTCACCCAGGTTCATAATCTTAGGATCATCATCCACTCTCCCTTCATCCTGCATATTCATTCAGTTGCCAATTCCTACTAGTTCTACCCCAGTAGTATCTCACATTTTCCCTTCTTTCTGTTCACATAAACACTACCCTTGTTCAAACTCTCATCTCCTTTCACTTAGATTACTGCATTCACCTCCTTAGTTTCCAGCCTTTCTCCCCTCCATTCCATCTTCCCATAGCTGCCAAAGTGCTGTTTATAAGGAACAGGTTGGAGCATGTCACTCCTCTACTCAGAAAGCTTTAGGAGTTCCATGTTGCCTCTCAGATCAAATACATACTTCCTCTGTCTGACATTTAAAGCTCTTCACAAATTGGCTCCAGGCTACCTTTCCAGAAGTATTTCATATTACTCTTCTTCCTACACAGTCCAACCGAACTGGCCTTGCTTTTCTCCACATATGACACTGATCTCCTGCATCCATGTCTTTGCATGGGCTGTCTCTCATGCCTGGAATTCACTCCCTCCTCACTTCTGCCTCTTAGATTCTTGGCTTCCCTCACAGCTCAGCTGACATACCCACTTCTACATGAGACTTTTTCAGATCTTCCACTGGCCCAACTACCTTGTATTTATTTTTATATTTAAATGTGTATGTGTGTGTGATCTCTCCTGATAGAATGTATGCTGCTTGAGAGCAGGAAGTATTTAATCTTTGTCTTTGTACAACCCAGTGCTGAACACGATGCCTAGTATGTAAGAGGAATAGGAACTGGACCCATCGTTTCACTTATAGAGGAAACTCCTGATGAGGAACTTCTTATACTTATAGGTCAAGCACCTTCCCCAAAACATAATCTTAAGAAATTTGCCTAGAGCACCTGCCCAGGTCACATAGAGGCAGGTGAGAGGCAGTCACATAACTAGTATGTATCAGAGGCACTTGAACCCAGCTAGATCTGTCTCTGAGACCAGTTCTCTATCCACTATCCCACACGCCTCTCATGGCACATAGTGGAGAATAAATACTTGTTCACTGAAGGATTGACATGGTTGTCTCTCTTCAAGGCCAGGCCCAGGTGTGACCTCTCCCCTGAAGCTTTCCCTGCTCATACAGGGAAGATAATCACTCTCCATATTCTCCCAGATCATTTTGCTTGAAACTCTTTGTTGCTCTCCTATTTTACATTCTGGCGTGCTTCCTTGTATACATGTTTAATCTTTTCTACTTGAATATAAGGTACCTGAAGGTAAGGACTATTTTTTCAGCTTTGGATTCTTATCAGCTATCACGGTGCCCTGCACCTCAGAGTTGCTATAAATCCCCAGTTTTTCTATTCCTTTCTCAGCCCTCTTTATCCCCATTACATTTTTCTTAGAGGACACCAACCAGAACTAGACACAGTAATCCAGGTATACCTGAAATATAGTTTTATAATCAGTCAGGTATACTGTTTTCTTTGCTTTCTCTAATAACTTCTCCTTATTATGCCTAGAGTTTTGTGGACCTTTTGGGTCAGTATTTTAGGAAACCAGATTACAGTGACTTTCTTGATTTGGAGATGCATGAAAAGAGTTAGATTATTCTGCCCTAAATGTAGTGCTGTACTTACCTGGCCACCCATCTTGTATTCAACGCACATAAGAGTTGTCACCTCGAGACTGGCATGTTTTAATAAAACTAAAAGAAAAGATTCCTTTCCAAGGAATACTCTGAACCCTTAATTAAAATTTAGGTACAACTAGAAATAAAGTCAAATTCACATACAAACTTGATAAGACCTTTTTTTAATTATGCATAATATGTATAAGTGACACAAGGTTAAAGTTGTTTCATTAAAGATACATTTCACTTTTTATATAAGACCATAAATAGAAAAATATGTTGTAGGACAAAAATATGGCACTTTAATATCAAATCTAAACAAATGACTCCCCAAGAAAATGGACATTATTTATTTCAGTAGTTAAACTTGGCTCTTGTGTGGGCACATAATAGTTTTTAAAGAATCGCATGAAATTTAAACTTTAATTTTCCTTTAAGGCTAATGGGGTAGGCAGCTAATTATGCATGGAGTTCTTTAAAATTAAATACTAATGTATGACCACATGTAACCTCCCCTGAGAGATGAATCAATCCCATACATGTGCCAGCAAGTTACATGCACAACATACTTCCTCTGTCTGACATTTAAAGCTCTTCACAAATTGGCTCCAGCCTACCTTTCCAGAAGTATTTCATATTACTCTTCTTCCTATATATATCTATTTTGAAATATACAAATTATCTTACAATATGCATTCTGGTTTATACTAACATCATTTGCTCTACTGTAGCACCTTCAGAAGGCACTGCTGAGTAAACCAAATTTGATCCAGTGATTTCAGAATCCATTCCTTGGAATTGCACATTATAACAATACAAAATACAGTATATGCACAAGCCTTCACCCCGTCCACTTCTGAAAGAAGTTCTCTCAGACATTTCAGATGCAAAGCAGAATAAAAATTTAGTATCTATATATTATTTATAGTAGGGAAGAAAAGTACATCATACTTTAGAAAGCAAGAGGCAGGAGGCAAACCCTATACTTTACCACATTCAAAAATTCACCAGAAAGTTATTCTGTAAAAGTCATTTTTTTCATAATTTCATTTTCTCAATTTTAACCAAACATTGTGTGATCTATGTAATACATCTTATTTTTCATTTAAAGTATACTAAATATTATCACAGACAATTTGGCCACTATATTTTCTAAGGAGTTTACATTTCTTTATTGAAACTTTTAATAAATATTACTCCCCTGAAAGAAATAATTTTTATTTCTGTAAACAGATGGGTATGAAAATGCCTCAAAAGAACCTGTAAACCACTGTAAATTTGGTATAAAGACACTTTGGCAAGGTATTGGAGTTACAGGTCCAGATGCACAGTACATCGTGACATTGACAAAAAAGGCAGCAGAACAAATATTCACTAACCATTTTTTTATACTGACTTGGAAATTAAATGAGAACTTAAAACTGTAAAAAATATGCCTTCTGCTAAAATAGCAAAATCAACATTGATTCCTTTGATTCTTCTAGTAAAGAAAAGAGAAATTTGAAAACATCGGCTACATACTGTTTAAGTGGAAGATTACTTGGTTTACAGGCTTAAAATTAACTCAAAGTATAACCAGTTGGCAACTAAACCAATGTTAGGAATTTAACCTAAATTTGAAAAAAAATTGTTCAAAATGTTTTCTTGTTTACAAATAATTTCAGCGCAAAGCACCAGCTATGATAAAACAAAAGAAAATTTGCTGGCTAAATATAACTGTGTCAACCAAAGTGCATTAGGCCCATAAAATACAATTACACTGACTATTCTCTATGATAGAGACACAATGAAGAGCCAGAAGCACCAATTTCACTGCTCATATAACATTGAGACAATATCCAAAATATTAAAATAAGTGGCTTTGGGATCTTGGTCCACTTAACCCACAGTCACACAGCCTGGCACATATTCCTGCTAAGACATAGGGAAGTCATATGTAAGGTAGACAGCAACCTGGGTTTCAGTGTAGGTGGAATTCAGGTAAAAGTCCAAAAAAAATCTTTCCTTTGCCTTGCCCTCAGTAGAACTAGCTCAGACCCACTTATTGTTTGTTTAAAGTGGGGATGAGCAAATTACTTCCAGTTCCCATCAGAGCAGAGCTAAGATGATACAAATTATCCCATAAATAACGTCACTGAACAATACTGGAGAGGTCAAAGGCACAGCAAATTTTGCCCTACACTTCTGTGAGTATCTCCAGGTCACTGTCCCCCTTACACTTGAAACAAACTGGACATGTGTATATATATATATATATATATATATATATATATATATATATGTATATGTGTTTGCCTTCTAATTCAACATTCAAATGGCATAGATAGCATTTTAGAATTTTATATATGGCACAATTGGAGATTTTTAAAAATCAGCTTCACAACTGCAGCTTACATATAGTAGAATAATTGGTCTTGGTTTTATAAATACAGTCTCAAGAATTCCCTAAATAATTCTTTCAGTTGCTTATAATGCCAACATATAGGACATACTCAATGCCCCTACACCAAGTATCTGTAAGTAGTTGGGAAAAATTTAAGGACTGGAAGATCTCTGAGAGTTTCTTCTAGTCATAAATTCCATGACTGTATTACTGGATCTTCCAGTAACACATGCAGTTTTATTGACTGTTGGTGCTGCAAAATGCTGGTTTCCTACATGAATGACTATCATGGAATAAGCATTATAAATACATTTTTCAATTAAATCCCACGCTGAATTTTTTTTAATTACCCAGCAGTAGTCAGTTAAATGAGTTAGGAAACACTACTTTCTGGTTTCATAATTCCTCACAGAAATCCATTTGGCTGCAACTGTACCACATAGAAACTATTTTTAAAAATTATATAAACACAGGTTACTTGACTCAGTTCACTTTACTTTTTAGCAGCCACATACACCCTTTTCTTTGTTTTCATTTAAATGCTCAGTAGAGTTGTGGCCATTAGATCGAACTACTCCTTCAGGGATCCAGGACTTGTCCACACACCGTTCCATTCGTTTCATTATCAGGTCTAGGAGTGTTTCAATTGCCTTGCTTATGTTGGTGCCATTGGCAGCACTGGTTTCAAAGTATGGGATTCTGGAAGACAGAGCACACTTGGGTTAATGCCACGTGGTTCTCGGACTATCTCCATTTCCCAAAACTCAATTGTGCATATAAATGCAGTACAGGTATAACATCAACAACAATAAGAGTAATAATAATAATGATGATAATCAACCTTTACATAGTGCTTACCATGTGCCAGGCACTGTGCTAAGTGCTTTTCAATTATTATCTCATTTGATCCTCACAATAACCTTGCAAGAGTAGATGCTATTAATATCCCCATCTTACAGTTTAGAAGAAAGTGAGGCAAAGAGGGTTAAGTGACTTGCTCAGGGTCACACAGCTAGTAAGTGTTTGAGGCCGAATTTGAACTAAGCAAGGTCTTCCTGACTCTGAAGCCCAGCATTCTATTCACTGTGCCACCTAGCTATCTATAAATTTTACCCAGATGGTCTCTCTAAAAGAAGCAAAAGAAGCAATAAAATAAATTAAAATAAGTTTCATTATTTCAAAAACTTAGGAAATCCACTTTGCACACAAGAATAGAGATATAAAACTTGTTTGAATTCTGAAAGGCAATCAAAATTTTTTTTCCTTTCCCCAACCCCATTTTTGGGTCAGGGGAAGGGAATAATGTTAAAACAAATTATAAAGATATAAATATAGACACTATTTATTCTGTTAGTAGCCTTTAAAGATCTAAAGTTATTTTGTTAGTTTAGAAACCTTTCCACTACACAGGCCAACCAACCCTTGTAGAAGAAAGAGCCAGGCTTCAGTAGGACATGGGCTACCCACTGCACCAACAATGGGACTTGTCATTACCACCCCTAAAATGAATTTGTTTCAGCTACTTACAACTCTGCTCCTAACTCCAAATCCCATGTTCTTCCTACTATGCCAAACAGAAGTGTGGTATATTCAAATAATACATTATTCAAATAAATAAAATAATTATTACAAATTCATTTTAAGCATCTTTAGTTTCTTTAATAAATGTATCTGCCAACTATCAAACTTCAAGGAATTTAACATCTTTTTGTTATATTCAATAGGGAGATTTATGGACTATTACTCTTTGCAAGAAGTGGGGCAAAATCTTAAGAACATAGGAAATTTTATTATTATGGAATCACAATACTTAGAACTGAAAGTGATCCCAAGAGTTTCATCCCAGTGCCTTTAGCTTGATATGGCATTATTTCTATATGGCAAATGAGGTCCAGACAATTACTTGTTCAAGGTCACACTTCTGGTAAGAAGCAGAAGAGAATGAAGATAACCCAGGTTGTCTGCTTCCTTACTGCCTTTTGTAAAATGAAGGAAGTCATTCTATTTTCTCAACTGGTGTCTTCTACTATGTCATAATAATGCAGAAAACATTTGTTTTCATAAAATTAATGGATGGGAAAAAGTAGTGGAAGGGGAGAGAAGGTCAGGAAGAAGGAAACTCATCAGATATAACTTTGTCCATGTGTAAAGTTCACTGAATTATTCTCATTCTATGAGCTATAAGTAACAGTTTCTGATTCTTTTTAAGTCTCATTTTTATGCTCTTCATGGACTTCTGAAAAGAGAAATTTTACCCAACCTTCTTTCTTCATTTGGTGCATTCCCATGCATCAGTCTTTCACATGATGCAGAAGACAAAGGGGTCAGAAGCAGAAGCAGAGGGGAGAAAAGGCTGAATAGCCTAATATGGTCCATGGTGGAGGTTTTGTGAGGGGTACAGGGAAGGTGTGAGCAGAAAAATCAGCTCTGTACTGAAAAATGCAAGCAATGTTTTTTAAAAAGAGTATCAAAGGGGGC
>CM053582.1:447946941-447964247 GCA_028627135.1 Pseudochirops cupreus
GGTGGGTAGGGGAAAGATGGGGAGAAAATTTGTAACTCAAAATTTCATGGAAATGAATGATGTAAACTAAAAAAATTAATTAAAAAAAAAAAAGATGAGTCTTACTGATTCCAAACCCAGTGCTCTATTCACTTTGCCACCTAGCTATCCAATAATCTTATTACTATACCATAAAATCATGCAGATCAAATATTTTTGAGGTTTTTGTTTTCTCAGAATATGAAAAGGACTTGTTTGTTTGCTTGTTTCAGAACTCTAAATTCATTGGTGTAGAGAAGCCCCAGTGAGGAAGCTCCCTCTACCAATGCAAATAATAATTTATAATCTTAGAGAGGCTCACTGGGCTTCTGAGAAGTTAAGAGCCTTAAACGACTGTGCCTGAGGTCACACATCCAATATATGTCAAAGGCAGTACTTGAACCTATGCCTTCCTGACCTGAGGCCAACTCCCTATCTGCTATATGCTCTGTTACCTTTTGGAAGGAAGAATTAGTAAATATAGCAACATTGATTTTTTTTTCATTCCAGACTATTCTATAGCCTTCAGTAACTATTTAAAATACAACTAGAATAATAGAAAAAAATACACCTAACTTTCAATTAGCCATGATAACCAAAAACAGGAAGAGCAGAAAGAAAAAATTTGCCAGTTACCCCAAAAGCTTATTTTAATCTATATCATTGACTACTTTCTTCCAGAAAAACATCTATCACAGATAACAAATAACTAAACTGACAAGTGCTTCAACTACATCCTGCATGAGCAATTTACTTTAATAATCAGCATCACCAAGAAATCTAAACAACAGAAGATATGGAATCTTCCGGATAATTTTTTCAAATGTGTTGTAGTCCTATTTTCTACCATGGTCTAGATTCAGTCCTACCCCAAAACTGCAACACAGATGACATGATTTCTCAAAGTCATTCTAGTCTTTCTATTTTTCTATTTAGGGGAGGAAAGAATAATTATTGAAAAGTTCAGCGTCAGATGGGGGAAAAATAAATGCTTTAATAAGTTACAAACTGGGTTAATTATTGAGTTAACATAGATAAGCATCATCCTCTAAGTCATATATTAAAAACAAAAAGAATATAAAGGGAGGTGAAAAAACTACTCACTTAACCAGTTCCGGACATTGAGGAAACTTTGTTCATTGGTCAGATCAAAAAGGAGAAGAAAACCCATCGCGTCTCTGAAGAATGCAGTCGTCAGGCTACGAAACCTAGGAACACAAAAGCAAAGCAGCAAGTCAGCCACTTATTTTAAACCATGGTCCCACGGGTGTTGCAATGTTGTCATGAAGGTCATTTGCCCTCAGAACACCTGTAAACATAAGGCTCAGATGATTACGCACAAAAGTATTACACCAATGTTTCATTCATTTATTATCTTTCATATAAACTTGTTTATATGAAGTTTCTCTGCACACAAAGGCAACCCAGTGAATCCACTTAACAGAGACAACAAAAGGTAATTCCTGAGCCCATAACTTACCTGACAGTTTATGGTGGGGCCTTGAATCATTCGGTAATGAGCGCTACTGTGTGTGTTTGTTTTTCACTTTTTATTTAGTTTTTTATTTTCCCCCAATTACATGTAAAAACAATTTTTAACACTGATTATTTTTTTAAATTTGAGTTCTAAGTTTTCTTGCTCCTTCCCTCCCTTTTCCCCCTCATTGAGAAGTCAAGGAATTTTATAGAAGTTATACATGTGCAGTCATGCAAAACACATTTCCATGTTGCTCATGCTGTGAAACAAACACTTGTGTATATTTTATAATTTAATTTTTTTAACTGGGCCTGTGATTTGATCAGTGAAAGAAGGTCCTGGCAAGGATTTCCAGTACCAACACACCTCTGAAGTTGATAGTCTTGTATAGTTGTCTGAGGTTAAGTGACTTGCCCAGGATCTCACAGCCAATATGTCACAGGCAAGCCTTAAACCCTAGTTTTCCTGACTCTGAAGCAAGCAATCTACCACACCACATTTCTTTTAAATGTATTTACGTGTATAATATTATAGGCATGCGTAGACATACACTAGAGGACAGAAAGTTGAACTTGGGAAGATTTAAACTCAAATCTTGCCTTAGACAATTACTGGCTATGTGACTCTGGGCTAGCCACTTGACCACTCAGCCTCAGTATCCTCATCTGTAAAATCAGGGTAATAATGGCATTTTCCTCCCAAAAGGGTTGTGAGGATCAAATGAGATAACATGTAAAATACTTTGCAAATGTTCAAAGTACTATTTATATACACTAGGTATTATTATTATGGTTATTGGGGGTTTTTTTTGGTTGGTTGGTTGGGTTTCTTTGCTTTTTTTGGAGCGGGGGAAGCAGGGCAATTGGGGTTAAGTGACTTGCCCAAGGTCACACGGCTACTTTTGTGTAAAGTGTCTGAGGCCAGATTTTGAACTCAGGGCCTCCTGACTCCAGGACCAGTGCTCTATTCACTGTGCCACCTAGCCACCCCTATTATTATGGCTGTTGTGGAAAAAAAAAAAACTTTGGGATAACATTATAACAAAGTACTGACACCCATATCATATCTGTGTACGTGGGGCTGGGGGATTTTTTAAGCTTTATAAAGCCCCTTACACATTTTATTCTCATCAGAGTCTCATAACAGCTTTGTGAGGTAGGTATTACAGGTATCATCCCAGTTTTACAGATGAGAAGACTGAGGTTCAGAGTGGGAGAGAAAGACGTTAACGGATTTGTTCTTGGTCACATGGCTAACAAGTATTGAGGCAGAATTCTAAGCTGGGTCTCTCCTGAGTACAACATTCTTTCCATTATTCCTCACTGTCACAATGTGTCCTCTGGCTTCTAAATTCAAGCTTCTCCCAAAGGCTACTGTCACAGAGTTTAGAGAGTACTAATGACTCAGTCACTAACCTCACCTATTTCCTCCTCTCTCCCAAGGCTTTGAGCAACATGCAACTCTGTGCCACATCCCCTTTCCAAGCCTCCCATCTCAACCACCAGGCTTCAAGGAACACATGAATTTAAGTTATCCAACCAGGTGTGCTAGGTTTTCTTCAAATATTGATTTCTAATAACTATCATTCCAACATTAAAAATAGCTATTTCTCAGATCCAATAAAATCTGAGGCAAGTAAGCTCAGAGAGATATAACAGAAGCCAGCTCTGAACTGAAAGCAGCATCATGCCAATGCCACATGTGCTACTCCTATTGGGTCTCTACATTCTGATAGTGAGAACTCTGATCCACCTAGAACTTCCAGGAATTTTCAGTAGTTGAGTTTTAATGATGCAACCACATTTTTTCAAACAAACAAACACACACACACACACACACACACACACACACGGCCCCCTAGCAAAAAGAAACTAAGGATTAGGGAAACATATATTAACATAAAATGCCTATAAGAAAAAGAACAAATCCTGAAAGATTATTTTTCCCTTTAGAATTATAGAAAACAAAACCTTCATTCTCATGTCAGCCTGATAAATTTCCTGTTCATTTGGCAGCATAGTCCTTGCCCAGGTGCATGTCAGGTAACTGGCCAGTTCTCTTCAGATCATGTGATTGTATGTAAATCATGGCTTGCTTTGTGTTCCTCCCATAACTATACATGACTCCAGGCCTCACCTCTCTTGCCCTGCCGTGTCCCATAACTGTAGGTGGATTCTCTGGCCTCTGCCAACTGCTCCGTCTGGCCCGCTGGCCCTGTATACCTAGAAGAGATATATTTCACAAAGTAAAACTGAGAAACAAAACACCTCTTTAGTGAACGGTAAACAATTACCAGGAACAAGACCAAAATATGAAGGCTATCAGTTGCCTTTGAGAATCTGAACAATTAAGAACTCCAACTAAAAGGAAGTTACCTTTGAATCAGCGAGATTAACATTTAATGCCAAGTAATGAGACCAGCTAAGGTTTTAATTTTAAAGTAAAATTAGGTTCTCAACTGGACTCATTATTTGAAATTGAGAGGAAAATCCATAAAAAACTAAAGAAAAAATTCCCCAGAAACTGTGGAGGCAGGGGGAAGAATTCTAAATGCAGAAAGAAGTTGCTTTGTACAGGGTTATAAAGTTAATTGAACTGGGGGAGAGAACATGGTATTCTGGATTTGGAGTTTAAGAAGCTGGCTCTGATATTTACTATATGGGTGAGACTGTAAGCAAGACACTTAACCTCCTTTAGACCTTGTCATTGCTCATAAATGAAAGGGTTGGAATAGATGACATGTGAGATACTTTCCCAGCTTTAAACCCTATAATACCTGAGAACACATCTCAAGACCCCCCCTCACCCCTCCCCACTGAAAGTTCAGTTTTCTAACTAGCCTGACCAGGGTGATAAGAGCTGATTTGTGAGCCTATGACCCCTCTAAAACCTCATCCCTCAGATGCGGCACAGGGACGGGAGGTATTTTTCCTCTTTACTCTGTAGAGTGATGCGTGGTGGGGGAGGGGGGAAATAGAGGTGGGAGAGGGTTCCTTAGCAGACCCTGGAAAGCCTGCTACCTTATCAGAAGTTTCTTGTTTGTGGAGATCCCCTTAAAGATGATGAACCTGCTGACTCAGGTGGAAGGGAGCAGCTAAGTGTCCCCCACTTCAGATAAGAGAGAGCTTTCTTCCCCACCCTATTCCCTTTCTGTGATGTTATATATTCAATTTAAAAAGTAAATATCATTGAGCTAGGAGTCTGGAGTTGATTTTTGTTTCCCTTATGGGTTTGGGGGGGCGAGGGTGGTAGCTTTGGGGTTTATTTTCTTTTTCACAAAAAAAAATAGGAAAATGATAGGATTTGAATTGTTTTTGATCTGATTTTTTTTTAAACATTCTTATTCACCCTAGGAATAAGAATGGAATCAAGAGGCAAATTATTATGGTTTCTCATCCTAGTAAAGTAGGGCATCACAACAGCTGCTGAGGCTAAAGATGCCTTGCACCACCAGCACACAGCCCATATTGCTGTTGTTGATACAAGTATAGTGGGGGACTGGTCAGTGGGACCCCCATCCTCCCAGTACGAGAACTTTCCAAGGATGGGGCTCTCATCGAGCAATTCCAAAAAAACCACTACTTGAAAATTATTTATATCATCACTGTTAATGGTAGTATTGACATCATCATGCTTTGTTCTGGTGATGATTTCTTATAAATGACGTATAAAAGCTAATGAAAGCTTCTTTAGCAAAGTGAAACCCATAATTTCAGATACAGTGGCCAAAAAAAATGTGCATAATAAAAGCAAATGATTCAGAAAATGCTGGCATTGGCATGTACCTTAAGCAACATCTAGTCAAACCATCTTCACCTCACTTCACATATGAGGAAAATGAGTTTCAGAGAAAGTGATCTGCTGAGAGTCACATAATAAATTAGTGATGGAATCTTAGTATCTTGACTATCATCCTTCAATTAGGCATTATTAGCTTTTGTCCATTTGACTGTATTCATGGATTTAAAAAAAAAATCTCTTTGGTTTTTAGTCTTACTCAGGTCAAATGAGATGAATTTATTACTTTTACTATTTTTTTACTTTAAGATGCCAACCTCTCCCCTGTCCCCATGTCTCCAAACTCAACAAAAAAAATACAAGCAAATGCTAAATGTTTACTCAGAGACTGTATTTTTAAATAGCACAGACAAGGATTGGGAACTTACCACTCTCTTTTCCCTGAAATCAATGCCCACTGTTGTGATAAATTTGGAGTTAAATTTGCCATCTGTGTACTGGTAAAGTAAGCTGGTCTTCCCAACTCCAGAGTCACCCAAGGCTAGAAACTTGATGAGATAATCATAGTCCCCATCAGACATAATGAAAAACTCAGTAGTTTACCTTCAAAATACAAAATACAAGAAGAATGTCAGCATTCTAAGTATATCAAAAAACTGAGCCTAACAGTGGATTCGACCATGTTTAATTACAACCAACTATGTGCTCAGCATCATGCTAAAGGTTCTAAAGGAATATGAAAGAAACAATCCCCTGCCTTTGAGACCTTACCTAATCTAGGGCACACACATACACACACACACACACACACATGTATATATGTATGTATGCATATACACGCATATATATGAAATATGTAAATTACTGTGCAAGAAAAGGAAGTTGTTTTTTAATTTAATAAATATTCTATGAATTGGTCAGAATAAAAAGTTCAAAGATATAAAATAATAATAACTCATGTTCTCATGGGGATTTATGGCTTACAAAACATTTTCCTCACAATGACCCTGTAAAATAGCAGCTAGCATAAATATTATTGTCTTTATTTTACACAGATGAGGAAATGGAAGGTCAAAGAGGTTAAGTGACCCACAACAATAGCCCTAGAGTGTTACTAGTAAAAGCACCAATGAACAAGAAGAGAAACAGAAATAAGAGAAGGAGTAAAAGGCCAGAGAAGGGATTGGTGTGATGAAAGAGACTAAAAATTAAAACTCTTGACATTATCGTCTGCAAGTAGGGTCAACTTCTCCCCTTTCTCATCTCCTGTCAGTGAGAGTCTCCCAATGCTATATCCTTGTATCTTATCTGTTATACTTCTTATTTTGAATTCTGTGAAAGTTCATGCATACCCAAAGACAGTAAGTACAATGGAATACGTGTTGGCTATGGAGTCAGAAGACATGGGCACATACCCTGTATCCACCACTGATAAGCTGTGTGATCTTAAGCAAGACATTATCCTTAGTTTCCTCATCTGTAAAGTGTATATAATACTTTCATTACCAACCTCACAGTGTTTGTGAAAAGATCAAACGAGATTATAAAGCACTTTGTCAACTGTAAAGCCTAGATTAATGTGTTAGGATAACACAAAGCATTCTGCAAACTGTGAAGTTCTATATTAGTATAATTTCTATTACTCTATTCAGTTGGGATTTTTTTTATTACAACTAAGATGACAAATTCTCATGAGATATAAATCTATATATTGCAAGTTAAGTCTTGCACACAGAATTCTTTTTTTCCTACTTCACAGTGAACTATAAAATTAAGGGTCAGCAAGTTTTTGTACATGTTCCAGATGACGGTAAGAAAAACTCATCTTCCCAGAAGATCACTACTTCTTATTAGGCCTGAGGTTCAAGTTCTAGGTTTGACTCTTGAGGGAAGGAGAAACGTGACAAAGAGACTTTAGTAACTGAGTGACTAGAAAAAAATATATATAATTGGTCTCTCCTATACTTTTCTTGATACTCTTCCAACAAGATTGTTGACCTTTGTACCAAGTATTCCTAAATATCATGCAAAATTGAGTCCCATTTTCTTTATTTGGAAATTTTTTTTTTACCAGAATGGCTATTTCTAGTTTGATGTAATTATTCATTTGTATGAAATGGTTTTGTTCTCCAGAGTACTCTGAAATTCCAAAGTCAATCTATTAAAAAATTCAACTGATTTTTGCTTTAAGATGGCTTATTTTTTCTTCCCCCATGTCTACTCCACAGAAAATCCACATGAAGCTCAGGGAATAACCTAAAATACTATCCTATCTTCAACAATTCTACCTTCCTACCTATACATACACATACAGACAGACAGACACACACACACACACACACACACACACACCCATACATTATAGACTTCACAATGAAAATGCTTTAGAGGTTGTTAAATCACTTCCTATTTGTTGTTATTCACCCCTTTCCATCAAAATATTTAACTTCATAATCTGTATTTCTTGTGTAATTACTTTAGTCTTCTATTCTTCTCATTAAAATTTAAGTATTAAGATTGCTATCTTTTCTCTCTTAGCTCCACTCCAGCTATTCCTTCCAATATGTAGAACTACCAGTTTCTCCTCTTTTTCCACTTCCAGTCTCCAAGATCCAGGTGCAGACACTTACCCAAAACTTCCCCAGTCTGTCTGAACACTTTGCCCGACTACAGTTAGTTCCTGGACACATACCTGCTACCCAGCAGCTCCAGACTGTTCAGCTGTCTTGCATCCTGTTTCTCACACCACTGGACAGTCTACAAGGGTAGAGCCTTTGCAAACATTTATAATTCTATTTACACAATATGAATTATAAGACTTTGACTGTAATGGTTTTCTACTTAACTGGTATGGCTTCTGTATGCACAGGTGTGGCAAACCAGTAATAATGCACAATGGAGCCGCTGGTTCTTCCCCCCTAAAGATGTCATATCTCCACCACTATATCATAAGATTATTATATTATAGAGTAGGAGAAAGAACATTTTGGTAGAAATATTCTAGTATCCTGCAACTATAACATCACATTTGGCCCTAAAAGGTCTAAAATAAGAAACTCAAATTTGAGAATTAGGTCCTTAAATCTTAACTCGATGTACCATCCTTTTTATAATTCCCTCACTTTCACTGAAGGAACAAAGCATATATAGTTCTATTACAAAAATGTTGCCAAAAGAAAAAGGCAAGACAGCAAATACTGGTTTTCTTTAACTCAACTCTGTCCTTAACTCATTTTATACATTCAGGGAAAAGATAACCTTAACAATATTTCCACATCACCAAAGTTAGAAAATCATGTGATGGAAAACAAATTAAATTCAACAAATGTTACACTGCATGCTGTGCTAGCAACCCACAGATTATACAAAAATGAGTAAGACACTGTCCCTGCCCCAAATAGTCATAGCTCACATTTATACAGTGCTTTTCAATTTACAAATAAATCTCCTCACATAAAGTCTGTAAGACAGATAGTAAAAGTATTATTGTTTTCATTTACAGGTGGGGAAACTGAGGCTCAAAAAGTGATACAGGGGATCAAATGTGAGTTAAGGAAGATACAGAAATGAATAAGATGCCGTCTCTGCCTATTATAACATATATAGTATTTTGCAATTTACAAAAGCACCTTCCTCACAACAAACCTGTGAGGTAAAAAGTACAAATATTATCCCATTTTACAAATGTGGAAACTGAGGCTGAAAAAGGTGTAATGGCCTGGGCAGACAGCTAGTAGTAAAGTTTCAGAGCTAGGATTTATACCCAACTCTCCTACCCCCAAATCAATGTTCCTTTTCCTACTCTACAATGCAAGTATTGTATGATATAATTGTGGCAATACAACATGAAATCTATAGTACAGGATAGAACAGAGGCATGATGGATATGTACTATAAAAGAAAAAAAATCAATTTCATGGGGAGTTTTGAAGACAGAGAAATCATATTCAGTTGGAGGCATCAGAAAAAACCTTCATGGAAGAAACAGAGCTTGAGCTCAGCCTTAAGAATGTATGAGAGTTTAAACAGGTGAAAGACAGATGGAGGACATTCCAGGCAAATTAATGAACAAAGGCTTTGCGGTAGAAAAGCATGGGTTGTGTTTGAGGAGTGGTGAATAACCCAGTTTGGCTAGAGTAGGAGAATGGGAGCAGTGAAAGGATAAGACTGCAGTCTTGTGATGAAGACTCTTAATGCCAGGCTAAGGAATTTGGACTTTATTCAGTAAGCAACACAAAGGTTTGAAAGTACTGGCATAAAATGATTAATGATAGACTTAGAAAGATTAATCCAACAGTGTGTAGGCTGGTTTGAAGGGCTAAGAGCCTGGAGGCAGAGACCACTTAGGAGATATCTACAAGTAATGAGGACCCAAACACAAGTGTGGTGATTGTAGAAACAGGCATGAAAGATATTGTAGAGGTTTCTCAATTTTCTATAACATATCAAATCTACTTTAATAGATTACAAAGATTTAAAATGAAGATTTCTCTAGACTGGCAGCAGGTGGTAAGACTCACCCAAACCTACTATCTGAAGAATTTTACATACAAATATGAGCTGCTAGGTGGTACAGTGGATAGAATGCCAGGCCTAGAGTCAGGAAGACCTGAATTCAAATCCAACTTCAGACACTTACTAGGTATGTGACCCTGGGCAAGTCACCTACCCCTTTTCTCCTTAGCTTCTTCATCTGTAAAATGAGTTGAAGAAGTAAATGGCAAACCACTCCAGTATATTTGCCAAGAAAACTCCAAAATGGAGTCACAAAGAGTTGGCCACTACTGAAATGACTCAACAACAACATGCTAACATCACTGAATAATATTTTTAACATTTAAAATAACAATAAAATATTTTTCTACTCAAGTTATTAGTTGTATATAATAAACTAAATTGAAGTCACCATAATCCACTAATTTAAAAGGTTAACGAAAGGGTTGCTAGGTGTAACACCTTCACCCACTCAGGTCGTGCTGTGATCATGCTGCACTATGTAAGTGGAAATGTACATATCATGACCAATTGGCTAAGAGAAGACTGAGCTATCATTGGGTTCCTGTGTGAGTGGAAAAGAATTTTCTTTAGAGAACTGTAGGACTTTGAGAGAGGAGGTGGTTAGGAGAAGCAAGCTGGAACATTTGAATAACGACTGGGAGTCCAAAGAGCTTGCAGACACATAGGGGAAGCTGTCCTGCCAATTGTCCCTTGACTTCCAAAGATTGCAACCCTAGAAACTGCTGAGAATAAATTCTTTTCATGTGAACAATCTATCTTTGGTGAGCTGATATGTTAACCTCACTCCCAGCTAAAGAGTTCTTTTACTCGTGTATTCTTTGGACTATTTTATTTGGATAATCCCCCCGCCAATTTCTGTTTATTGCTTACTTTGATAAAGAGGTTTACTAGATTTTGTCACAATCGTTTGTATAACCAGTGTTTAGTAGGAGAAATCTAAGCTGGTAATAGCAAACTAAGTATTACTCTCTCATTGAGCAAAACCAGAGAAAGTGGCATTTAAATTGAATTCCAAAGTGCTGTGTACCAGACCAGGGATTTTTAACCCTTTTTCTTTCACAGACCTCTCAAGCAATCTGGTGAAGCCTATGGATCCCTTCTCAGAATAATGTTTTTTTAAAATTACACACATATGTATATGTGCAGAGTGACACATATAATTATAGAGAACACAAATTATGATGAAAAACAATTACTCAAAAAAGAACATAGGCCCTAGGTGAAGAATTGAGCTAGATCAATGCTTTCTATTTAGAAGTTTGTAAACACCTAAGGAGTTCATGATGATGATCCAAGAGGTTAATGCTAAAAATCCTTTAATGGTACCTTAAGCAGTAAATAATTGCCCAATTATGTAACAAATATATATATTTACTTTATCACAATAAGCACATGCATATTTGAAGTATTATAGGTCTTTTCTGCAGTGATTCATGATCATGTATACAATGATTTTAGTGCGTTTTTAGTAATTATATCAAATTTAGCTTCTAAGTCCTATTAGTACAGTCTTAACAGTTTCTCAACCTGTCATCAAATAGTTTTCAAACCAAAACAAGGATTTAACGTTCCAGTACAAACAAATTCCCAGTGAATGATAATATGCATGTGCATATCTTCATTGTTTATTTTGAACATTATACCAGAGCAGTCTCCTCCGTCCTCTATAACCCTGTAATCATACCTCATTGTCTGTGTAATTATATAATCAAGATATTATGAATGCATATATTCATGTAGCACAGATATCAGGATGTTTGAAAACTATGATTGGTGGATATGTGTATTACAAAACTATCTTGAGACCATCACAGATCACCATAAATATTCTGCAGAAACAAACTCTAGAGTGTTTCTCATTGCAATGTTAAGACTGTTTTTCAATTTAAACTTATCTTCTACTTCTGTTACTATTTTTCTATCTGGAGAATATTCAAATGAACTATTTGACAACATCGGTCAGTTATCCAATTGAGTTTCTGTGAGAATATAGCTGGCATGCTGGTGGTAGAATAGAAAAAAGATTTTTTCCTTATAAGAATTAGTTTATATGTAAATGATGTTAAAAATTCAAATAATATATAAATTTGAACTTTATGTATACACATATATGTATGTGTGTGTGTGTGTGTGTGTGTGTGTGTGTGTGTGTGTGTGTGTGTGTGTGTAAAATTTAATGAACAGCTAGGTGGCACAGTGGATAGAGCACTGGACCTCAAACCAGGAAGACTCATCTTCCTGAGTTCAAATCTGGCCTCAGAACAGTTGCTAACTGTGTAACCCTGGGCAAGTCACTCAGCTCCATTTGCCTCAGTTTGCTCATCTGTAAAATGAGCTGGAGAAGGAAATGACAATGCACTCCATTATCTTTGCCAAGACAACCCCAACTGGGGTTCATGAAGAATCAGACATAACTGAACAATAACAACATGTAATTTAATACAGTGCTTGTCCTTGGCCAATAGAAAAGTAAATATTTTACATTGTACCTAATCATGTCTGTCAACTGGTGATGCGGCTAAAAATAAAAAATGAACTTTCACCTCTCAGCAAGAGGGCTCATAACATTTTCCTTCCATTTTCTACTTCATATTTATGTAATGAGTATTTTCATTTTATTCTTGTTTATTTCTGCTTGCGGTTGTTGTTGTTTAATAGATTAGTTGTGCCCAACTCTTCGTGACCCCATCTGGGGTTTTCTTGGCAAAGATACTAGAGTAGTTTGCCTTTTCCAGCTCATTTAACAAATGGAGAAATTGAAGCAAACAATGTTAAGTGATTCAACCAAGGTTACATAGCTAGCAAGTGTTTGAGGCCAAATTTGAACTCAGGTCCTTCCAACTTCAGGGTTAGCATTCAATCCACTGAGCCACCTAACTGCTATTTATTTGACTTAAATCATAATACAGAAACAAACTCAGTGTGGAACTAGAGTGATGATTGGTATTAAGTCAAATATTATTGTAAATCCTTGTTCAAATAAAAAAGTTCATGTTGAAATTGTTTATATATTACTGTTACATCATATTAAACATCTCCCAAATTATAACTTATACATTAAAATATTAATAATCAACATTTATAAAATTAAATAAATATAATATGAAGTCATAAGCACATGGGTTCTTGTTGGATTCCTTTTAATTTTTATAGAACATCCTACTTAAAAATTCACAATTATTTTATAATTAGAGTGTAGTGATTGTATAGTTAATTTTCTTGGCTATAGCTAGAATAAAGAATTTACATTTAAAAATAATAATTATGTAATGTAAAATTTAATTTGGAGTTATTTTGGACAAAATGATAGTTATTATAAGTACTTAATGAATAAATATAAAGGAATATTATGAGTAGCATATTAAATTACTCTTGGGGTTAACAGCACTTTGTTGTTGTCGAAAGGGGTTTATGGAACAAAAACATTGGGGACCACTATCCTAGACTATAAATATTGTGGTGTGATAGATAATGTAATTGTAGCCCAATACCCTGCTTGGAGATAGGATAGGGAAAGAGACCCAGCCATAGACCTCCTGCTGCCCACAAAGGCAGAAATCATATTCTCCTTCGGAGAAGGAGATCCAGATCAAATACCACAAAATGCCACATCCAATCTGAGCCATATCTTTATGAGAGAGTCACCCACACGTCTTTCATAGACAAGAACTGTCACATAGCTAAATTGTAACAGCCTGTCACAGCAGCTGTCTTGGGGAACTGGCCATCAAGAGCTACCAGCAAGAAATATAAAAAGCCCGAGGATCTTGCTTAGAGCAGATACAAACTTGCAGTGATCTACACAGAGTACAGTATGTGATATTCATCTCTAAGTAAATAGTCTCAAAGTTCAAAGTGGGAAATCGGTCTCCTAGTTAGAGGAGAAGACAAGAGGCCTGTAGGAATGCCTGTTCATTTTCTAGGTTATCTGGGATTCAGAATGAAGTGCTCCTTAAAAATCAAAACAACAACAACAGAGACCTTTCATGTCAAAACAAAGATCTCAGGAGACAGAAAAGAATGCCAGAAGGTTAGAAAAGGGAAGACTGACAAAGAAGAGAAAAGGAAGAAGGACTACCAAACAGGCGAAGCTAAATGATGTTCTTCACCAAGAGGATGGAGCCAGCTCTTCGGAGGAAGAAGCAGCAGCTTGCCCTCCAAGGAATGCTTTGGTTCCCCAGAGGCATCATCCATTTGATAAGGACTAGAACAAGAAGATATAAGATATATAGACCTGATGAATACATTCTGAAGACTCCAGAGTCAAAAATTTATCAGTTTAGTATTAATAATAAAAATACGTGTTGTCATTCTAGGGAATGTATTTGGGACATATCTGAAAACTTCCCAAGCCTTTTCAAAACAAATGACTACTACCCTCTTCTAAGCAATCATGTGGGTATAAACAACATGACGTGAAGGATTCTATAAAACACTGCTCGGCAAAGTCTTGGCAAAAAAAAAAATTAAAGACCTCAGAGGCTTATGTGGTATTTTCATCATGTATTGTGACTGTAGAAGAGAAAGGCAGGCTGGTAGAATAAATAGTTGGCAAATAAGATACTGTCTGAGCAACAGGTTTGGATTTCTGGACCATGGCTCAAAATATAGGAATGAAGGAGTTTCATTAAATGCACTCCATCCACTGCTGAAGGTACAGATGGTAAGATAAGATTTATTTGCCTGGAGTCCAGCAAACATAACCCAAAGAGCTTTAAACTGAAAGGAAGGGAGAAGAAGAAAACTGAGTCTATGTGCCTGTATCTAGCTAGATACCAAAGAGCAGGGGTTCTTAACCTTTTTCTGTGTCATGGTTCCCTTTGGCAGTCTTGTAAAGCCCATGAGCCCCTTCTCAGATGATTGTTTTTCAAGCCATAAAATAAAATACAGATATTTACAAAGGAACTCACTTATACTGAAGTACAGCAATCAAAATATTTTTTAAAAGAAAATTTGCAGATCCCAATTTAAAAACCTTTGCCACAGACGTAGGTACAATATAGGAAGAAGAATGGCAATGAAAATCCTCAAATTCATAAAAGATATTACTGACTAATAAAAAGTAACTAGTTGCTGAAACAAAAATAATAGAAATCTTGAAGGGAAATGACCATCTTAGAATCTGTAAGACAGGAAAACCTGACACAGTTTGACACAGACCCAGATCTGGGGAGAGTCAATTTCATGTAACATTCAATGGACTAATCTTCCTTAGCAAAAGCAAGCCCAGGAAAGATAGCAAATTTTCCAGAAGGAAATTCTAAAGAGATAAAGATAATTCCAGTGGAATTGGAGGTGAAAGGGGAGCTATTTTAAGACACTGATATGGATTCATAAGGAATTTGTGAGCTAACAGACTTTAAAAAGACTTTACTTTTAAAAGATACTGAAAAGATTATAGAGCAGGGACATGTAATGGAAGACAAACAAAAGGATGGGGCACAGTACCATAAGAATAGACAGGAGTGCTAAATATCAGAAAAGGGCTGAAGCTGGTAATGGATACTAAGGACAACTTAAAATTTGGAGGGAAAAAAAGTTTTATTACACTGAAGAAAAGATAAAAAGAAAACCAAAGAAGGGGTAAGGGCTGCAGCTAAAGATATATGTAATGATAACGGATGACAGATTAATCTTATTTTGCTTCTCTGCCTCTTAAGGCAGCTTTGGTGGATGAAGCACTGGGTCTAGAGTCAGGAAGATGTGGATCCAGATATATATTGGATGTATGACCCTGGGCAAATCATTTAATATCTCAGTGATCAAGGAAACTCTTCAAGACTGTAAGTTGGAGAAAAAAAATGCCCATCTGCAATGGTAGAAGAGTTTCACCTTTCAGGAATTTCCTACAGGTGCAGTCTCTAACCCCATTCCTATCCCTATAAACTTTAAGGGAAGGGAAAGCTAACTTTCATAAGTTTAGAAAAGGAACAAAACTCAGGCAAGTGATTGGCTTCCTGATGTTTTTCACATGAGTTTATTCCCTGTAAATGGAAGGTTGTGTCTTTGTTACCAAACATGCTATTTGTTTTCCTTGGATTCAGATATCCATGCTTGTTTTCTTCAAAATCCACTACACTAAGGCCTCAACATTCAATTTCCATGATGCCATTACTGTGAGAAAAAGATCTGTGGAAGTTGTAGACAATGAGCTGACAGGCAGGACATCCTTTGAAAATGAAGAACATGATACGTGATGAGTTGGTATCACATACATCCTGTTCTGTTTTTTGACCCATGTCCTAGCACAAGGATCTTCCAACTGTTCCGTGGCAAGATTCAGGGAGTAGACACGCCATCTTGCCCAATGACTCACTGGAGAAAATGCTAGAACTCCATATGCAGGAGAATACACTGGCACCTGTACCCTTAGAAATTAAGTACCCCTATCCTTGGGGTTTAAAGGCCCAGAAATCACATATCTGCAGTTATTTGACCACTAGATGGCAGACTCAGTAACATGGTTTTAGTAGTCTGCAGTCCTTCCAAAAATTTGTGACATAGAACCAAAAGAGAAAAGAGTAACAGAGAAGGAAGAGAAAGGAAGAGACAGAGACAGAGAGAGAGAGAGAGAGACAGAGAGACAGAGAGAGAGACAGAGAGACAGAGAGAGAGACAGAGAGGGAGAGAGGGAGAGAGAGGGAGAGGGAGAGGGAGAGGGAAAGAGAGGGAGAGGGAGAGAGAGAGAGAGAGAGAGAGAGGGAGAGAGAGGGAGAGGGAGAGAGAGCTTACCTTTTTTTTCCTAAAAAGGTCTAATTTTTATTCAAAGATCAAAATGGCTTCATAATAAGACTTCAAGCATTCACAAAACTTAGGCGCTAGATGAAAAATCTAGCACTTAAAAGAGACTGTGAATCTAAACTGGATAGCATGTTGACTAGAACAAGACGAAATTTTATATAAGTGATCAACGTGAAGCCCCATGCTTAAATTAAAAAAAAACACACAACTTCATAAATACAAAATTGGAAGTTGTGTCTAGACACCAAATAATCTAAAGACTTGGAGGTCTAAGTGGACTGGAAGCTTAATATGTGTCAACAGGGCCAAAAAATTCTAATCTCATCTTAGCCAACATTAAAGGAAGTATAGCTAATGTCCATAATGGGGGAAGTGTACTCTGTGTGCTATCACAGAAAGAGCACTGACTTGGAATCAAGGTCTACAATTTCCTACTTGTAACTTGGACAAGTCATTTCATTTCTTTCTTCATCTGTAAAATGAAGGTTGTCCTAGATAATGACTATGGTTTCTTCCTGCTTTAAATACTGTGATCTTGTGCCCTGGTCAGTAAAACCTGTGGAGTATTGTGTTCTAGGTGCCACACTGCAAGCAGATCATTGATAAACTGGATAGCATCTTGACCAGGAGTTCTTAATAAGGGCCCTGAGGACAAATTTCAGTTGGTCTACAAACTTGAAAAATATAACTCAATATAACTGGTTTCTTTTGCGATCCTATGTATTTCAGTTTAAGTGTTTAAAAATATTATTCTGACCTGGAGAGGCTTATACGGACTGATGCTAAGTGAGAAGAGCAGAACCAGGCAAAACCT
>CM053582.1:447964747-448015862 GCA_028627135.1 Pseudochirops cupreus
AAAAAACTATACTAGGAAATCAAATGGGATGAAGGACAATGTCCTTTGATAATTTCCAGAAAAATAAAGATGTTCTCATACTAGAAAAGGATGTCTTCTTTTATAAAACTCCCTGGAGATTCTAAATCCGTTTTCTCAGCAATCACTGTTTCTTAATCAGTGAACTTTGGTCAGACAATCTTTACCCAATGGCCCAGATAAAATCAACTATTTTTGAAAAACTAAGTGTATCACCACTATAATTACAAGGAAAAGTAAAGTGAAGGCTTGATAAGGAAATAGGAAGAATGGGGTCAATGCTATATTGGATAACAGTAATAACCAGGCAGGAACAAGCAAGTCTTCAACAAGTCAGCCCTTTCACATTTCAAAGCAATTTGGAATCAATTCTCTTCCTCGAAGTAGAAGCGCAGAGAGGACTAAAACTAACAGTGGGCCATGATGTCCCAGGGTTTGTATAGACACCTAGTTTGGGCACTAATTAGCTATGTGTTAATTTCTCTAAGCCTTGGTTTTCTCACCTATAAAATAGGAAATATCTACACTATTTACTGGTACTAGATTTTTATGCCAATCAAGTTGATTTACAGAATCACAGAACCTTAGAATCGGAAGAGATCTCATAGGTCGTTTAGTTTACTGGGGTGAGGAACCTGTGGCCTCAAGGTCCCATGTGGCCTTCTAGGTCCTTGAGTGTGGCCTTTTGACTGAGCCCAAGATTTACAGAACAAATCCTTTCATTAAGGGGATTTGTTCTGTGAACTTTGGATTCTGTCAAATGGTAGAACCAGAGGACCTAGAGGGCCACATGAGGCCTTGGGGCCACGGGTTCCCCATCCCTCTAATCCATATCTAATCAGTATCATCTCAACCACATACTGGACTAGTGTTCAACCAGCCTGTGCTCGAAGCTCACCAGTGAAGAAGAGTCCTCTGCCATCCAAGGCAGTCCAGTCTACTTTTCTTTCTTTTTTCTTCTTTTTTTTTGGAAGCAATTGGAGTTAAGTGAGTTGCCCAAGGCCATACTGCTAGTGAGTGTCTGGGACCACATTTGAACTGAGATGCTCCTGACTCAAGGGCTGTTGTTCTAGCCACCTAGCTGCCCCTGCTTACTTTTCAACAGGGCTGATACAGAATTTTTCCCCCTTATTTCAGAGCTAAAATAGCCTCTTTGCAACTTCCATCCAGTTTTCCTAGTTCTGTTCTAAATGACCAAACAGAATATATATAATCTATCTTTCAAGGGCCCTTCAAATACTTGAAGATAGCTATCATGTTTCCCCACCACCCACCCCTTTTCTAGGCTAAACACCCCTAGTTTCTTCATTTGATCCTCACATGGCATGAATCTAAGGCCCTTTAATCACCCTGGTTGGCCTTCTCTGGATATTTTACAGCTTCTCAAAGTCACTCCTAAAATGTAGTTGCCAAAGTGGTACAAAATAATCCAGAAGTGGTCAGAATACGGCAGAACTCCATGGGCCTGAACACAGTGCTTTTCTTATTCTTAACGCATCCTCAGGTTCCATATGCTTTCTTGGTGGCCATATCACATTGTTGACTCACGTCGAACTAATAATAATAATAACACTTATATGGTACTTTAAGGTCTGTGATGGGTTTTACATGGGTTAGATAATAGTAGCAGTAGTAGTAGTAGTAGTAGTAGTAGTAGCATTTATATAGTGCCTACTGTATGCCAGACACTGTTGTAAGCACTTTATAAACATCATCTCATTTGTTCCTCACAACAGCTCTGGGAGGTAGGCACTAGTACTATAAGCATTTGACATTTGAGGAAACCAATACAAACAAAGGTTAAGCAAACTTGGCCTAGGACACACAGACAGTAAGTGTCTGAGGTCTTGTTCTTCCTAACTACAGGTCCAGCACTCTATCCAATGAGCCACTGTTCTAACACCCAGATCTTTTTCAAATGAAATGCTGTTTAACCATGCCTTCCCTATCTTTTGCTTGTAAAGGGGACTTTTTTTTAATCCAGCTGTATGACTATACAGTTATCCCTCTTAAAATTTAGATTAAGTTTGACCCCGTATCTAGTCCATGAAGATTTTTTAAAATATTGGTTCTCTTTTATGGTATTGGCCAACCCATTCAACTTTGTGTTTTTTTGCAAATTTGGCGTGCATGTCAATTCTGCATTTATCCAAATAACTGATTAAAATATTAACCCACAAAGAGACCTGGAACACTTCATGAAAGAGCTTCTTCTAAACTGACACCAAGCTACTAGTGACAATTCTGTTTCCAGCTATTCAACTGGTACCAAATCCATGTAATTGCACCATCAGCTTGACCACATTTCTCAATGTTTTCCATAAGAAAAGCATTTTTAAGTGCCTAAGTTTTAGATAAATTATATCTACGGCATTCCCCTGATCAAACAGCAGAATCCTAACCAGTGTGCTGTGACTGGGACTTTGCTCTCAGGGCACTAAAATTTTGAGGATGCTTTCAGCATTTACACACCTTCAGCAGATAAAAATAATTAAATTCCCCTTTCTTTTCTACCCCACCCATACCAGAAATGAAATCAACCCCCCTTCCCTCCACCACCACCACCACCACCACTGGCCTCTCTTTGTTCCAGAGTCTCTAGAACATAGGTCTTTGCTCCTCTCCCCACAATTTTGGTCATGCAAAGCTGGTTCAGGACACATATTGTTATCCATGGTGTGTGTAGGGAGAAATGGGGAGGTTGTAAAACTTACCTCAGGGGCAAAAAAAAAAAAAAAAGATTGATATAATTCCTTCTCTCGTTTAGTAAACCTGTCAAGAAAAAGAAAATAAGGTCAGTTTGATATGGCCTACCCTTCATAAAGTCATGATGGCTCTGTGATCAAGGCTTTCTTTGCTAGATGTTCTCTATCCAGCGAATGTTACATCTAGATTCTAGAATTTTTCCAGTAGGGGCACAGATGGCCCAGGCTACAGACTGTGAAAATTAAATCTCTCAACAAGAGCTGCCTGCTGACGGAGAATGACAAAAGCATTGTCACTAACCCTACCATTTCTTCCAAATGACAGTCTCAGGTGGAGCAGAGGTAATGAGTGACCTCACTATGGCAACTGTCTGGGCACAGACTGGTAGGGTGCCTAGTGTTACGAGAATCTGAAGATCTTCCCTGCCCCTAGGCCCTTTGCTAAAGTGGCTACGTGACTCTGAGAACCTTCCCCTATTTAAAAGTATACTCTGTGCCTTAATAGGCTGAATGTGGTCACGTGGAGCCTGTGGCAGGAGGCTGGTTTTTTTGGGAATGCCTGTGCCTTGTAGCTTTGTGATTGGGCAGTAGGTCAAGAGGGCTGTGACATTCTCTGACCCAGGAGAAAGCTATATATACGCCCTGATGTGAGGTTTTGCTTTGGGGCTCACTTTGAGAAGAGTTGTGTGATTTGGCCAGACGAGACTCTGGGCAGCCGTTGAGCTCCCTGGCTTTGAAAAACCCAGATGTTGGTGCTTCCCTCTCTAGTAACTGAATAGGTAACTGATGTAATGGTCAGACACTGGAAGCTGTTTGCTGATCTGTTTTTTTGTTTGTTTTGTAACTTGTATTCGTAATTTATGTTTGCATTATCTGAAGTTCAGGGTGCTGACTTTTCCCCCTGAACTAGGTAAATGATATTTGTTTGATTAAAGTGAGACTGTTAACCCATTTTGAGTTGCTTTCCTTTAGAAAAGCAGATCTAAGAACCTGTGCTAGCAGCCATCCTGGGTATGCTAGGGTGCATGCTGCTATACCTAGTCCTCTTCTCTTTCATCCAGGATATGAAGAAAGTCTCTCTGTGTCCCAACAAGAAAGCTTAGTAATGTCAATCACTTTAATATACCCTCACACAGCAATTTTCACCCTAGGTCCATTCCAGGGGTTCTTACCCTCTTTTGTATCAGGGACCCATTTAACAATCTAAAGAAGCTTATGAAATCCTTCTCAGAATAATGTTATTAAATGTATAAAATAAAATACACAGGTTTGTAAAAGAAACAAATTGTATTAAAAAGCAGTTACCCTCCCCCCAAAAAAATTTTAAATAGATTCACAGACTCCGGGTTAAGAATCCTTAGTCTATTCAATTGGTCAGCACAATCAATTCCTAGAAGTGATAGCTATTTGCTACTATCCAGCATAAAAACAAAAACAAACATTTTATCCTTGTTTCTAGAAACAGTCAAGTGTCTGGTAGCTGTAGAAAAAAGTAAGGTACGATCAGGCCTTCAATTCAATTAAACAAACACTATGTGATAAGTAAGCACTGTACCAGGTGCTAGAACTACAGAGACAAAAGAGTCTGCCCATGCCCTTGAGGAACTTAACATTCTACTCGTATACAAAAAATAGGTTTTAAAAATTAATACATAGTAATTTCTGAGATTTTGATGGCACTGACCCCTAGAGAAAGTCAGGACAGGTCTTTTGCAGGAAGAGATATGCATGTAGGTCTGAGTAGGGCTGCACAATTTTATCATTACCTTTAATATGCAGGAGAGAAGGTATTTGATGTTCTATGTCCCAAATCCTTATGGGAAAGATAGATCCCTTACATTGAAGATGATAAAATTGGAAGTAAGTGAGAAACAAAAAGAATCAAAGACTTTGTAGTACAAGAACACAACAATATCCTGTGTAGGTAGAACACACTTGGCAGAACCCCAGGCTGAAATACTAAACCCAAACACAGTGAGAAAGGTTCTCAGAAGCCATCAAGCCCAACATCTTCATTTTACAGTTGTGGAAACTGAGGTCCAAGAAAGTTAAGCAATTTGCTAAAGGTCATGAAGGCATTAAACAGAGGACCCAAATTTGAATCCAGATCCTGGAACTAAACCCAGTACTCTATCCAATGAGCAACACTGCCCTTTCCCATGTCCTCAAAGTACAGCTTATCTTAACAATGAGAAAAATGCAGTACAAATCACTGCCATCTCTACCTTGGAATTGTGAATACAAGCAACTGGATGCACCGCGCATTTCTTTACACGTAGGCCATGGAGTGGTGCGGCTCAGCATTAGAGATTGTTAGACTTTTGAGTTTCTGTAGATAAGCATGGTGAATTCAATTCAATAAGGAATTATAAAGTACCTACTGCGGACCAGGTAGTGGGCATACAAAACAAAAATGATACCAGCCCTGCCCTCAAGGAGTTTACATTCTGTTTGGGAGTGGGGAGGCATAGCATATACACAGAAAGATAATTAATATAAACAAAACAATAATAACTAACATTTACACTGTGCTAAGTGCTTTCCAATTATTATCTCATTTGATCCTCACAACACCCCTGGGAGGTAGGTGCTATGATTATCCTGAGTTTACAGATGAGGAAGCTAAAACAAAGTTAAGGGTCTCATCCAGGGTCACACATCTAGTCAGTGTCTAGGGTCTGACTTGACCTCAGATCTTCTTGACTCCAAGCCCAGTGGTTTAGCTATTGTGCTACCTCAGGATAAATAAAAGGCCAGAGCCCCTTTGTGATGCTGCCAGTACCTGCTGGTATGGGTGTTCCATAGCAGGGAGAGACTTGGTCAGAAATTAATGACACAGAAAGAATTTAGGCTAGGGGTAGCTTTGTATCCATGAAGTACTATCACCCTAGCTCAGGCCTTCATCAGGCTCCTAATTGGTCTCTCTGTATCCAGCCTCTTTCCTCCCAAACTATCCTCTACTGTCATAAGACTGTTATTTTGAAAGCACAAGTCAGTCTATGTCACTCCCTTCTCCCAACAGGTACAGCTCCCTACCCCCAAAGTCTTGTAAGAGATGAAGTACAGAGTTCTTTCCTACCAAAGGTCTGTCCCCAAACTCTATGAGAGTCTCAGTGTGAAAGGCATTGCTCTGTGTTTGGAAATATTCACACCAAAAAAAAAAAGATAAGAGTGGACAGAGAAGCATACCAATCAGGTAAGCCCGTATGCCCGGCTCACTGGCATAAAACCTGGACTGGGGAGTTGGAAGTAAGCTAAGTATAACTCAGAGAGTAACTCTAAGCTGGATCTGAAATAGTTTCATCATCACTTACGGTCCCTCTGCTATATGTCTCTCCACTCCTCAATCCATCCTATACTCAGCTGCCAAAGTAATGCTTCAGAAGCACAGGTCTGACAATGTCACCATCCTACTCAACATTCCAACAACTTCAGGATCAAATGTAGAATAAATTAGAGATAATCTCAGCACAGAGAGGAGGAGCAAGAGGAAAAATTGGGAAAGGAATCTTGCAGAAGGTGGGATTTTAGTAGAGACATGAAGAAATCCAGGAAAGCCTGAAGGCAGGGATGAGGAGATAGAGAATTTCAGACATGGGAGATAGGCAGTGAAAATGCCCAGCATTGGGAGATGAAGTGTCTTGTGCAAGGAACAGCAAGGAGGTCAGTGTCACTAGACTGTAGAATATTTGGAGTGAAATAAGATATAAGAAGATGGGAAAGGCAAGAAGGAGCCAAGTTTTCAAGGGCTTTAAAGTCCAAACAGAGGATTTTATATATACTAAATAGAGATACTATAGTTACCTGAACAGGGGGCTGACATTGTCTGACACGCACTTTAGGAAGACTAAACTGACAGCTAAGTACAGAACGGACTGGAGTGGGGAGAGGCTAGTGGCAAGCAATCAACCAGCAGGCCATTGCTATGATCCAGGTGTGAGATGCTGAGGGTCTGCAGCAAGGTAACATCAGTGCCAGAGAAGGGAAGAGGGCTTATCCAAGAGGTATGATGAAGAGAGTCCCCACAGGAACGGAAAACAAACTGGTTTGGAATAGTAAGTTCTAAAATAAAAAGTTATGGATTTTGTAGTTGTAGTTGTTCAGTCACATCCAACTCTTGGTGACCCTATCTGAGGTTTTCTTGGCAAAGAGACTGGAGTAGTTTGCCATTTCCTTCTCCAAGTCACTTTACAGATGAGGAAACTGAGGCAAGCAGGGTGAAGTGACTTGCCCAGGGTAGTAAGTTCTAAATAAATGCTTGTTGACTGACTGATTTATGTCCTCCCATTTTGGATCAAAGCTTCTTATGAGCTTTGAAGCAGAGAACTCAAACCCCTAGGTCCTTGGGTACAGCCTTTTGACTGAATCCAAGTTTGACGGAATTAATCCTTTCATCTAGAGGATTTGTTCTATGGAGTCTGGATTCAGTCAAAGGGCCACGCTTGAGGACCTAGAGAGCCACATGTGGCCTTGAGGTCGCAGTTTCTCCAGCCCTGCCCCAGACAAAAGCACAAACAAGGGAGACACAAGGGATTAAGATCCTGGCCTCTGACACTGTAGACAGAATAGCTGCACTGTTCTACCCACGGTCACCTCTCCACTTACATTCACTCTCAACACATACCCTGTTAAGCACCAATCTGATCCAATGCAAGTCATCCCGTGAGTCACTAAATGAATATCCTCGATACCCCGATACCCCGGCATCAATTAGTACCGGCGTCATCAGCGTCCATTTCACTTGTTGTTGTTCAGTCATTTTCAGCCACGTCTGACTCTTTATGAGTCATTTCATCCGGGCTTGTTTTGGCAAAGGTACTGGAGTAGTCTGCCATTTCCTTCTCCAGTTCATTATACAGAGGAGGAAACTGAGGCAAACAGAGTTAAGTGACTTGCCTAGGGCCACACAGCGAGGAAGTGTTTGACGTCACATTTGAACTCAGGAAGGCCCAGGTCCAGACCTCTCTCCACTGCGCTTCGTTAAACTGTTCCTTATTGCTCCAGAACAGCAGGAATGTCCCGAAGTAACTCCCCCTATTCTGCTGAAGGCACTATTATCCCCCTATCCCCCTGTTCTGTTTCTGTCCCATCCTCCCTGTCCTGATACTCTATTCAGTTTTCAGGACCTGTGAGGGTGACAAGGCGTTATCAGAGGCAGCTCAGAAAATGAGCCTCTGAGTAAGCAAAGTTCCACGCGGCGAACACGCCCGCTGAGTCTGAAATCGTTTTTCCTCTTCCCTTCCTCCCAGGTTTTTTTCTCTCGAAACGAATAGTCTGCTTAACACTCTGTATGGCACTGTATCCGGAACACGCGACACAGAAAGACTGTGGCTATCTAGGAGACTCGAGAGGGGATGGGGTCCGTGGGGCTCTAACGCCTCCCAGGGGAGGGTCTCCGCCCCTGCGACAGGAGGCTGAGGGTGCTGAAATGCAGTGAAAGCCCTGGTTTTCCAGGGCTGCTGTCCTTCCAGTCACGTGGTTTTTCTTTTTAACTAGGAAGAGTCTGTTAGCGATGAACACATATTCTCGGCAATAAAGAGCACATACTGCTCTAAGTTCATGCGGCCCCCTGCCTGCCCAACCCAGCTAGCTCTGTTTTCTTCTCCTGTTTCTTTCTTTCTGTCTTAGACAACCAGATAACAAGGCAGACAGAGGGCAGGGTTTAGAGTATGAAAGGCCCGAGTTCGAGTCCTCCAGTGGACACCTTCTAGCTGTGTGATCCTAGGCCAGACATTTAACACCTCTGTGTCTCTGCTTCTTCATCTGGAAGACGGAGATAATACTATCGCCAATGACACGTTTGTTGTGCAAATGAAGGAGGAACAAATGAAATCATACGAATAAAGCAACTTGCAAACCCTAAAGTACTATATAAATTATAGTTATTTTTCAACTTCCCAAGAAAAAATTCATATGTATTGCCCAGGTTCCTGCCCTTATTCCTGTCCAGCTGACACATCTGACTCTCCCAGAATTTCTCCCCCATGCCCCAGAAACCTCCTCATCCTGAAGCCTCAGGCCAGCCCTGGTATTCAAATTGATGTTTCCTCTCAGAACCTCCATTTTAAGCAGAGTGTCCAGGCCAACCATGTCATCCTTCCTGTCCAGACTGCACTCCTGGAATTTCTCTATACTGTCCACACTTTGCCAGATACCTTCATCCCTTTTCTTTCTCCTTCCCACCTCACCCTCTTTTCAACTTGTTTCTTTGTTGTCTTCCCTCATTAAAATGTAAGCTCCTTGAGGGCAGGGACTCTCTTTCTCCATTAAACATTTATTAAGTGACTACAACAGGCCAACACTGTCCTATGCCCTGGGGATGCAACTGATAAAAAGATAATTGGTCCCTGTGGTCCTCAAAGGGCTTACAGTCTAAAGTGGGAGGCAATACACAGGCAGGAGAGAAGGTAGCACCAGGGGTTAAGGGGAGGAGGGAACCCTTTGCTGAAACCAGACACAGCAGCAGATGCAAAGAGTACTGGATATTCCCAGCACTTAGCACAGCACCTGGTATTTAGCAAATGCTTCATAAATGCGCATCTTGACTAAACAGTAGAAAAAACACATTCTTGAGGATTCGGTATCATCATGAACACTGTTTATTATGGGGGTAGTGTGATATGGCAGAAAGAGTGTTGGCTTTGGGGTCAGAGAACCTGGGTTTGAATCCGATCTGTACTACTTACTAAACCAGCACTAAATCTGTGGTCCTATCATTTGTGTGTTTGGGGGGACAAATCCCTTTACCTACCTGGTCCCCACCCACAAATTGTGAGGCAAGAAGAGAAGGAAGAAGATGGACTCGATGACCTGGGTCCCTTCCAGGTCTAAAACAATGATCTTATGACATGCCAAACCTTGAAAATGCTATGCAGCGAATACTGCTCCCAGTCTGATGAAGTATATACTAGCTGGCAAGCCTTCAGTGCGGCACAGATGCCTTCATGGGCTATCAAGTGGTAAGACTAATGGTTATTTGTCCCTCCTTCTCACCTCCACCTAAGGCAGCTAGGTGATACAATGGATAGAGTATGTGGGCCTGGAGTCAAAAAGACCTGAATTCAAATTCAGTCACAGACACTATGACCCTGGGCAAGTCATTTAACTGTGTTGGCCTGTTTCCTCACCTGTAAAATGAGCTAGACAAGGAAATGGCAAAGCACCTCAGTATCTTTGCCAAGAAAACCCCAAATGGGGTCATGAAGAATTGGAAATAACTGAAAAATGATAGAACAGCAACAACAGCCCACCTACTTCCAAACAGCGGGCAAAGGACTCTGCTATCAATGTCCCAGCCCCGAGGCTCAGCTGGTTGCCAGAGCTTTTCCACCTCCTTCTTCCCATCACTGATTGTCACCATCCACACTGTCCTGCTCTGCTGTTCTCGCCTCTCCCCAACCACCCCCCCAGTTCCTCAGCATGGCTGCCCCTGCTGATCTACACCCTGTCCTCTTTTCTTCCTCTATTTTTTATTTTCTTGTCTCAGGCATCTCTCCTCGCTTCTTTCATACTCCTTTACAGCTTTGGTGCTGAACAGCGGCCTTTGATTGAGGCTCTTCTGCAAACTGATCTACCACAGTACAAAAGAAGAATTCAATTTCCTTGGCTATGTTCATTAAAGGGTTGCTTCTTCATAGTCACAAAGCTTTGAGATTTTTGAAGGTTTTATTTATTTCCAAATCTACCAGTCATTCTAGGAGCTTGATGATTAGTGAAAGAGCAATCAAGTATTTACACCACTTTTCTTGTTCTTCTGTAATGCAATCATTTCTTTTTTTCAAGTTTTTGCTTTTATAACCTGACAAAATTGGTAAGGCTAGATTCCTTGTAGTTGCACTCATAACAAACATTTAAAACAGTTAAATGTTTAATTTTTACGAATTGCTAAGATTGTAAAGAAAAACTAGGTGCCATGGTAGAGAGACCATTGGGTTTAAAATCAGGAATCTCATCTTCATGAGTTCAGATCCACCACACACACTTATTAGCTATCTGACCCTGGACAAGTCACTTAACCCTGTTTGCCTCAATTTCCTCATCAGTAAAATGAGTTGGAGAAGGAAATAGCAAATCACTCCAGTGTCTCTGCCAAGAAAACCCCCAAAAACCACGAGTCATAAGAGAGCTGAATATGATTGAAACTGCTGAACAACAAAGATTGTTTTAAAAACGAGAGGAGTTAACTCTGATATAACAATGATTCATGTGAAAATCAACTTATACATAGTTATTTTCCTAAACTAAAACTTTCCAGTTAAAACGGCAATTTTAAAAGATAAGGATTGAACTAATTTACAAACTCCCCTCCAAAAAAACACTTCTTCTGCATACATATAGGTGTGAAGGGGATTTTCCCCCAGGGTTTCAAAATTCCAGAAGATTTTCATCTCTACCAATAACGCACAGGTACGCCTCTTCCCTGAGTAAATTCCCCAGGCATAGAATCAGAGAACGTTAGAGTTTAAAAGACTGTGAGAGTCCTAATGATAATAGAAAATTCAGACAATGCTCAGGTAAAATCTACGACAACTGAGGGCAGAAGGAGAAACCTTTTAAATATATGTTTAAATGCCAAAAAGGCCTCTTTCCACGTCTAGGGATCCAGAAGGCAACTTTTATTATCACAGAACCTACTGCACACTTGACATCTGGTTTGCATGCAAATTTATGAAAAAGATAGTACAGTCATAAAGAAAAGAAAACTATGAGCCAGAGTATCTAGCCACAGGTTTGAAAGAAAAGTGGTTATAAAGGTAGCAACAGTATGAAATTTCACAGGAAACAGGATATTAGAATATAAATAGTATATCACTTCACAGGAAAAGCATGAAACAGAGCAACAAAATTAGATCATCTCAAGTCGTTCTAATGCCACCTCAGCTGTTGGTGGCACTCTGGATTTCTGGGCTCTGTATTTTTGCAACTTGGTAAGAGAAGTTAACTAAGAAGAGAAGGGGAAAATTTTAGGGTCCTTATCTAGTTCACCATGATCTATGCAATGCATAAATATCTATACATATATATGTATATGTATTTTTATGTATATTGTGAATATATGTACACATGCACATATAATACATAAATTATGTATGTGTGTGTCCACAGGGCCATTTTGAATAGCTTCCTAAACAATTTCTTAATAATTTAAGCATAAAGAAATTCACTTCCATCATGGTTATGGGTAAGAAATATTCTGCAACAGGCCAAAATTACATCCTTCTTTATTTCTCTAGGAAGTCTTTTCTTGTTCCACCTGCTTAGTACATAGACTATCAGGCCATGAGTCACCTGTTTGCATTTCCATCAGCTGGAGTTTGTAGAAGGGGGTGTGCCCTGTGTATCAGGCTATGCACAAGGACCGTTGACCAACACCTGAGACCAGCTCACCATCATAAAGAACCTAATCAAATTCTCTTGCATTCTGAAACGTGTCACTCAGCTTTCACAAAAAAATACCAAAGTCTGCAGAGGTTCAAGACAGCCCTCACAGTGGGATGGATTAAAAAATGAGGATGGCCAAAAATTTGTTTTTTAAATTGTTGTGATCTAAACCAGGGCTTCTTAAGCCTTTTTTCAATTACAATCCCTTCAGCACTTCTTAAACTGTGGCTCACACCCCCATATGCAGTGATTCATATTAATAATAATGATATAGTATATACATACATATATATAATATAGACAGATATAGATATAATTAATATCAACTGTTTTAATTGTATAATAGCTAATAATATTAATACTATATTCTAATTTATTACAATAATATCAATCATTGATAACTAAGTATATGAATTGGTCAACATAAAAAAGGTAAGACTGTGGATGTCAGGTGGGCTGTATGAAGGAAGAAAGAAGAGGGAGAAAGGAAATATAAGATACTAAGTAATTAGGGATGAACAAGACTTGAAGGTAAAAAAACCAACAGGAAAGAATAGCATTTGTTGAATCATGAAGCTGAATTAGGGTCATAGCATCATCAATCTAGAGTCCATCTCATCCAACCTGCTCATCTTACACATGAGGTTCAAGGAGGTTAACTGACTCATCCATGGACACACCAGTAGTAAACATCAGAGGTGGGATCTGAAAGCACATCCTCTGACTCAAGAGTCAGGACTCTTTCCATTGTACCAAGTGTTCTCAGAAAAGAAAGCATTGAGCTCTACATAGAAAAAACGGTGGGAAGATAATGCAGAGACAAACCAACCAGTGAAATGTTGCAGAGACTGTCAGATTCCATTGGTTGTATGAAACTGTGTTGGTTGGCTTTGTGAAATTGTCTTCTTCCTCTAACTTTTTAATTCTTTATTGCAAGTGATGACTTGAGAAGTAGACAAGGAGGGAAGGATCAAAAGATCATTGATCGAGAGCTGGAAAGGACCTGAGAAATCACAAGTTTTGGCCCCCTCATTGTACACATGAGGAAACTGAAACCAGAGAGATTAAAAATTAAGAGACTTGCCCAACATCATACAGGTAGTAAGTGTAGATCTGTAATTTTAACTCGGGTCCACTCTTTCCACTGCATCATTCAGGGGGGAAAAAGTAATGTAAAACCAAGAGATTGTATATCATAATATATTATCTATAATATTGTATCCCATTATATTATAAAATATTATTTTTGAATAGATTGAATAATGGAAGGAAAGAAATGCCAAAGAGCTGAAGGAAACAAGCCAATTGAAGATGAAACTGAAGTCCCAAGAGAAGAAGGACTGGAAAATACAATGGAGAAACGTAGCAGCTTCTGACAAGCAAACAAGGTGGCAACTGAAAACCAACATGGGAAGGGAAAAGAGGGCTCTTCTCTTTCCAAAGAGGCGTTGAAGAACCAAAATCCTACAAATAAAATAGGACCTCAATCAAGTAGGATATTTTCATATGAACAGTATTAAAATGCAGAAGCCCTAGAGAGGCAGAGTGGAACAGTGGCTCTGGCTCTGGAGTAAGAGGGTCTCAAATGTCAGCTCTGGTGCTTATAGCCTGTGTGACCAACATCAAGTGACTTAAGCTCCCTAAATCTCAGTTTCCTCACCTGCAAAATGTGGGCATTTGATGAGATGGTCTGTAAGGTCCCTTCACACACACACACACACACACACACACACACACACACACACACGTCTAACTCTTCATGACCCCATTTAGGATTTTCTTGGCAAAGATACTGGAGTGGTTTACCATTTCCTTCTCCAGATCATTTTACAGATGAGGAAACTGAGGCACATAGGGCTAAGTGACTTGCCCAGGGTCACACAACTACTAAGTTTCTGAGGCACTGCCATACATACATATGATATATGTATAAAAACTCAGAGATGAAAAACCACATATAATTGATTCATAAAATAAGGCTGAACATGAAGAGAGTACATATTGGACCAAAAGAGAATGAGGACGAGAGGTATCCAGGAGTGGCATCTTTGTTCAACCCATAGAGCAGGGGTATTCAAGAGATGCCATGTTAAATTTGAGTTAGAAAAGGGATGATCATGAACACAAATTGGGAGAAAGGCCAATATCCACTCTCAAAGACATGTGTTCCTCAAATGAAAGGAAGGAGGGAAAAGTTATTTAAGGATATGACACTTTTCCCACATCCAATAAAAAGGGTGGTGTCAGGAAGGGATTTCAAGTACATTTCAGGAAAGGGGGATCAGATCAGAAGGCACCAGGAAGCCAAATATTTAGAATTCATCTTTAGGAACACAAGATATAAGACACTTTAATACATACTCTGACAACCTGGAATATACTTCTTTTTTAAAAATAAAAATCAATGATTCTCTCTTTGATAACAATAAAAGATATTGTATGACATAGTGACCTCAGAGAGCCAGGACAACATGGGTTCAAGCCCTGCCTCTGATGTGTACTGCTTGGGTGACCATGATCAAGCCACTTAGCCTCCTAGCACTCTACTGTTAATATTAAGAATGAAAATTGAAAAGAAGGCTCTGACCTGTGCTGGCAGACTTTCTTTATCTGGGAGATCCTCCCATCAGGGAAATCACAGATCCCATCCCTATCTTTAACAACAAAAGTCATTAGGGTTTGTAAAGCACTTACATTATATAATGAGTATGCTCCAGACCCCCATTATAATTATATCGGTTAAGCCTCACAGCCATCTTGTGAGATATTATCATCTCTATTTATAGATGAGTAAACTGAGGCTCAAAAGTTCTGGAACTTGTTTATGGTCTCAAAACAAGGAAATGTCAGGGATGGGATCTGAACCCAGGTCATTCTGACTCTGGGACTTTTAGAGTATGCAAAGATATGGTGCAAAATATAGGGGGAAAAGCACTGACTCGGGGCAGCTGGGTGGCACAGTGAATAGAGCATCAGCCCTGAAGTCAAGAGGACCTGAGTTCAAATTCAGCCTCAGATACTTGACACACTTACTAGCTGTGTGACCTTGGGCAAGTCACTTAACCCCAATTGCCTTGTCTTCCCCCTCCAAAAACAAAAGCACTGACTCTAGAGACAAAGGCCTTTGATACAAACCCCACCATTGACACTACTTGTGTGACCTTCGGTAAGTCAACTGACTTCCCTGGGTCTCAGTTTCCTCATCTTTAAAATGACAGTTTTAGAACAGGTCACATCAAGGTCCTTTACACCTTTAGATCTATGATACTATGATTACAGTGGATGTAAGAGTCAAAGATCTCTGGAGCTTGATGGTCATAGCAGCGAGGAGAGGCAGATGCAGTAGGTATTACTTTGAGCCAGGGGAATTCTACAGCCTTTAAGGCCAGAAAATTTCAGTCCTACCCTACCAGGTCATCCTAAAAAGTTTCAACGAGGCTCCTTTCAACATCATTTAACCCAAGCTTGAGTCTCAAGAGCCCAAATATTTCTGAAGTTCAATGCTTGACTACTCATGCCAACCCCATCCCAAGCCCAGTCTTCATCACTGTGGTTGAGGGGGAAAGCTTCATCAATGGTCACAGTCACAATGAACAATGAGTTGACTAATATGGAAATATGTTTTACATGATTGCACATACAAAACGTATGTCCAATTATTTACCATATCAGGGAAGGGGAATAAGAAGGAAGGAGGGGGAGAGTTTGGAAATCAAAATTTTACAAAACAAAGGTTAAAAATTGATTTTACATGTAGCTAGGAATAAAAATAAAATACTACTCATTTTTCAAAATGAACTATGAAGTCAACTCATGAGGGCCAGATACATCCCAGGGAATAGAAAGAATTCTCAGATGTTAATGTGCTAAACCACTATCATAATTTCTGAAAATGAAGGAAGATAGATAGGGAGGGAGGGAGGGAGGAAGGGAAAGGAGGGAGGGAGAGAAGAAGGAAGGAAGGAAGGAGTGAGGGGAAGAAAGGAAGGAAGGAAGGAAGGAAGGAAGGAAGGAAGGAAGGAAGGAAGGAAGGAAGGAAGGAAAGAAGGAAGGAAAGAAGGAAAGAAGGAAGGAAGGAGCTAGATTATTTAAACTCCAAGCTGGGGAGTTTGATTTCAATTCTTGACAAAATTCTAGAATGTATCCTTAAAAGGAAAAGGTCTGTGAGCACTTAGAAAGTGAACCTGTGAACACTAAGAGCCAACATGGATTCTTGAAGAATTTTTTTTTATCAGATTAAGTTTTTGCGACAGGGTTACTAAAGTGGTAAATTGGGGAAAAACAATAAGCATATCTAGATTTCATTTGAAAGATTGTCTCATGACAAGGTGGAGATAATGTGGGTCAGATGATAATATGGATTAGTGACTTACTAAATTAATGTCTACCTCAAAAGAAGGTGGAGTGCCCCAAATTGGTCCTGTTCTATTTTACCAGTAAATTGTATGAAGGCATAGGTGACATGCTTACCCAATTTGCAGACAACACAAAGCTGGTAAATACATTAGACAACAGAATCAGGATTCAAAAAGATCTTCCTAACCTATTACAACAAAGGACCAAATTTTAGAAGATGATATTGGATAGGAAAAAATTTAATCTCCTCTCTTAAGGTTAATACATATATATATAGATATAGATATATAGATAGATAGATAGATAGATAGATAGATAGATATATACATACACACTTACATACATCTATTATATGCATAATCTTATATATAATGTAGTTTATATATATAAAATGTAGTGTGTACTGAATGTTGTAAACTAAAAGTAAATAAATGAATTTTTTGAAAAATAAAATAGGGGTGGCTAGGAAGCACAGTGAATAGAGTACCGGCCCTAGAGTCAGGAGGACCTGAGTTCAAATGCGGCCTCAGACACTTAACACTTACTAGCTGTGTGACCCTAGGCAAGTCACTTAACCCCAATTGCCCTGCCACCCCTCCTCCAAAAAAGCAAAAATAAAATAAAATGTGGTATTGTGTATTGACTAGACAAGTTTTGGGATTTTAGTAGAGAGTAAGCTCTGTGTGAATCAACAGGGTGACCTTAGCCCCAAAAAGCTAATACAAGTAGGCTGCATGAAGAGACAAACTATCCAGAAGAAGGAATTCCCACTGTAATCTGACCTGGTCAGATGTCACTTGCAGTAGTGAGTTATCTCATTTTAAGGACACTGATGTCCTGGATGAAAGAACTAAGGATGTTTGGCCTAGACTTAGCAGGGACACGATAACAGTCCTTCAAGCATTTGAAGGGTTACCATGTGCAAGAGGAAATTGTTCTACTTGGCCTCAAGAGACAGAACAAGGAAGGATGAGTGGAAATTGCAAAGAGGGAGATTTAGGGTTGGAGAGAGGAAGAATTTCCTAACGAAGCTGTACAAAAGCAGAGTGGGCTCCTGCAGGAGATGGTGACTGGCTTCTGCTGCAAAGGTTTCCTTTGCTCTAAACTGGAAGATGAAGACGAGGCTGTGGATTTCAAGCTTCTGATAAATATCTCGCTCTTATTTCTCAGTAAAAGACTGATGACTGCAAAAGTAATTAACATGCATTTACTATGTGCCAGCCACTGTGCTGCAAACAGTAGGGATACAAAGAAAGGCAAAAAACCCCAAACAACCCAAAAAAACAAAAACAGTCTCTGCCTTCAAGATGATGTTCTAATGAGAGAAACAATGTTTGCAAATATCTCTAGGTACATAGGAGATCTATACTGAGTACAAGAAAGGTAACCTGGGAGGAGAAGGCTCCACAAACATCTTCTGTGGAAGGCAGGATTTGCCTTCCAGGGGCAGGATAGGAGATGTCAAGGCATGGAGATGAAGGTGAAGTGCTGTGGCTGGGTCAGAATCCATGGAGGGATGCAAAGTAAAAGAAGACTTAATAACAGAAAAGGACCAGGTTGTGCAGGGCTTCAAATGCAAAACCCAGTAGCTTATATTTAATCCTGGGGTTTAAGAGGGAGCCACTGGAGTAGACTATACATGGGGAGTGACATGGTCTGACTTGAACCTGAAGGAAAAATCTCTTTGGCAGCTGGGTATAGGATGAATTAGAGTGGGGAGAGACTTGAGACAGAGACCAATTAGAAGGCTATTCTGGCAAGATAAGAGCCTGAACTAGGGTTGTTACTATGTGAGTGGAGAAAAGGGGGTGTATACGAGCAATATTACGAAGACTGAAATGACAAGATTTTGATTTTATGGGTGTAATGGTATTGGAATTTAAAGATCCCCCCCATATTGGCTTGGTTTTCGGGTTGAGTGTTAAAACCCAGAGCTTGTGAATCCCACTTGTGGTATGGACTTGTTGACTTGAAGAGAGAGGGCTGAACTGAGAGGAGCTGGTGCTGTGGATTTAGAGAGAGGTCCAAGCAGAGAGAGGCAGAAGAACTTTTGGGGAGCAGCATCGTGGAGGCAGAGAGAAGAGAATTGCCAGGGGCCAGAGTTGCTGGGCGAGAGAGGGAACTGCCAGTCAAAGCCGCCCAGACTGCTGAGGTGTAAGCATAACAGGAAGGGGTTGGCTGAGACAAGAAGCCTGTGTGTGTGTGTGTGTGTGTGTGTGTGTGTGTGTGTGTCTGTGTGTCTGTGTGTCTGTGTGTGTGTGAAGAGACAGTCAGAATCAAGCATTTTTACTCCTGGTGGAAGAAGCTGTTCTGCTGAGAGATCTGGTGAAGACTGGAGTTGCCTGGAAGGCCCAAGTGGCTGCTGCCTCCTGGAAGGCTGAAATTTCTTCTGGGTCCTAGGGCCAGCTGAACTGCTGGAGGACTGAAGAAGCACGACCAGGATAAGACTTTGTTTGTTTGTGGCTTGGTTGATCCTTGAGTTCCCGGCTACAGAAGTGGTGAAGGGTTTGAGATATGCTGGACCCTGTGAACTTCAGTGTGTAACAAGAACGGCCCAGAGGACTGGACGAGAACCTGGGAGCTGTCTGCCTCTGAATCCAGGTGACTGTTCAGTGGATTCAGGTAGGAGCTGGGACCATGGAAAGGGATCCAGGGAATCTGAGAGACTACCCCCAGTCAAGATGAAGAAAAGGCCTCTCCTTGGATATTGAACGAGTGATGAAATTAAAGTTTACTAGACACCGAGGGGTGGAGGGTTTGTGTAATTTTCTAATGATCGTATTTGGTGATTAATGAAACTTAGTAATTGTGAATCTGGATAAGTGACTGATTAAGTTAACTTATGATTGCCCCGTGAGTGGAAGACTGACTTGTATTGTGAAATGATTGAATGATTAAGTAAGGAGTTTCCCCCTTAGGGAAACCAGATGATTATTCTTTTGTTCTTTGTTCTAAATACTGTGGCCACTTTGGTGAAAATTATGTGGCCATTCTAATGTTAAGCTGTTGCGGACCAGTTGGAGCTGCCCAGGACTGTTGAGAGCTGCCACCTAGAGCAGGAGAACTGAGGAGACATAACTGTGATGCTGGTATTGATGTGGTTAGGGTTAGAGTTGCTCAAGACCCCAAAATACCAACACGCCAGGTCTTGCCGAATGCAACTCAAATCTCTCAGCTAAAGAAAAGCAAAGTTTATTAAAAGTTCGCTATATTGGGTAGACTCTTAAGGAGCCTAGGTATCTGTGACGCTTGCATTGGGCAAGCAGGCCAGAATCATCTGACACAGAGTAAGTCTGTGCTAGAATTCATTCTCCAACTTTCACAGAGCAAGTCTGTGCTAGGTCATTCTATGACGCTCTCACACATATGGGGGCAAGAAGGGGTCTTATATACAGAAAGGTTGTGGGAGGAATCTAGGATTTGTCTGGAGGAGGAGTTTTGGGAGGATCTTCAGGAGGAGTCAATGAGGTGAGACTCCAGTAATGAGTTTGGGGAAGGTCTTCAGGAGGAGTTAAAGAGGTCAATGACTAATTAAGGGTAGGAAGTTGCTGGAGGCTACCTGGAGCCAACAGACAATGGTAGGCTAGGCCAGTTCAAGAGTGGATTGATATTTTGATAGGCTCAAGGGTGGGAAGTAGATGGACAATGGAGAGCTAGGCTAGTAACAGAGGTTTGAGCCCAGCCACAATAAAAAACTTATGGCCTCAGGCTATTGTACCCAAACCCAAAACCCAGGTTACTACACTCCACCTGACTTGTGACCATTAAGCCCCTCTTGTATTTCTGTCTTTGCCCCTGTCTTATATTTTAACTTGAAACAGTTTAAGGCATGTCTGGGCATATTGCTCAAGGCATTCCCTGACTCTGTGTCCCCTAATCAGCATTTCATATTTTCTCCCTGAATCATTATAGTGTACCAGGTCCATTATGGTACAAGGATCTTATCTAGGTACCATCCTGTCCTGCCCCACTGACCAAGCAAGGCTCCCCACCTTTGCCCGGAACATGACCCTGGCCTGTTCTGGGAAATTCCAGTCCCCCTCATCCCATGCCCATCCACCCTGTGCCCTCTGCCCAGTTAACGGTTGCACCCTGTCCCCTAAGTCATTCACCATACTCCCCTGAGTCATATAGATTTAACCAATGGCTATTCTTTGCTTCTGTATGTCATAGCTTCTGCTAGCTCCCCTCCCTATTATAATTATGTGGTTTTAGTCTTTATAACCAAGATCTGAATTTCCAGAAATCACTGCCAATTTGAGTGCTGAACACTCTGGCAAATTTACCTTGAACCCAGGTTTCGGCTTGCTCTTATTCTCTGCACAGCAAGGCAAATGCCTTAGTGGGAAGATTCAAGGAGAGCTCAAGGGGGGCTCCCAGAACCTATACCTCAAAGATTCAAGGAGAGCTGAAGGGGGCTCCCAGAGCCTGCACCTCATCAGTATTTTGTCTGTCTGTTTTGATGTTGTTGTGCCAGATTCATCTGCTGGTAAAGGACAATGCTGTTGTTGCAGAGGTCCTGGAACCTTGCTGTTGGTTCAGGGGTCCTGAAACTGTTCTTCAGGCAGAGAGTGAATTGATGAGGATACTGGCAACGTATATTGTGGCTTTGTTAAGCTTTGTCTCCCCAGTAACACAGAATGCTGAGCCCTTGCCTTGAGTCAAGATAAAGAAAAGACCTCTCTTTGGGTATAAAATGATGTGATGATACCTTAATCTTGTAGCTTAGGGATAGAAGGCCTTTGTGCTCTCCACTGCCCCTTTTGAGAAGGTACTTGGTGTTAACTGATGATAATTGTAATTCAGTTGTGATCCAGGGGTGGGAAACTTTTGACTTTTTGTGCCCTGTGACTGACCAAATGAATGTACTTTGTTTATGATTGGAAAATAATCTCCATTTGAGAGGAGAGACTTTGTGACTGACTAAATGAATGTACTGGCCAGGGGTGGGGTACTTGGACCTTGGTATTTTGTAACTGAATTGAGAATTTGCTAAATGACTGAGTTACACTATATTTTGATTTTCTCTGTTCTGTGAATGTTTTACCTTAATTTGTCACTGAATAAATGGAGAGTTACTATGCTAGTATTCTGAACCTTGGAAGTTGCCTTTACAAGGCATTACAAAGTTGGCATTACAATGGGGTAAATGTAAATTAGAAGGTAAGGCTGATACCAAGGTTTTGAATCTGGATGACTGGGAGGAGAGCAGGTAGGCGGCACAGTGGATAGAACACTGAGCCTAGAGTCAAGACAACTCATCTTTCCGAGTTCAAATCTGGTCTCAGAAACTTACTAGCTATGTGACCCTAGGCAAGTCACTTAACCCTGTTTGCCTTAGTTGCTCATCTGTAAAATGAGCTGGAGAAGGAAGTGGCAAACCACTCCAGTATCTCTATCAAGACAACCCCAAATGGAGTCAGGAAGAGTTGCACACAACTGAAAATGACTGAACAACAAAAGACTGGGAGGAAGGGTGGTGCCCTTGACTGTAACAGGGAAGTTGGGAAGTAGGGAGGGTTTGTGGGGAAAGATAATGAGTTCTATTTTAGATAAATCAAGGTCAAGATGTTCAAAAGGAAGCTGTCAGTATGGCAATGGAGCCTAGGGCTGGATATAGAGACCTGGGAACCATCTATCTAGGGATGCTCATTGGATCCATGTGAGCTGATGAGATCACCAAGTGAGATGGTATAAGAGAAGGGAAAATGACCCAAGAAAGAGCCTTGAGGGACACCCACAATTAATGAGAGTGACTTGGATAAAGATTCAACAAAAGACTGAGAAGGAGCAGTCATACAGGTAGGAGAGAACAGTGTCATGAAAACCTAGAAAGAACAGAGTATCCAAAAAGAGAAGGTGATCAACGTCATCAAAAGCTGAGAGAGGTCAAGGTGAGGGGTCAACAAAAACCCCTCAAGTAAAAGTAACAGAGAAGAGGCTATATATCTGATTCATACAAAGTCTCTATTAACAAAGAAAAAACCATACAGATTACATTTAGAAGTCACAAACTCAATCCCAGATTATAAAGGCCTGTGTCTGGCATTTTCTTCAGCCCTCCAGAGATAATGGAGTCATTGGCCCATAGAAAGGGAAAGGCTCCAACAGGGACATTCTATTTATTTCTTTTTAAAAAACATCTTTTTATTGATATCTTTTGTTTTCTATCAACTACATTTCCCCATGTCCATCCCATTTATTCTTTATTTCCTCAAGCTCCCTTTATAACAAGGCACAAATATTTTTCTTTCTTTTTTAAAATTAATTACTTTATTTATTTTTAATTTTCAACATTCATTTTTATAAGATTTTGAGTTCTAAATTTTCCCCCTCCCTCTCATCCCCCTTTCCCAAGACAGCATGCAATCTGATATAGGCTATACATGCATGATCATATTAAACATATTTCTACATTAGTCATATTGAAGTCACAAATACTTTCATTATTCTCATTTAAGTGAGTTGGGCAATCACAATAGTTACCACATTAATTATAAACTGAGCCAAAACTGTCAGAAGCCTTTATCCCCTACTTACTCTACAGATATGCCCTATATTAAGATATTTAAAATTTACCTCCAGAAAACTTTTCCTTGTGAACTCTGCCTTACTCTGTGGCTAAATTATCTTCCCAACCAAAGTAACAGCTCCTCAAGGTGAGAGACTGCATCTATTTTCAACTTCCAATTTCTCTTTCCTTCTATCTCCAAATTTCCAGGGACCTTGCAGCCTCATCTGCTCCAGGCCCGATTTCCACTCTGCTGCTACAGCTGTTCTTCCTTCCAAGTCAAATCTCCAGACACCATGCCTGAGAGAAGCTAAGCCACTCAGCCACTCATCTCTGAACTCCCTGGGCCTGTGCAGTCCTCAGGGCAAGCTCCCCACCTTAACTCCCTGCTTTCTACTTATTACTCTGAGAACTGTAATAAAATCTGCACTACCATTTCCAAAAAGCACAAGGCAACAGACTGCACTACTATCGTATTCACCATTTCTATGACTTTCCAGATCAAAAGACCCTTGTCTATCCCCTACTTATCTATAACTGATATCTCTCCCTATTAGACTATAAACTCTGTGAGAGCAGAGACTATTCCAGTTTTATATTTGTATTCTCAGAAATTACCGTAAAGCTTGGCATGTAGTAAGTACTTAATATCCTCTTTCCATTCATTTATTCATTCAATCTCATTTCATTATAGGGTTCCACATAGAGATAATTATTGGCTGACAACCTGTCAAATTAATTTTTTTAATGTTATGAATTTATTTTGTTAATAATGAATATATTAATTTATTTTGCTTTCTATCAGCTTTACTTCCAAAGAGAACTTCCCCCTTCTCTAACCAGCAGTAACAACAAAAAAGATTCAAAAAGGGAAGATGGGGAAAAAATCTCAGTTACTTTCTCCATCAGCCTCCCTCCCCCTTGTTTCTCTTCATTCTCTATTTAACTGCTGGCTTTGCTGGGGAGTGATTCAGAAGGGGTCTTGGTGGCCCTGTGACATTTGTCCCTTTTTGATGACCTGACAGGGCAGAATTTCATATTCAGTTCACATTTATGGAGCACCTAGTCAGTACTGATGGGTGATATGGGAGAAATATCCAGATATTTTGAGCCCAATCATTAACATTGTTAATCTAGTTAAGGAGGCAAGATTTACCTATATGAAACAACTAAAGAGCAACTGAAGGTAGACCATAGTTAAGCACTGAACAGCGAAGGTGAAAAACTTCTCAGCCCATAAGGTTTCTTGTGGGAGCAGGCCAGAGTTCTGGCTTCCCCTTTCTTTGCCCATTCTAGGCTGGCAAGAGGTCCACAGAATCAGGCAGCAGGAATAAAGCAGCCTAGCCTTGTCCTGCCAGACACTCCCTCTTCCTCTGATTCTCATGATACCATTCTTTTGGTTCACCACCAAAGGCCTAACGGATCTTTCTCAATCTCCTTTGTTGGCTCATTGTCGGTATCCTACCCTCCCTAACTGTGGGTTTCCTTCAAGGTTCTACCCCGGGTCTTATCTTCTCTTTCGACACTCTCATGGTGACCTTATCAGTTCCCATAGGTTCAATTATCATCTCTTTGCAAATGCTTCCTAGGTCTATATATCCAGCCTTACTCTCCCTCTTGAACTCCAGTCATGCAACACCAACTGCCTTGTGGACATTTCCAACTGAATGCCCTGCAGACATCTCAAACTGAACCTACCTAAAACAAAATTCATGACCATTCCCCCAATTCTTCTGAACTTCCTCATTTCTATAAGGGGTACCACAATCCCAGTCACTTAGGTTCACAACCTGGAGGTCATTCTTACTACTTTACTCTCTCTTGCTAATTATGTATCTATCTAGTCACACATATGAATATGCATGTATATGCACATACATATATACATATATGCAATACATATAAGTGATATATGATTACATGTGCATATACATACATATCTAATCGATTACATGTACATGCCTACATATGCACACCTATTGCGTCGTGTGCACATATATGTGACATGCATTGTGCTGGTGTGTGTTTCGCATGTGTACATATAATGTGTGTGATTGTGACATGTGCGCTGTGTGTGAACTACAGGGGGTGTGCACATGCATGTATCACTATATGATATATATATCAATCATATGTGTGGTTTTATATGTGTATAATCAGTTGCCAAACCTTGTCAATTCTGCCTCAGCAGCATTTCTAACAGGTATCTATCTCCGTTTCATCACGCGCACACACACACACACACACACACACAGTGACAGTTCAGGCCTCTAGACTCACAATGCTGTCGCCTCCTAATTGGTTTCTCTGCATCAAGTCTCTCCCCTCTGGTTTCATTGTCCAGCCAGCTGCTAAAACAGTCATCCTAAGCACAGGAGTGATCATGTCACTTCCCAGTTCATTGAACTCTAGTGGCTCCCTATTACCTCTAGGATGAAAGGCAAAGTCCTCTGCTAGCTATTTAACACCCAGCCTGGCCCCGGGCTACCTTTCCAGGTATATTCACATATAATTCCCCTTTATTCACTCTTTGGTCTAGCCAAACTGACCTTCTTCTGTTCCTCACGCAGGAATATTTCCTCTTTGTTATCTGTGTCTGTGTAGTATTTCTCTTGCCCTCTCTTCCTCTCTGTTTCTTAGAAGTCCTTTCTTCCAAGGCTTAGCTTAAACACCACCTCCTACCTGAGACCTTTTCCTGGTCCTACCAGTCCTTTGTGACTCCCCAAAAAAGTATCTTATGTTTATTATGTATCTACTTATAAGTGCAAACGACTCACTTCAAGAATGTAAATTCTTTAAGAACAGGAACTGTTTCATTAATGTTTTTGTATCCTTAGCACTTAACACAGTGCCTGACAGAGTAGTAGACACTTGACAAATAATTGTTTATTGGTTAATTTGGAGCAGCTAAATGGTGCAGTAGAATCTTAGTGGGGCCTGGAATCGGAAAGACTCATCTTCTCGAGTTCAAATTTGGCCTCAGATACTTACTAACTGTGTGACCTTGGGCAAGTCACTTAACCTGGTTTCCCTCAGTTTCCTCACCTGTAAAATGAGTTGGAGAAAGAAATGGCAACTCAGTTTCCTTGCCAAGAAAACTCCAAATGGGGTCACAAGGAGTCAGACAGGACTGAAATGACTGAACAACTGGATAGAGTTGGGAACCCAAGTTGGAGTCTGAGCAGTGAAAGACTAGTATCTAGGCAAAAGGTCTAAGGAATGGGCACAGGGCACAAGCAAATTGGAGTTTGGTCCTGAGGGGAAGGTGATGTGAGCTGTCTATATATTTCCATCCCAGGGCCAAAACTAATCTGAGTCTAGGAAGACCTCAGTCCACAGTCCAAGGCAGGAAGGCACACTGGGACAGAGTTGAGGAATCAAGAGGGAGAAAACAGTTTCTGACAGAGGCACAACAAAAATCCCAACTTGACTGAATGGGGGATAGGACAGGCAAGAACTGAAAAATAGGGTTGGGGGGCAGCTAGGGGGCACAGTGGATAGAGCACCAGCCATGGAGTCAAGAGGACCATATTTCAATTCTGGCTTTAGACACTAGCTGTGTGACCCTGGGCAAGTCACTTAACCCTGATTCCAAAAAAATAGAAAAACAAAGTTGGTCAGAGAAGGTAGGGTCACTAAATGTGAAGATAAGGAGTTTGGACTCAGTTTCAATGGGGAGCTACCTCAGATTCTCTGAGGAAAAAGTAACATGATGAAAGCAGTGTTTTGGGAACGCTAATCAGGCTTTCCTATCTTGTTAAAAGTCCTGTCTCACTGCTTCATCACTGCAGCAACCATGAACTCTCAATGAGCACAGACTATTGTGGATCCTAGTGATCCCAGTTAAACCTAGTGAAGCTCACTGACATTCGGACCACGTTTAAGCCATGACAACTCTCCAAAACCTACTAAGTCATATAAGTGTGGTCAGGGCTTCAGAAAACAGAGTATTTATACCAAGGAAATTACAGATCCTCCAAGTACTGATGTCAGTGAAACACAACAGCGAAAGAACTGAAGCAGGAAGACCAGGTTAGAGATTGTTATGACAATCCAGATATTGAGTGATAAGAGATTTACTAGGGTGGCATCAGTGAGAATAAACAAGGAAGGAATTTAGGAGACATTTCATACAATCACAGGCCATAGAATCCTAAAATTGGATCTTAGAGGTCATTTCTTCCAAGTTTTTCATTTTCTAGATGAGGTAACTGAGACCTAGAGATTGCCACAGATCACAGAGTGACCAGTGGCAGAGATCGAATTTGAACTCAGGTCTTTAGTCTCCAAAGCCAGAATTCTTTTCACTACCTCATGCTGCTTCCTCAAAGAGAAGGAGTCAATGATGATGTCAGGGTTCAAGACTGGGCAACCTGAAGAAAGGTAGGTTAGCTTCACTGATAGAATGGGAAAGAACTTGAAAGTTCTTTGTTACAGAAAAGAAAGGCAATCTGAAAGAAGGCAGTAAGAGGAACTGAGGAAAGCCTCCTGCAGAAAGTGGGCTTTGAACTGCGCCTTGAAAGAATCCAGGGAAACTGCTGTACTGACAAAATTTTACTTGCACAAATAACATCTGATGTTATGTTCTTTACATACATAACAATTAGAGGTGTGTTCCTAGTACTTTTAAAAGTTAATAAAATTGGGGGCGGCTAAATGGCACAATGAATAGAGCACCTGCCCTGGAGTCAATAGGACATAAGTTCAAATCCTGCCTCAGATACTCAACACAAAAACTAGCCGTGTAACCTTGGGCAAGTCACTTAATCCCAATTGTCCTGCAAAAAAAAAAAGTTAATAAAATTGGAAATGGTGAAAAAGACTGAATAGTCTTAGACTAATTCTGGCCACGGTATTCTGTCATCTGATTTCTATCTATTAATCCTATTAAATCCTATTTATGTACCCTATTAATTCCCCTACAATCAGGAATTCAATGTCTACCCTAGCTCATCAGTATAATCTCATGAGAAAGAAAAGGACACAGGTAATTCTAATTTAATTTTTCTCCAACCTCTTCCTTTGTACCTTCATTTAATCATTTAACTTAATATCAATCAGTAAAAGAGAGGACTGTATTGAGTCACATGCCACTACCATACTACAATTACTTGAAGTTGTGGGTTGTGGAGGGGGAGGAAGAAAAAGAGGTTATCAAACTACCCAAGCTTTGACAAGTATTAAGTCAATTAGTTTGTTCTTTCACAAAACTTTCTTAATTTCTGCCTCATCCTGTTCTTTCTGATTGAGGAAGGAAGAAAACAAGCATTGATTAAGCGCCTATTTATGATGTACCAGGCACTGTGCTAAATGCTTTGATCTTCACCACAATCCAGTAAAGAGGTGCTATTATAATCCCCATTCTACAGGTGAGGAAACTGAGGCAGAAGAAGTTAAGTGACTTGTTCAGGGTCACACAGCTAAGAAGTATTAGAGGTCAAACCTCTTCTCAGCTCTTCTTGACTTCAGGCCCAGCGCTCTATCTACCATGCCTCTCAGCTGTCAATTATTCCTCAAATCAGCAGTCAAAGTAAGAATCAATTAGTATTATTGACCTCTAAAGCAGGGATTGTTAACCTTTTGTGTGTCATGGGCCCCTTTGGCAGTCTGCTAAAGCCTATGGATGCCTTAGAATAAGGTTTTTAAATAAATGAAGGAAACACTAAATTTCAATTAGAATTTAGTGAAAATAAAGGTGTATTTTTTCCCCTACAGACTTTTTGAAATCTATGCAAATATACCTACATACCCCCAATTTAAGAACCCCTGCTCTGAAATTTATTGCCTCCACTAGGTGGCACAGTACATAGAGAGACTGATCTGGATCAGGAAGAACTGAGTTCAAATCCAGCCTCTGACACTTACTGTTTGATCTTAGGTCACTTATTCTCTGTCTCCCTCAGTTTCCTCATCCGTAAATGGAGACAATAATAGCACCTATCCCTACAGTATCTGACAACACAATTAATTAATATCTATAAAGTGCTTTGTAAACCTTAAAGCCTATATAAATTCAGTCTTTTATTATTGTTGTTTTTTCTCAACATCACAGTCTCTAACTCAGTGGTGGGGAACCTGCAGCCTTGAGGCTACATGCAGCCTTGCAGGTCCTTGGGCACAGCCTTTTGACTGAGTCCACGTTTTACAGAACAAATCCTTTCATTAAGGGGATTTATTCTCTGAAGTGTGTTTTCAAAGGGCCGACCTTGAGGTCCCAGAGGGCCACATGTAGCCTCTATATAAAGAGGGGTAGCCAGGAGGTGCTGTGAATAGAGTACTGGGCCGGGAATCAGGAAGACTCATCTTCATGAGTTCAAATTTGGCCTCAGACTCTTATTAGCTGTGTAACCCTGGGCAAGTCACTTAATCCTGTTTGCCTCAATTCCTCATCTATAAAATGAGCTGGAGAAGGAAATGACAAATTCTTCCAGTATCTTTTGTCAAGAAAATCCCCAATGGGGTCCTGAAGAGTCAGACACAACTGAACCACAAAATGAGAATAATCATAGCACTTAACTTCCAGGGTTGCTGTGAGGATAATATGAGATAATATTTATAAACCAACTGGCAAACCTTAAAGCACTATGTAAGTGCTAGCTGATGTTATTTATTCAGTGTATACCACATGACAAGTACCACATTGAGCAACAGGGATACAAAGAAAGCAAAAAACAGGCCCTGCTCTCACAGTCTAATGTGAGAGAACATCCAAACAACTTGTGATGTTTAAAAGTTCGAGACACATAATTTCTGGGTAATTTAATCATTTTATTAATAATTCCAGCATGTTTATTAATAAAAAGATCGTCATATAACCATCTTTCTCTTAGACCAGTGCTTCTCAACCTGTGAGTCACACAACCCTTTCACAGGGGTTGCCTAAGACCCTGGGAAAACACATATTTCCGATGGCCTTAGGAACTGAGACACTGCTCCTCTATCCATCTCCAAGCAGGTCTGCCCACATGTATTAAAGGGCCGGGGAATTAGGAAGGTTGAGAACCACTGTATTAGACCAAAGACAATCACGGTGGTGGGCTCACATCTTGTATGCTGTTGGAAGAGGGTGTTCTCTAGGGTGGCAATGAACTCTGATTGGTTAACAATTAACAAAAGAATGAATATTACAATAAGAGGCTGAACCTATTCAAATGAACTTTGATTATGTCATTTACTTCTAAGTTACTCCCAGCCTTGGGCAATCTATTCAAATAACTTATCCCCACTGAAACCTGAACAGAGTACAATGGCTTCCCCATCTGGTTGGGATCTTAGAAAGTACAATCTCATTATAAGTAATGTTCTTCAAGAGACCGAATTTTTGAAATTAGGACTTTAGAAAAATGGAGAAATTCTGGCTCTCTCCAAATCATTGGTCACTAATAATCATTTCTCTCTAACAGTACATAAATAAAATATACATGGGACAAGCTGGAGGTCATCTGAGAGGGAAATGTCTAAGAATATGGAGGAGCTGGAAAGACTTTTTGCAAAAAGTGGGATTTTAGCTGGGTCTTGAACCTAGGGAAGCTAGGGAAACCTAGGCAGAGATGAGAAGAGAGAGAAAATTCCAATCATAGGGGACATCCAATCAAAATGCCTGGAGTCAGGACAAGAAAGTATCACAGAAAAGAGGGTGATCAAGACTGCCAAAGGCTGCAGAGAGGTCAAGAAGGATAAGGTTGGGGGAGGAGGGGCGCGTGGAATTATATAGCCTCTGTATCATTTCTGGAATTCAGAACCTATCACCAAAGTCTACTAATATTTCACACTGTCCTGAAAACATCTCTCCCTAAGAATCTGACCCAAAACAAGTTCTATTTAGCCACTGATCTCTTCCTATAGCCTTTGCCTTGATTTTTACATATCAATCTTTCTTCCCAGATTTGTTCTCACCTTTCAGGCACATTTACCCAGGCATTTGGCTACAGTTATATTTTCTAATTTCCAGGCAATACTGACCTCAAGTTTTGTAGTCCACTACTTTCTTTCCTTCTCTCTTCTCTCTGGGTGACATATGAGGGTTTTCTTATTCACAAAAACATTTGTTAGTCCAAAGCAACAGCATTTCCCTAGGGCAGATTGTAGCACCTATGCAATATTCACAGCACTGACGGTGACTTATAAATGTGAATATGCCCAAGTAATTCTGAATCACAAAATATAACAGACTCTCCAAATAGAAGACAGAAACAAAACATTTATTCAGACACCAGAAAGCCGAAAACCATATTCATTATAGCAACAATGAAATCTATACACAAAAACACTGTAGAAAGCAACACTATCCCAAAGCCTTCCCACAAACACTCACAAGCCTAGCTGTCTCCTTGCCTGTATTCTCTCTCCTCCTTCCATTCTAACTGCTCTGACTCCCAACTTCCTCTAGGCTCTGCTCCACCATTCTTCCTCCACCCATTCAGCAAACTCCTCCCACCACAGGCTCCATGTGATTACATTCAACCTATTAAGGGGCAGGGAAAATCTTCAAATTCCCATTACCATTACACAGATCTGACCTAAGGTTAAAGTGAAGTGCTGTTGTTCAGTCCAGTCTGATGCTTTGTGACCTTATTTGGAGTTTTCTTGGCAAAGAAACTGCCGTGGTTTGCCCTTCTCCAGCTCATTTTACAGATAAGTAAACAAAGATAGAGTTAAGTGACTTGCCCAGGGTCACACAGCTAGTGTCTAAGGCTGGATTTGAACTCATGAAGATGAGTCTTCCTGACTCTAAACCCAGCGCTCTATCCACTACAACACCTAGCTGCATGGAAGTACACATGATATTTGGGACTGGGAGACTGTTGATCACATAGGTATTGAATAGAACCCATGTTTCTTTAAGAGAATGACCCTGAAGTGTTCTAAGTTGTGTTTGGGGCTTAATTTCAACACCACATTTGACCTTGTTCTGAGTATTGATGCTTTATCTCCCTATTCTTGCTTCTGGAAGTTGAGATAATGGGTTTCCTGAGGCTTATCAGGCGTCATTGAAAAGAGCATGCAATCCACAGTACATATTTTTGCACACTTGTTCATAACTATTTTGCAACCTAACAGGAATGGAAGGATCCCTGGCCCACACCTTGAACTCTAATTAAGGATGGAATTACTCTGACTTCTGTCAGTAAATGAGTTTTAAGTACCTGGGCAATAGAAAAATGCTGCATTATGTGACCAAATAAAGATGTAGTTGAAGTCATTTACAGAGACAGTATAGCTTTATTTTTAGTAATGTGGGCACTGTATGGTTGGCCAGTATTTCTTTTCCTTAAAATATGGTGGCTAAATTTTATTTTTTTTTACAAAATACTCTTAGGCAGGTAGGTGTCCATAGAGAAGCTGCATAGAAAAAGATGTGAAAATCCACAGGGTAACCCACAGTACTTAGTAGTTGATGCATCATTGGGATTTCTTGGGAAAATATACTTCCTAAAACAAGACACAAAATATGGCATAAAATGAAGACTGGGAGAGGAAATAAAATTGAAACCCAACTCCTCCTGACCCTCCTGGCTCCACTCATATTCCCCCTTCTCCATCACACATAGATCATAAATAGGATCATTTGGCTTTAAAGAGAAACAGAACTACAAAATATCAGATTTAGAAGGGACCTCAGAAACCATTTAGTTCAACCAGTGCCAGAAAAAGTATTCCTTGGTGGAACTCAGTACTTCCCAAAGCAGCTAATTCTACTTTTGGACAGTGCAAGTCGTTCAGGAGTTTTTCCTTACTTCTAGCCAAAATGTGCCTCACTTCAATTTCTACCCATTATTCCTAGGCTGGCCCTTAAAGATCACACAGAACAAGTCTGATCCATCTTCCCCAGAAATAGCCCTTGAAGTAAGTATCTTAGCCTGCCCTCCCAACCCTATGCCACAAATCTTTTCTTCTCCAAGTTCAATTTTTAAAATGATGTCTACCTGGAAACACTACCTCCATGTTGCAGAGAACTGAAGTTAAAAAAAAAAAAGCCTTAAAAACTAAATTGGATATTAATAGCCATCCAAAAACGCAGGGATTGGGAATGTTTTTGCTCAAAAGGTAAAATCTAAATTGATTAATTATAGATAGAACTGGACAGAAATGAACCAAATAAATACCAAGGATATTACAAAGATATTCCAAGTAAGCTTGAAAGTGGCCAGAATAGAATAATAGAATATTATAGATATATATAGAATATATATAAAATAGAATAATAAATAATAATAAATAATTTTAATAAATTTAATAAATAAATTTAATTAATAATAAATAATAAATAATAAATAAAATATAAAATAGAATAATCTGACTGCCAGCTAAATCCCAGTTTAGAGACCCTCCAATTGAATAACCTTGGGGGAACGGGGGCTATATGTAAACAAAACACAATAGATTCTTCAAAGCTCAAATAATCCACAGGCTTTGGGGGATTCACAAAAGCATAGAAGCATGAGCTTAACAAACACTCACATCTCTCCCTTTTTTGAAAGAGCAGTTTTCCACAGACCCTTTGTCTTGTCTCTCACAGGGATATGGGCAGTGAGAGCCCCCCTTTCCAGCTAGAAGATCACCACTCAGATAACACAGGAAGGAGAGATGCGTCAGAAGTCTGAGGTGAATGGAAGAGATGCTATCAGCTTTTCAGAATGTTTGCAACAGATCTTTGATCAGAGACAGCCCTTGGCTCCCTACTGAGTTGATGGGAAGTCAAGCCAATACTCAGGCTATGGGGCTGTCATCAGGTTATTATTTCTTTCTCAGAATACTGTACTCCAGAGGTCTGGGTCTCTGAAATGATGAATAGTCCTGTCTACTTCAGTGATTGTTGACTGAGGAAAAGTAGAACTCCTCTTATACATGCAGGCTCAAAAGAATAAGCAAATTTGGCGAATGGCAGAAACAAATTGTAGACATGAATGTAATGGAACATTACTGTGCATCAAGAAACAAGTTTGAAAACTCAGAGAAGCATAGGAAGATGTACATGAACTGGTGCAAAATAAAATAAGCAGAACCAGGAAAACAATACATACAGTGACAACAAGGAAAATGGAAAGAACAGAAAGAAAAGAAAAGAACTGCCTTCTCCTCCTTATTTGTAGAGGTAGAGAACTAGGAGTGGCTGATATGTTGGAAGGTCTACTGAACTACTTTTTTTCCTATTTCCTTTTTTATACTTTGTCACCAAGAGATAAGCAACTAGGTGGAGGAGAGTGCTAGTACTGGAGTCAGGAAGACCTAAGTTCTAATTTGACCTCTGATATTTACTTACTGTGTGAACCTGGGACAAGTCACTTAACTTCTGTCTGCCTCAGTTTCCTCATTTGTAAAATTGAGATAATGATAGCACTTTCCTCCCAGGGTTGTCATGAAGATAAAGTGAGAAAATATTTATAAAGGTACAAATTTTAGAGCAGTGTATAAATGCCAGTTACTTTAATCACCTTTTTTTTGCAGCCTAGATAGAGATATTTTCAGAAATGAAGGTGATGTGAAAACAAAAAACATCACTTTTAGAAATATTTTTTTAAAATAAGCAAACCTCTTTTGCAGACAGTTATTCTTTGCCTTTTTAAAGAGGTTTTAACCACAATGGATATTTTGGGCCAAGAACAAAATAAGTTGGATAGGTGACAAGTTAGAAAGAACCAGAAACACCACTGGTAGTTCTGATCCTCACACCAACTAAAGCAAAAGCAACAAGAGAAATTCAAAACAATGGAGCCTCTATTTCTTCTTCATGCTGAATCTGCGGCAGTATTCTCAAGGTCTAAGAAAAGGAGATAAAGATGGAAGAGAATTCTTTGCCCTTGGCTGTGGAGTGTAAACACTGGTGGCCAACAGGTGCCATCTTGCTGAGGGTGTGGTTTCCTTATCTCCTTTTCCTCCCACCCTTAGTCACTACCAGAACCCTCCTCCCCCTGTGGCTATTGCCAGCTGAGTGACAGCAAGCAAGAGGGCAGGGCTGGGTATCTGTGCGTGACTAGACCACCAAGACAAAAATGCTGCCATATAGCCCTTCTTGGCTCTCACTTTAGAGAACTCTTCCTGTGGTTTCAAAAACAAAAACAAAAAAAACATAACAAACCATAGGCCAAGTCTGAAGCCCAGCAAGCTTTACATTTTCACAGGAAAAACTTTCTTACACAATGAACATGTTACATTACAATCATCCCAATGATCTTTCTCTTCAAAATTTGCTTGAGTATGTAACTAAGAAAAATAACTGAGGTATGGATCTTTCCAAAATAAAACACGGCAACTGTTTTTTAATATTTAGAAAATACAGCTTTAAAAGTATTAGTAACAACAGCTGTTTATGGACCATTTTAAGACTTGCAAAGTGCTTCATTAACATACATTATTTCATTTACCTAGGGAAAAGGAATGATAAATAAATAAATTAATTAATTAAATAAAATTTACCCATTTTACAGATGAGGAAGCTATGGCTCAAACCAGTAAGTATCAAAGGTGTAGCCTTACCTAGGTCTCTCCTGGCCCTCAGTCCCCATCACGATACCTCCAAGGATTAAAACTTAAAAGAAAAAAAAAACAATTCTTCTTTCTAAGGCAATTTTAGTTAAATCAGATAGCTCAAATGAGAAACACAGAATATGTAAAAATACAAAGATTAGATCTAGTTTTTTGCCATTGAGGAAGTCAGCACCTTGATTCATAGATAAAACTGGCATAAGCCATCAGAAGCTAATCAGAGCACTTTCAGTAATCTAACTCATGAGTTAGGTTCACTAAACATTATCCACCAATATTTAAAAATCCATTTGACTTTGTTAAATGAGAGAAACAGAAATTAATGGAGTATTCATACTCACCCTCTTACAGTTAAGACTGCATTTTAGTTCAGACTAAACTCCAGAAATTTAGCTGTGATTCCAGAAGTCTAGGGTGAGATTTAAATGAACACATGCAATGCTAAGTTTATTTAAATCAAATATGATTAAAGTATCTGAAAACTGACTGCAGAAAGCAATGTCCCTCTAAGCAAATAAAATCTTAAAACATACCTGGACAAGGATAGCAAAATTTTGGTTGTATTTCCAGATAATTTAGAGTTCACAGTTCACACCACTGATGCAAGCCAGTGATTTTTAATCACATGTCCATATTGAGAAGGTTACCTTTCATCTTGCCCAGACAGAAAAATATTTAAAGTCAAGACTGGAGGCTGATAGGCCGTGCAAAGAAGTTTGCTCCAGCTAAGGGAACACAGAAAATAGAGCATCTTGTTAAAAACTCTCTCTACCTAATTACTTTCAGCTGTTTGTCATGTGGTCTTAGGACTGAGGAGTCAAGTGATTCCCCCTCCCCCTTTCGAAAACTTACCAAGATTCAATTGTTTGGTCTATTTTTAAGCAAGACATGACTTTACTGAACTCCTTACATAAAGCACCAAAAACTTACCATTTAAAACATTTTTCTAAATCAACATAAGTCTACCATTTGTGTTTTCTAAAGAAAACATGAAAGCAACAAAAAAGACCTATAAAGTTTGCTAAAGATTACATTAGCAACATGGAACACTGAATATATCTTCACACTCAGTTGAAGCACTGGTTAGTTTTACTGAATTCTTTTTTTTCTCTTTCTTTTTTATTTTTCATTACAAGGGATGGTTTGCTGAGTTTAGGGTAGGGAGGGATATATTTGGAAATGAAAGAGATACCAAAAATAAAATACATCAAAACAAATTTCAAACGACAAGAAAATATTTCAGCAATGATTATTATTTCTTCATAATCACAGTGTTTCTTTAGACTAGTAGGGAGTGCAGCCATTCAACTTCCAAGATAAATTAGAGTACCCCTACAGAGTTACATAGAAGAGCTGACTCCAAGAGGAAGGGGTTGTGAGGAGAATGACAGGATTGAAAATTCCATTTAGTTCACTAAGGTGGACACTGCTCCTTTTGGAATGCTATTTGTTTCACTATCCAAGTCATAAATGGAAGAATTAAATAATAAAACCTAAGGTATATTTAGGAACATCAGTTAGCATGCCCTATTTCTAACCCCTACTCATTGTACCAGTCTCACAGCAATAATAACTTCCGTAAAAATGAACAGTTTATTAAGTATTAAAGTTGTTGTTTGTGAATTTAGTAGTCTTCAGTCTCGTCCAGCTCTTTGTGACCCTATTTGGGGTTTTCTTGGCAAAGATACTAGAGTGGTTTGCCATTTCCTTCTCCAATTCATTTTACAAATGAGGAAACTGAGGCAAAAAGGATGATTTGTTTTGCCCAGGGTGACACAACTAGTATGGGTCTATGGCTGGATCTGAACTCAGGTCTTCCTGACTCAAGGCCTGGTGCTCTAGCCAACGTGTCACCTATCTGCTCTTATTAAATATTAATCAAATTAGATAAACAATTTACATAAGTAATCATTTACATTTACAAGTGCCTTAAGTTTTGAAAAATATCTTATAGACATCAACTTATTCTACCCTTACAACAACTCTCTGAGGTGAGTTCTACAGATTTAGATCTTTTTACAAATGAGGAAACTGAGGCTCAAAGGGTCTTAGTTACTTGACTTTGGTCATATAGCTAGTATCAGAGGCAAGAATTGATCCTAAGTCTTCCTTTATCTGTTGTCCTTGGAAAATACTAAAGATCACCTGGCAGGATAAGACACCAGACACTGGTCCTTTCTTGAACTAAAAAGCCAAGCATTCATATCTACTGCAGAAAGCACAACTCCAATGGGCTCGCCATATTGTTCAAATGCTAAACATACGCTTGCCAGAAAGATCATATTATTTAGAATTCACACAAGGCAAGCACTGACAGGTTGGTCAGAAGAAGCAATATATGGACATTCTCAAGGTCTCTCTTAAGAACTTTAGAACTGATTGTATGACCCAGGAGACACAAGACCACCTAACATGGCATACCCTCATCAGAGAAGGTGCTGTGTTCTATGAGCAAAGCAGAATTGTAGTAGCTCAAAAGAAACACGAGATGTGCAGATTTCGAGAATCGACCTCAAATGTTCACATGGACTGTTTGTGCCTGACCTGTGGCAGAGCATCACAAGCTTATATTGGTCTGATCAGCCACAGTGGGACACGCTACAACTTGACTCTAACATGGTGCTGTCATTTTGTTCCTCTTCAAGAACAAAGGACAACAACCAAACAACCAACCTTTATACCACAGTGCCCATCAGTTGCACAAACCTTCCTAGGTTACAAACATAAAGATTTAGAAATAGATATAGATGATATAGGTATAGGTATAAATATATGTATGTATATGACCTCAAATTCAGTTGCATAAAATTCTCCTCATTGGTGGATATTGATTATTCAATGTTCTGTATCTAGGGAAGGAATAGAGTTGGAAAAATCTTGGCTTACAGCTTCAAAGAAAACAAACAAAAAAGAATTTCTCTACCTTTAAGCACCTCTCCCTGAAAAGCATCTAGAAGTATGTGTGTCCTCTCCCCAGTCTGGAGGCCAGAACATCAAGGATATCTTCTCTTCCAAGCTCTCCAGGACTCTGCCCCTCACACAAACACAAAGAAATGAATCTCTTGGGGGCAGCTAGGTGGTGCAGTGAACAGAGTCCTGGAGTCAGGAGGATCTGAGTTCAAATCTGACCTCAGACACTTGACACTTAACTAGCTGTATGACCTTGGACAAGTCACTTAACCCCAACTGCCTTGCCTTCCCCCCTCCAAAAAAACAACAACAATAAAAAAGAAATGAATCTCCACCAATGAGGAGAGTCTTATGCAAATAGTCTTTTATGTCCAGAGTTTTAAACATACATGTATGTAAATTGAGGAAAAGGAATCTAAAAAGTCACTGAATTCTACAATTTAAGCTAGACTTAAAACTGCACTAACACTTTTGGGACATCCAATACCAAATATAAGAACTGAAGTCACAAATATACTATTAATGCAGTGTTATACATTCTAATGGCATTTGAATCATATTGGAATTTCTTCATCTCAAAGTAGAACCATAATAGAAAGTACAGAAAAAGGATGGCGTGTAGGGCAGACTGCTACTTCACATAAATAAGTCACTAATCAGAGTCTAACCACATAAACAAGTGACATCATCCTGAACACTGGGAAAATTGTATAACATTTGAAGAGGTTTTCAGCTTCTGAGATACTATTTGTGCAGGAAAAAAGTGTGCTAGATTTGGAATCAAAGGACTTGATTTACAATCCTGCCTCTGCCACCAATGTGATGTCAAACAATTTACTTAACCTCTCTGGTCCTCAGTTTCCTCATTCATAAAATAAGAAGGCTGAACCAGATGATCTCTAATTCTAAATATACAATGCTATGACTGCCAGCTTTCTAGAAGGATTTGAGGAAACAGCTTCAGGGAAATGAAAATTTCCCCAAACTAATGTGAATTTCTGATTTCTACCAAGGTCTTCACATGCAGATTTCTCTCTACTCATCGTAATTTGGTCTGGTCCAAAGCAGAATGAGGATAGTTAGGAATGAAAACATCAGAACCACTTTGTTTAGGGAGCAGAGATATTCTCTGACATTGCTAGAACTTGATCCTTTGAATTTTTGTTTTTATTTTCAAATAGTGATGCATTTAATTAGAACGGAAAAGGAAGGTAAATAATAGGGAAAAAATCAAGCTGTGGGATTATTCTGAGACCCCAGAGAAGGAAATAAGCATTTATAGAGACCTACTATGTATCAAGCTCTGTGTTAAACACTCTTTACAAACATCTCCTTTGATCCTCACAACAGCCCTGGAAGGGAAGTGCTATTATTATCCCTATTTCACAAGTGAGGAAACTAAGGAAACAAATGTTAAGTGACTTGTCCTGGGTCACACAGCAATTAAGTTTTTGAGGTTGCATTAGAACTCAGGTCAGGAAGACCCAGTGCTCTATCCTGAGCCACACACCCATATGAGAACAAACTCCCACATTCTTACATAATGGTGTAGAAGGAAACAACGGCCAGAAAACTCATGCTCTAAAGCTAATCAAGGTTTCAGCGCCGTCTGCCTGGCGACCTCTCCAACCTCATCTTTATGGTCCCTTTCTCTTGCCAACCCACTGGACCTCACTGCCATTGTTAATCCTGTCTCCCACAGCTCCTTGCCATGGTTTATTCGCCACTGCTACTCCATTCTTTCTCTGAAATAATCCACTGAATTAAATTGCCTATTGTAATTCTTCTCTCCCTCCCAAATTGCTGCCGCTCAATGATTCTCTGAAGCAATGCTGCTGTTATACATTCAAGCGTTCACCTGCTGCCTCTGTCATTTGGTCTCTTAACTGCCTACTTCCACTGACGCTTCCTAAGGAGATTGTCATCCTCAACGATAGTGAGCACATCATCAGCCTCCTGGACTTCCTGGATGGTGCCTCACAGGGCTGCTTAGGAAGCTGCAATGCTTCCCAACAAGTCCCAAGCTCTTGCTCTTAGCTGAGTTAGTGAAACTGAATTCCATTCACCTCTTTCTTGTCTCACAGGGTACAGATACAAGGTGTGTTCTTCCTCACTACTAATGGGAATAAACACACTCCTTTTAATTTACCCTTTCCATTCTTGTCATGCTTCCTTGTAACCTATGCCCTGCTATGTAAGTTGTCTCAAAAATTAAAGTACACTGGAAAAAGGTCTAGCTCTAGAGTCTAAGGATCTGGGTTCAAGTCTTATTTTCTACCAACTTAAATAGCAAACTCTATACACATTAGAGTACTAAGTTCATGGCAGTAGTGGTAGTAGTCATTATTGTGTGACAGTGCAAGGCATTTAGTCTTCTAGGTACTGGTTACCTCACCTATCATCTATAGGGAATATATACACCTCTTTTATTTGGACTCTGCAGAAGACATCACCTATGATGGTGATGACCACCTTTGGCGAACATATGCTCCTAAGTCAAATCCAGTTTTGAAGCATTCGTCAATCTTCAAGGTGTAAAAACTCACTAGGGCAGCTAGGTGACATAGGAGATGGAACTCTGGGCGTGGAGTCAGGAAGACATCTTCTGGAGTTCAAATCTACCCTCAGACACTTGCTAGCTGTGTGACCCTGGGGAAGTCACTTCACCCTGTGAAGTGGCAAACCATTACAGGATCTTTGCCAAGAAAACTCCAAACAGGGTCACAAAGAATCATACATGAGTAAAATGACTGAATAACAACAACAAATGCTCACACCAAAAAATTTAGCAATCCACCAAATAAGACAGCTTGAGTACACCCCTGCATCTCTGAACTCAGCCGATAATGTCAAAGAAGCATCTGAATCACATATATTAGTTTACAGCAACAAAAACTACGTCATTGCCCCCCAGAAATTATAGACAGGTCAACCTTAAGGAGCCAAGATTTTGGGGTCAATGCAGATTATGCAAGGATACAATAATAATGGGAAGCTCTGAAAATCTGACATCTAACTGATACTCTGTAAGATGCTGTCTGGTGGCTAGAATTATACATTAGAAACTCTCTATCAGTCATAAACTAACACGACAAATCCTTACACTACAAATACAGACCTCAAGACATCCTGGAGAATTTCAACAGTTGTACTAGAACCAGACAATTATCACAGCCAGAATTGTTGGCTATAATCTTGCAGACATGACATTGATCCATACATTTTCAAGTTTTTAAAAAGAATTTTTATTGTGAACTTAATCAACAAACACAAATTTCAATATACAAAAAGGAGAAGAAAAGACGTCGAAGAAACTGTGAACTTCTGTTTTTTTACTGAAAAGTAATATGATTCAGGGCAGCTAGGGAGTGCGGTAGAGCACTGGGCTTGGAACCAGAAAGACGCATCTTCATGAGTTCGCATGTGGTCTCTGACACTTACTGCTTGTATGACCCCAGGCCAATCCCTTCATCCTGTCTGCCTCAGTTCATGGTCAATAAAATGAGCTGGAGAAGAAAATGGCAAATCACTCCAGAATCTTTGCCAAGAAAACCCCAAATGGAGTCATGAGGAGTTGGACATGACTGAACAACAAAGCAGTAGTAGTACTAGTAGTAGAAGTAGTAGTAGTTAGTAGTAGTAGTAGCAGTAGTTAGTAGTAGTAGTAATTTTATTTATTTCCTAAGGAAAGTCTACTTCTGAAGAATTGCACAATTAACTGGACATCCAATACAGAAACCACTCATTCTCCTTTTCTTTCTATCATTCAATCAAATTACAATAAAACATTTTGGCAGGGTGAGAGAAGCACTATAAAATACATGCATACATATATATGAATATAGTTGTTTGTCTTCAGTTCTCAAAGAGGACCATGACATCAGGAAAGAGATGTCATGACTTGCAAATGAATTGGATTTAAGTGAGAGAGGTTGTGCAAAGTCACCTCCTCCAGAGCCATGTGGGTCCAGTGGCCAGATATCGATCAGGAGAACAAGAGATGGCCCCAGATATAGTGGGGCCTTTTTAAGGGGCCTTAGCCTTTTTAAGCTAAGGTCTTTCCCAGGTCTCAAGTCTGTCTGAGGCTTGATTAAGTGTAGGAAAGAAATGAGGCAAAAAACAGCCTCTTTTACCAAGTCAAAAAATAAAAATCAATCTGGAAGGGGAAGACCCTTAGGGTATCTGGTCAAAACAGAAACAACTGCTATTTACACTCACTCTGAGCCATCAAAGCCCAGACAATGATAAAGTGTGTATGTGTATGTGTGTGTGTATGTGTATGTGTATGTGTATGTACATATATATATATACATATATATATACACACACACATATAAACAATGCATGTATATATGTATATATGTATATACATATATATCCTTTCAGCAATCAGTGCTAGAATTTATGAGTAGGAAATAAAGTTATCCCAAACTTAATTCACTGTGATGACTCAAGCAGTATCAATTCTCCCTTTTCCTCATCTTTAACACCTGCTTGGACTAGATGGCATTTAAGAAGAAATATACAACAAGCTACTCTACTGAGTTGTGTTCTTTTCTGTAAAAATGTGCATTTTTTAAAAAACATTTTCTTGATGGTCATTTCTTAAAGGTGTATCTATCACTACCCACTAATTGACTGAATACCCTAGTAGAAGTCTTCCCTTCTAACAAATTAATCTAGTTCAGCAAAACAAATCAATCCTTTAGACATGTCTAAGAAGGCATATCTTCTTATGGATCTTTAGATCCATAAGGTAGGTTTCATTCTGTCTTTTGCAGTTACTGTTGTTTCTTGCTTTGATCAGAGTTCTGAACTGATGCAAAATGAAATGAGTCAAATCAGCAATTATTCATTATTTATTAAGGCTTGGGCCAAGTACTGTGGTAAGCAGATCCAGGAGAATAATTTATACTATGACAGCAACAATAATATGAGGAAAAACAACTCTGAAATATCTATAAAAAAAATTAAGGACAATGTTTTCAATAGCATTTTCCTTACCAATACTCATAATCTAATAAGAGAACTAGCAGAAGAAACCAAAGTCATGTGAGAACAGGATGTAGTACCTATTACATCCCTATCATTCTGACTACTACTGGATTTGTCTTGAAAATGCCTTCAGTGAGTCTACAAAAGATGTATGTTCATCCTGATCCTTTTCCTCAATTACAAAAAAGCTGTTGTTTTCTCTTATTGTACAATATAAAGTATGCCAAAAGTCTTAATGCAGTTTTAAGCTTTAATGATTTAACATTTTTTATTTAATTGCTTATGACTACACTAAAACTTCTGGAGCAAGACAGAGAAGGAGAGGCAGCAACTTAGCTGAACTCTCCCAACATTCCCCTCCAAACAACCTTGTAATAAAGCCTCAAATCAAATTTTGGAGTGGCAGAGTCAACGAAAGTTCAGGTTGAGACATTTTTCCAGCCTAAGACAATGTGGAAGGTCAGCAAGAAAGGTCTGTGACACCAGGATTGACCCAGAGCCCATGCAACAACTGCACCAGCAGCAGGCCTTGGAGTGGAGGTGGCTGTGACAGTAGCAGCAATATCTTCAGGAGCTCTCTTGACTAAGAGATGGTAAGAGGGGTTGAACAACTAGTCAAAAAGAGATTGCAGGGGACCCTCCACTGGTAATGCGTACAACTGGCACTGATTTACAACTCTCTTGGCCATACTCAGTTCCAGGGAGAAGAGAAATGCTTGTGGTTGTTCACAATTCACAAGAACTGGGCAAATGGAAGCTAATGACTCCATGAGAAAAAGAAATCAGGGGACCTGGCCATAGTCCCAGGACCAAGAGGAGTACTAGCACTTGTGGTTGCAGGGAAACAGGAGCCCTTTGTAATGGTAATAGGAATTTGAAGATCTTCCCTGACCCTTGATAGGCTTAAGTGAATTTGAGGACCTTCTCTGATTTAAAAATACACTCTGACCCCTATTAGGCTGAATGTGGTCACATGGAGCCTGTGATAGGAGGCTTGTTTTTTCAGGAAAGCCCACACCTTGTTACTTTGTGATTGGGCAATGGGTCATGAGGCCTGTCATGTTCACTGACCTGAAGAAGGCTATATATATATACCCTGATGCTTTGGGCTTTGCTTTGGGCTCGCTTATGGGAAGAGTTGTGTGATTTGGCCAGATGAGACTCTGAGCAGTTGTTGAGCCCTCCAACTTTGAAAACCCAGATGTTGGTGCTTCTCTCTCTAGTAACTAACTATGTATGTATGTAATGGTCAGACAGCTGGAAGCTCTGTCTGTTGAATTGCGTTATTTGCTCTGTCTGTATTTTTTGCCTGCTTGTAACTTATTTGTATTCTCTGAAGTTCAGGGTGCTGACTTTTTCCTCTGAACTAGGTAAATGATATATGTTTAATTAAAATAAAATGGTTAATCCCTTTCTGAGTTGCTTTCCTTTAGAAAAGCAGATCCAGTAACCTGTGCTAGCAGCCATCCTGGGTATGCTAGGGTGCTTGCTGCTACATCCTTCCTGGGTATATACTAGAGCTCAGACTAGGACAGCAGTGAGCACCCTGGATCACACCGCCATGGAAGCATTGAAACGCTTCTCTGAATGTTCTCTGAAAACAGCAGCATGAAAAAAGTCTGAATTTTGGGACAGTGCCTCCCTACCCCCTGGTGAGTAGAGCCTAGCTTTAACATAAAGTTCAAAGGTGAGAAATAGGCTGGAAAAATGGGCAATCAATAAAAAAAGGAACTTGACCATAAAAAGCTGTTATGGGTGACAGGGAAGACCAAGACACAAAATCAAAAGAAAATAGCAGCTACAAATATAACTTAAAAGAAAAATGCTAATTGGATACATGGCCAACAAAAATTCCTGGAAGCATTAGCAGAAACAATAAGAGTGGTAGAGGAAAAAATGGGAAAAGAAATAAGGGTGATGCAAGAAAATTATGAAAAGAGAATTAACAGCTTGGTAAAAGAGGCACAAAAAAATACTGAAGAAAATAACACCTTAAAAACAGAATTGGCCTAATAATAAAAGAGACACAAAGATTCACTGAAGAAAAGAACTCCTTAAAAAGCAGAATTAGTCAAATGGAAAAAGAGGCATAAAAGCTCACTGAGGAAAATAATAACTTAAAAATTAGAATTAGGCAAATTGAAACTAATGTCTCTATGAGAAATCAAGAAACAATAAAACAAATTCAAAAGACTAAAAAAAAATAGAAGAAAATGTGAAATAACTCATCGGAAAGACAACTGAACCAGATAACAGATTGCAGAGAAATAATTTAAGAATTATTGGATTTTTTGAAAGCCATGATCGAAGAAAGAGTCTAGATATAATATTTTAAGAAATTATCAAGGAAAACTACTCCAATATCTTAGATTCAGAAGGAAAAATGGAAATTGAAAGAATCCACCAATCTCTCCTAAAAGAGACGGCAAAATAAAAACTCCCAGGAATATTATAGCCAAACTGCAGAGCTTCCAGTTAAAGGAAAAAATATTGGAAGCAGTCAGAAAGAAACAATTAAAATATCATGGTGCCACAGTCATGATCATATAACATTTAGCAGTTTTAATGTTAAATAAGCAAAGAACTTGGAATATGATATTCTGGGAGACAAAATATCTAGGATTACAACCAAAAAGAACCTACCCAGCAAAACTGAGTATAATCCTTCAAGAGAAAAAGACAATAAAAGAGCAGACTTCTAAGCATTCCTAATGAAAAGACCAAAGCTAAATAGAAAATTTGACATTCAAACTGAAGATTCAAGAGAAGTGTAAAAAGGTAAACATAACAGAGAAATCATAAGTGACTCAATAAGGTTAAACTGTTTATATTATTGTATGGGAAGATGATATATATAACTCCTAAGATCTTTATAATTATTAGAGCAGTTAGAAGGAGTTTACATGGACAAAAGTCATGGATGTGAATTGATTATGTTGGAATGATCTCAAAAAAAATGAAGAGGTGAGAAAGAGGGATGCATTGAGAGAAGGGGGAAGGGAGAGGTAGAATGGGGAAATTTTATTCACATAAAAGAGGCACGCAAAAAAAAGCTTATACATTGGAGTGGAAAATGGAGCGAGTAGCAGGCAATACTTGAACATCACTCAAAGTGGAATTGGTTCAAAGAGAGACAAATATATGCACACATTCAGCTGGATATAGAAATCTATTTTACCCAACAGGGAAATAGGAGGGGAAAGGGATAAGAGAAAGGTGGGGTGGAGGTGAAGATAGGGCAGATTAAGGGAGACAGTGGTCAGAAGCAAAACAAACTTTTGAGTAGAGACAGGATAAAGAGAGAGAAGGATAAACATTAGAAAATGGGATGATGAGAAATGTACAATTAGTAATCGTAACTATAAATAAGAATGAGATGAGTTCACCTACAAGGTATTTATTTAATGGAAGATTTGAATAGCAACCTTCCTGACTCAGAACTTAAATGTGTAGTAGAAGGAAAATAATAAGCTTAAGCCAAGTTCTGATCTAAGCACAGATTGCTTTTGCTACAAAAGTCATCATCATTAGCTAGTCACAAGCATGGCATGGCTTCCCATGTGGAGAGTAAATGTAGGAGAAAATATAACAGTCCCTAGAAATATTAAATTTTCTTTCCACATTCTGGCAAAAAAAACATTCATTTGCTCATGAAGGGCTGGAAAATGATTCATTAAGTACGATAGTTCCTTCCTCACATAATAATTGAGGTTGATATCTTCTAAACAGATTATGTAGTATTTCCTATCTCAAAAATATAAATACCAGTCTTTCTACTAATTGAATGATAAATAACTCTACTATTGCAGCATGAAGGAAGTTGCTAGCACTCATGTCCTACAAGGGAAGGAAGTTGCTTGAGATAATTGTGTAAGTTGAGTAAGATAATGGAAGACAATTGCAAATATAGACTTAGAAAGCCAAAATAGAGGGCCCCTGCAGAGGGTAACAGGGATGAGTGTCTCTGGGTTCAGAACCTGGTTACTGAAATAGCCATATCAAAAGACAAGACAGACTTCTCTAATCATACCTCACAAACCCTGATCTAGGCATTTCACACTTAACTCTGCTATTCTTTGACTTAATCTTAGTCTCCCAAGAGCCAGCTTATATCTCCACAAAGTCTACTGGCATCTAGACTAAAGATAGGGTGGGTGAATGGATTTAGGAAATAGATAACTACAATTCTGCAAAAGCACATACCCATTGTGTGAAGACTGCAGTCAATAACAGGTCATTTTTTGCATAAATGTTTCCAAGGAAAGTAGGTGACTAGCTTAGGTTTATTCTGGCCATATCACATAAGTTACAAACCCACGGGCAGTCACTTTAAGCCTTATTTTGATTGATACAGATGGGTGGAAAGAATCACAGAACATCAGAGTTAAACATGACTTAAAGATAACCTAGTCCAAGTCCTCTCATTACATAGCAGAAACAAATGCCCTAAAAAGTTGAATGGTTTCTCTCTAATCAATGGCAAACACAGGAGTCATAAGTTATAATATATAACTCGGAGGATCAGCATTTTCTCCAGTATCTTCATCAATTCAAATGAATTGAACATAGATTTATTAAATGCCTATTATGTTCAAAGCACTGTATTGGGGTCGGGGATACAAAAAAACAAAATCAACATAGCTCTTGTCCTTACGGAGATTATAGTATAATGGGACATAGTAGGAATAGGGACCTCAGCAATGCAGGGACCTCTACAATTTATATAGTCCTACAGAGTTGCCAATCAGGCTGCACATGGCACCCCAGTGCTTCCCAAGTGCCACTAGAACCACATTAAAATGTATTTGGAAAATATTTAGTAAAATAAATAAAAATGCAATAAAACATAGATAACATTGCATTTTAAAACCAGGTCACCATGCAGCCTACAGGGATTCTTATGTACAGTTTGGCGGCCCCATTTTTATTTGAGTTTGACGCCACTGGCCTAGAACACTGAGAGATTAAGTGGCTGACAGTGTCACACAGCCAATGTGTGTCAAAGGTAGGACCTGAACACAGGTCTTAATGATGCTCAGAATCTCTCTCTATCCAGTACACCATGCTGCCTGACACTGTACCTATATATAAATAGATAACGATACAAGATACAACATAAAATGGCAGCTAAGTGGTGCCATCATGCAAAGAGCATCAGGCCAGGAGTCAGGAAGACTCATCTTCTGGAATTCTGATCTCACCTCAGACACTAGCTGTGGGCAAATCACTTACCCCTGTTTGCCTCCGTTTCCTCATCTATAAAATGAGCTGGAGAAGGAAATGGCAAACTACTCTAGTATCTTTGCCAAGAAAACATCAAATGGGGTCACAAAGAGTTGGACATCAAATATATAATAACAAAAGCCCCACTTTCCTCATCTGTAAAATGGAGATAATAATAGTGTCCACCACATGGGGTTTGTTGCAAAGTTCAAATGGGATAACCTATGTCAGGTCCCTGGCAAAGCTTAAAGTCCTACATAAATGCTAGATACTGTTAACTATGAAAATGAAATTAGATTAGATTGTCTCTAAACTTCCTTACAGCTTTAAATACTATGATCCTAAGAATGAACAACTTGCCTATGAATGAACAACATTTGGCTTATGAAATAAATTGTAGTTGTGTTGTTCTTTTCCTTTTCTTTTCTTTTTTGAAGTGGAGGAGGCAAGGCAATTAGGGTTAAGTGACTTTCCCAAGGTCACACGGCTAGTAAGTGTGTTGACCGTCTGAGGCCGAATTTGAACTCTGGTCTTCCTGACTCTAGGGCCAGTGCTCTATTCACTGAGCCATCTAGCTGCCCCTGTGTTTTTGCTTTTCTGAGAATAAAGTATTTAGATGAAATATTTACTTTCTCCCAGACCTGCTGCTTTAATGCACTATAAGTCATACTACATTAGTTTCACTTTCCATGATATTTCTAAAAGGCTATTTCTTTGTGGAACAACATCTAAAACAATATCTAAAAAAAAATAAATAAAAGTATCTTGGAGTATACCCTCCTTAACAAACTGGCTTGCCAACAGTTACTGTCTGGATCAGCAAATTTCAGAATATACCAAATATAATTTCTTTATCCAGATATCAAAATGGGCTCATGATTAAGAAGTCGTTGGTCTTTTTTTTCCTCTCCCGCCACCCCAATCTCAAAGAGAGACTTCAGTTTAACAGGAAGCTTCAGGGTGGATGAACAAATGCATTACCATTTCCTTAAGTAACTCTTGTGTCAGGGATGTCTATGGCATAAAAAGCCCAGTTTACCTTATCACACTTATCTTAGCTGGAAACCCCACTGAGAAATATGAGACATTCTGTTGCACAGACTAGCAGGCCTGGCTTGTACACTCTTGTAGCTCAAGTCACCATACAATATTTAATATCACAGGTAACATTAGAACAACAACAAAATAAACAAACTGGGAACAATGGCTATAACTGATTCCTGTTCGCTCTTTGGGGAAATCAATTTCACAAATCATGTGCTAAACCATCAGAAAAGTAAAGCTCTATTTATAGACCAAACTAGCTAGAAAAAAAATCTAATAGCAAAAGGATTTAATAAAGACATAAAGTAAATAAGAGGAAATTATGTAGTAGAATGATGATTCACAAAGAAGTATCATCTCCTACATGTCCTAAAGGGGATACAGGATAGAAACTCTCTCAGAGAAAATTTATGCCAGGGTAGAAAATTAGCTTTCTATACGCAGGCAGAGAGAATAAGGAAATCTCTCATCTATTCTCAATATGCTTTCAGTGACCAATAAGCAAATCTACCACACACAGTACCTTGGAACTAGATTTGCATGGGCTCCAGGATACAAGTGTATGGGATACAGAGATCCCTAAATCAATTACTCGGAGACATCTCAAGGTGAAAGTAGAGAAAGATCTCTTTATTAGAATCTCGCGAGAAGCGGGCAGTCCAACCACTGAAAAATCCAGAGGGGGGAGGCCGTGGGACAAAGGCAGAAGGGTTAATTTATGCTAGCCAGGTGAGTGAGGGTAGAGTTTGGGAGGGGTTAAGGCTTAAAGGGACATGCACTTTCTATATTAACTGCACAAACGCATTGCCTATAACTCACTGGGAGAAATTTGAGGTGGAGTGAGGGGGGAGGTGTGGTTTTTGCCTTGACATGTCACTAGGTAACTTCTGGTCAAGGATGAGTGACATAGGCCCAACATGGCTTATTGGGAGTATAAGCTTAGTTGTTTCAAAAGATGCCAAGTCTGGAAGCTAGACTGATTAGGGATTCAGAAGGTCCCATCTTGGGAGGGAGTCATCTCTCTGATAGTGTTTTTCAAGATTTCTGGGTGCACCTGGCCACTAAGGACAAAGGAGGTCTCTAAACTAAGCATTTGTTGATTAAATGCTTGGACGATGTATTCATGGGAAGCCACTAGCTCAGGGAAGAGGCTTTGAGGCTGGGGGCAGGGGAGAGGCAGAATTAAAGTTAATGCCTTTATGGTGGGGAAAGAGTATGTCTTTTACAACTTAATTGCGCAGGCTTGTTACAAACTGATGTTACATACATAGGTACCCGACACAAGTGAGATTTTACAAACTGAGGTTACAACAAAGCATCCCAGATCTTATCATTTCCCCTTAACAGATAAGACACAAATTCATTTGGGGACAAGGGATGAAGGTCTCAGCTCCCCAAGCTGCTTCACACTGAAAAAGGTCATAGAGCTGTCCCTGTCTCTCGGGCCCATCAGTCAAGGCAGCGGGGGGGGGGGGGGGGGGGGGGG
>CM053582.1:448015962-448107268 GCA_028627135.1 Pseudochirops cupreus
TCTGCAAGTGGAGGATGGCTGAACCTAGAAGATACAAATCTAGCAAAGAGAGTAAACAAACAAGAGCCTAAAAAAAAGTAGGAGAAAAATGACCAGAAGTAGAGTGAGCATGGGCTAGTATAACCCATTACTCAGACTATTTAACTGTCCTTTCTATTTCTACATGCTACATAGACTGGGTACCTCATAAGATATTCTTCACTAACATAGCTGTAGACCTTAAACAAAAGAGGTTTCTGACTTAAACCTCACAACTGAATAGCAGACATACATCCCTGTTTCACAAAGCTTGTCTATCCTCTAATTATCTTCACTTTGGAAAAGAGAGATACTTCAGAAATTGAATCTTTTACATATATACTCAGTTACAAATGTTAACTTCTGCGTAGTTCATGGAATAACTACAAATTCATATTGGAACAGCAAACACTGTTCTGCTTTACAACTCATTTTATCAATTTAGCAATACTCAATTAAAAACCTGGTAAACCTTCAGAAATTGTCACATAAGATCTTTCAAAATATCTTTTCTAACAGTAAGGGAGATCAAAGTAACACAATGAGAATAAAAAGCAATAAGCTAGGGCTATAGCAGTTCCTGTGCAGGCCAGATCTGGAGAAGCTGTCTGCATCTGATGTTGTCTTTGCCAGATCCCTAGGCTCAGGTATTCACTCAGGAACAGGGATATTCAGTCAGGCCTGACAGGGGCTCACAGAAACATGATTTAACACCAAAGGCACATAGAAATGGTTCCGTTTCCTAGCCATGCAAGGCTAGGTTTACACAGTATCACAAGAAGTTCAGTTTTCTAGCCACACAGGGCTAGGCACAAACATTACAATAAAGTTTCACAGACAGTTACAACATTGCATCAAAAATCCAAATTTTTGATCTTATTACCAAACATGCTCAAGTTTTGAGTTTCCATGATAGAGAAATTTTTGAAAGCCAATCTTATACACCTACATAGTTTTTTAGAAGATTCAATCTGATCCTGTTGCTTTCCTCAAAATTTTAGAATCAAGTTACAAAACTTTCTGCTTTCTAAAAATACTTCCTCACATATTCTCAACATACTTAAACCTTTCAAAACTAATGTCAATTATCTGGAGACAGGAGGGGCTTGGATAAACCTTCATTTGTCCCCAAACCTTCCTACCTGTCTTTCACCTTTCCCATCAAACCTATATCTGTCTTTCCAAATCCCTCAAAACCATTATCCAGTTTATTCAGCATTCCTTCACATTTGTGAACTACAAAACAAGATGGTTCATATCTTTTACTGACTACTTGCTCTGATCATAGAAACTTGCTATAGAACGGATAAGCAGGGACATATGACATTCCAAATATGACAGGATAAAACATCCTTGGCTCTGTTTAAATTCAGGTAAAGTCACAGATATCCATCCATGTAGTATCAGTACCACCTCACAGCTAGACTCAGGAATAGGTGGGAAACATTCCTTTTCAAAGGAATTTCATGGGCAAACTGAGCCAGAAGGGGTCCCATCCCAGCTGAGGCTAGGATTGTCCCTTCAGCTTTTACCAGATGTAGACTTCCACTGGTATTTAACAGCATAGGATCACATGCCCTTTGAGTAGCTTGTGACATTAGATGCAGGCACTGATTTATGCAGGCAACCATACCCAAATTCAAACTCCAAAGAAAATTTAGTTATGGTCCCAAATGCCTGTTACCTCAAACAAGAAGTTTCACTAATCACAGCTTAGAGCCAGTTCTCTTATTTATTTATTTTCCTTATGGCACTGAAGCCAAAGGTTTTATATACTTTAGCAAATGAGAGACCACACTTTGTCCTACACACAAGCTTCCCAAGAATCTATTTCCTGTATTTTCAAAGTGAGCATAACTGCAGCACAAACATCTCGTGTTCGGGTAGACTGCATCCCCCAAATCAAGTTGATGTTGTTTCTCTTTCCATGCAAGGCTATTCACAAATATCCACAAGCCTATCCCTTCCCCTACTGCTCCTTTTCATGTAGCCCTCCATTTCTTCCTCCCCTTCTTGTCTTTGTTTTCTAATTCTTCACTTTCTTACAAAATCCTTCAGCTAAGCATAAATGTACTGGTATTCTTTATGGACATAAGAAGCTTTCTCCCATGGGCCCCTTTACCTAATCATTATGAGCACTTCAATCCATGTTGGAAAGTCTCTATTAAGGGTAAAGGCAATCTCTGCTCTTATTACATACAGTTATAAAAACTCTGTGCCCTGGTAGACAATAATTCACTTGCTCTAATCCCATTTTAAAAGACTCCCGGGGCTCAGTTTACAGCTTGAATCAAGTATCTCTTAAGTTCTCCATTTCCATTTTTCCATGTCCATTCCAATTTGGCTTGCAGGAAGTTGAGTAGAGTGGAAATAGAGCTGGCTCTGGAATCAGAGGAAATGGGTTCAAATATTGCCTGTGATGCTTACTACTTACTACCTGTGTGACATTGGGCAAGTCATTCCTCATCTGTAAAATGTGGGGGTTGAACTACGCGGCTTCTGAGGCAGATAGGTAGTGAAGTAGATAGAGTCAAGAAGACCTGAGTCCAAATCTGGCCTTAGGCACTTACCATGGGCATGTCATTTAACTTCCTCTTGCCTCAGTTTCCTCAACTGTAAAATGGAAATAATAACAGCACCTCCCTTGGAAACAGTATCTGTAAAGCATTTAGCATAGTGCCTGACATATATGTGTGTATACATATGTGTGTATGTATATATTTGGCTCTATATAAATGCTTATTCCTTTACCCTTTCCCTTTCAGTCCCAGATCTATGAGCCTGTGATCCTATAACTATGAAAACCTTCTCAAAGGTATTAGCCTAGGAACTAACACTGGGAACTATTCTCCTGTAGACTTGTTGTGGAATTAGGTAGCATTTGAATTATATAACCTTTGGTTCCCTTTGTTAGGAATGAAGGTTACAACATCCAGAACAAAAAAATGAAGTGCTGTTGGATCTTCTCAAGAGGTGGCGCATTCCTCCTCACCAAAAATCTCTTACACTGCTACTGCCTTGGAGTGTCAGCAAATATCCATTTAGGGTAGGTGTTCTTAACCAGGGTTCTGTCAGTCAACAAACAGTTAAATATATAGGATAAATTGGAGATAATCAACAAAAGAAAGGCATTAGCATTAAGGAGGCTCTGGAAAAGTTTCTTGTGGGAGATGGGATTTTAGCTGGAAGATGAAGGAAGTCAGGTAAGCAGGAAGCAGAGATGAGGAGGGACAAAATTCCAAGCATTGGGGAACAGCTGAAGAATAAACAGATGGAGCATCTTGTGTGTGAGGCCAGTGTCATTGAATCTGAGAGTCCATGAATGGGAGTAGGAGGCCTATGAACTTGGTTCTCGTTTTTCTAAGTATTCCAATAACTGTATTTCAATATAATTTTTCTCTTTTGTAATCCTATGCATTTAATTTTGTGCATTTAAAAACATTCTGAGAAGAGGTTCACAGGTTTCACTAAACTGTCAAAAGGACTCATGACACAAAAAGGTTAAGAATCCCTGATTTAGCTTAACTTTTGCTTCATTTCAATCTTTCCACTCAGCTTAGGAGGACGTTCTTCCTCAAAGAATTGTTACCTGGTTCTCTAGGGACTGCCAGATCACTTCAATTACTCTTCAATTCATTTCTAAGAGACACTGGAGGATATTATACAAATCAACTGCGTGCATACACATACACTCTTAATAAACAACCATTACCATAAATTCGACCTAGGAAATTATTTGACAGGCCATATTGAAATTTTAATTAATAATTTATTGCCATATGTTATTTAGTCCCTGGTTCACCACTCTCCAGGTAAAGTCAAAAGAGCTATAAAAATTATATCTCCTCCAAATATAATATGATAATTTTTTATCCAACCAGTTTCATGTCTTTTTCTTAAAACAGCAGCTCTCAACCTGTGGGTTATGTTCAATTTAAATACATCCTGCATATCAGATATTTACATTACAATTCATAACAGTAGCAAAATTATAGTTATGAAGTAGCAACAAAAATAATTTTATGGTTGGGGGTCACCACAACATGAGGAACTATATTAGGAAGGTTGAGAACCACTGTCTTAAAAGATATAGGGGGTGACTATACAACTATGCCTAATCAGTTATAACTGGTGAGACATGTACCCGACTGGCATAACTGTTGTTTCCAGGGCCTGGTAGACAAGCTACAGTAAATCAGACCAGTGAGATATTTTGGTCTCTAAGCAACCACTTTTTATTATAATGCTTTGACCCAGCAGCTGGTTAGGCTATATATGAAGTCATCAACGAAGCTATGAAAAACAAGATCACAGTCTTCGAAATACCATAGCCTGGTTGATAGGGAAATAAAAGTTCATGTCATTGGTTTTCAAGGTTCTCTTTCTCAACAAGCACAGCTAGCAAAAATGTGAATGAGCCTCTGAAGGACAGCACCCACTCAACCCCCCACACCTACCTGCAAGAGTGAGTGCCATATTTTTCTTCATACTCATAAATGTATCCATAATAAAAGAGTCTATCACCAAACAACGGGATCTCAGAAGAGTCATATGTGCCTTTTGAGTAGTCATTTGAGTGCTATTTGATAGAAGGGCACTATATTAACCTGGGTCCATGGAAGGAGTCTGAGGGTAGATTTCAGGGGGTATATGAACTTGAATAGAAAAAAAAAATTTGTATCTTTGTTATCAGTAACCTTTGGCTTCCCTAGTGATCCTATGTATGTTATTTTATGCATATAAAAACAAAACATTATTATACGAAGGAATTCATAGGATTTACTAGGCTGTCAAAGGGGTCCATGACACATAAAAGGCTAAGAACCCCTGTTGGCGTGGATTACATAATATTAGAAGTGCTATAAGGCTAATACTCTTCACCTTAAAGCATATACAGAAATGTGAGTTATTAATTAATATTGTTATCACAATAGGAGAAACAAAATGAGAAACTATCATACCAACAGATGGGGTGGTAGAGAAACTAAAATATTCCATTTTACTCTTTCTACAGTACATCATTTCTAAAACCTTTATCAGAAAGGGAAAAAAAATGAAGTTGATGGTCCTTGAACCTTGTACAACCAATACTAGTCACCACAGGGAGACTAGGAAGCAAAAAAACGAAAACAAAAAAATCCAGAATACTTAATGCTGTCAAAACTTGGCTCTGTTATCATTAAACTACATTGAAAGACCTTTTACCTTTCTGTCAGGGTTTCTCCTGCTCATCCGTTCCCAATTCAATTCATCAATGCAATTTAATTCATCAAATTTTTATTAAACTCCCCACTATGCGCAAAGTATAATCAGAACAGGACGCTGGTGTGTCATGCAGCATGAGAGATGAAGGGCCTGAGCTACACTGATATCCACACAATGTGGGCAGATCCGAAAGAAAGCCTTCAGTACATTGGGAAGATCAGAAGATGTGTAGACGTGAGTCATGTAGGATGAGAAGGCCAGGACCGACTGAATCAAGGCATTGTAAAAGCTTAAAGGATTCCAGACCACAGATACATCCCAAACATCCTTGACCAGAAGGCAAAGGCATCAATTCTGTCCATGCATCCTGGGGCAATGGGGCAAGGGACATGAAAAGAAAGAGTCCTTCTCTGTAACAAATTTGCTCTAAAAACTCATAAAGAGATTTTTGCTTAGAGCCTCAGTCTTAAATTTGTTCTGTCATTTTTCAGTAATTTCTGACTTCATGACTCCACTTAGGACTTTCTTTGCAAAGATACTGGAGAGGTTTGCCATTTCCTTCTCTAGCTCATTTTACAGATGAGGAAACTGAGGCAAACAGGGTTAAGTGATTTGCCCAGGGTTACACAGCTAGTGTCTGACGCCAAATTTGAACGCAAGTCTTCCTGACTCCAGGTCAGGGACCCTATGCACTGCGCCACCTAGCTTCCCCAAGTCTTAAAACACTCTTAAGTTTTAGTCTTTCAGTATTACTGTACCAAATCTATGATAACGTCTCTTTCATTATAGATAAAAAGAACCCATTATGTTAAGGGGGGGGGGGTTATCTCCCATTTCTGCAGTGAGGCTATACATGATCTGTCTTCCCTGATAAGATAAAATCACAACCAGGGCTTAAATAAAAAACCACAACAAATTCCAAAGAGGGGAGATGGAGCGCTATAGGAGTCCAGAGGAGATGAATGCATCTTATGCACCATAAAAGAAATCTGACTTCAGAATCTTGAGCAAAAAGTAAAGACTGAAGTTTCAAAAAGTTCACTGCAATTGAGTAGGAAATGGAGAAAATGGGCAATGAAGAGCATCTTTAGTCTTTTCCTCCCCAGTATTCAAGGAACACACAGGATGCATCCCTAGGAGTCAACAGAGCTGTCCAGCTCTCCTCTGCCCTGCCCAACTTGTTCACTCTAGGAGAAGAGGCGCACACCTTTGTCATTCACTGTCAGAGACAAATTCCACCCATCCACAAAATGAAACACCTTCCCTTCTTCCCCTTCCCTTCTCCCTCCATTGGCAGAGATCTTGGTAGAGGATAGGTAGCATTTGTGACTATATCTGTCTTCCTTTTTTAAATGGACAAAACTTTTTTTCTTTGTATATTGAAATGCTTGTGTTTGTTGATTGCTCAGTTCACAAAAAAGAGTTGGTTTAAAAAAAAGTAATAACACACCATTATCTTCATTTTTCCTGTCTTATACTTCTCTTCTATATACATTATAAATTTTGTGGGCTGCAAAACTCTGATGTTTGCTCTCACTAAACCAATAAATGCTTTGTAAGCCAACACATAAGGTAACAGCCTACTGTCCATACTTAGGTCATCTCATTGTTTATAAACTGAGGTTTTGGCTACTAAACATTGACTATGGCTCCTAAGTTCTAACCAAAGGCAAAATTCCTCTTGGTTCCAGTGGTCTATTTTCAGAGGTGAATTTTGTTTTACAAGGTACAGGTTTGAGGAGCTAAAGTTTCCCAGTATGCCAAGCAGCAAGAACAGTGGGAGACCGATGGAGAAAGGTCAATTCAATTCATTAAACCTTTATTAAACTCCTATTGACCAGATCACTTTTATATTTCTAGGAAAGATAAAATACAATTTAGACAGAAGAGACATTGCCCTCAGGAAACTAAAGTTTAATAAGAATATGTCATATAAAAAGGGGGAAGAGTAAGGGAAAAATAATTTTCCCTTAGTGTTTACAAGGTGCTTTTCTCAAAAGAACCTTGTGAGTAGATCAGTAAAAATCCTGTATCCGTTTTAAGAGGGGGCAAAACATAAAGGGGTTTGGGGAGTTGGGATTGGAGCCCAAGTCTCCTGATTCCAAATATGATTTTTTCCCCATATACCTTACTGCCTGCCAACAGAAATTCACTGTAATATTTATCTAATTCTTCTTTACAGAGACTATTTTATTCACCACAAAAAGCACCTAATAGCCTAGAAGTTCTGAATAGCACAGCATAAGAAGGAAATACTAATGGGAAGAGAGACTACTGAGCAGGCCATGAACCACCAAAGAGCTTAGAATCCCACTACCATCTTCCTTTTCTATGTCAGAGAAAGGAGACATATGACACTCTGGAATGAACACACACGTGTGCGTGCACGAACACACGCACACACGCGCACACACACACACACACACACACACACACACACACACACACACACTAGTATGTGACTTACTGGGATGCTCAGAAGAAGGGTTTTGGCCTTAAAAGATGACTCCAGACATCTGCACAATCTCAAAGCCAAAGTCTGGATAAACCCCATTGTAGAGAAGCTGGCTGAAAGAATGACATTCCTGTTCTGCCTAGGATCAAACTCCAACTCTTCAGGTCGTAAAGGAATAAAGTGAAAAGCAAAATAAGATGTGTAGAAGAAAGAAAATCTCGGGGCTTTCCTCCTTCCTTCCGGTCTATATTTCTAAGTTCTTTCTCTGGAGGGGGACAGCCCCTTTCCAACATTTGGATACATAGCCCAAGGTAGATCTTAGCTCTGTCCTCCAGTCTTCCCTTATCAGTCAAGTCTCCCACTCAAACCAACCAGTCTCCTTAATCTGGAATCCATCCCTTAGACTTCTATCTTCTGGCCAGCCCTAGATCGCCTCCATTACACAGGTGTCATCTCTCAGAGGATGCCCTGAGGGATTTAGAGCTCCCAAAAGCAAATTTTCCTCCAGGTTCAGCCCAAGAAAGCCCCAGGGCTGGAGCTCTAGGGGTGAAGCAGGGCACCTCTTCCCACTCCCATTCTTTTCCAGACTGATCTCCCCAGCCCAAGACGAAACACTCGCGGGTCCTATCCCACCAACCACCATAATCCGCAATCACCCATGAAAAAATGTGAACCGTCTCCCTACAACAACACTAGCAAGATGCTCATCACTGCTTCTCCCACCCAGACTACAACACCCCAGCCCCCACACTCTGGGCGGATCTCGTCCGTAGGGGACGGGCTAAGGAGATCTCTGCCTTGCCCTTACCTCTCTTACAGTGTCCCGTCGTCCCGAAGCAGCTGCAGGTCCACGCTCAGTGCGCTCAGCGCCCACTCTGCCTCCTGCCCTTTTTTGGGTCCCTGGCGGGTATGTTCCGTCCGGCCCCACATCACTTCCCGTAAAGGAGCTGAGAGGTGGGGGCGGGTCCTCCTTTCTTGCCTACACCTCCCTCTTCCTCCTCCTCACCCGCAGGGTACCTCCCCACCAAGGTCTTCGGCCCCTGTGCCCACGTGGGAAGTTAGGTGCCTTCGGCATCTTCTGATCTCTCCCTCCTGGGGAAGGAGGGATGGATGGAGCCCCGAGCCAGGGCTGGGACTGGCCCTGCACCTGCTGCACGGGAAAAGTAGGAGAGGCTAGAAAGAGGACCCCGCCTCCGCAGCTGGGTAGAAGCCACCTGGAACTCGGGAAGGGGCGGGGGTGGACCAGTGGGAAGAGGGGAACCCTGAGCTAGGGTTCCTGGGCTTTGCTGCAGATTTCCTGTCACCCACACAGGAAGGTCTTCTTGGCCTTGGCTGCAGGGGAGTAAATGGTGTGAGGCTTCTACCACAGCTGGAACTGAAGATTTTTTAGTTGGGGTGAAGGAAAGGGTTAATGTTCAACTGAGGAGAAATGGAGGAAAGGCTACCGTTTAGATGAGTAGAGGGTAGGAAGGGAATGAACATACAATGATCCATTTCTGTCGCACTGTGGCATTTTATTTAGTCACTCCTTATTAAACTTGTATGTGCTTTCCCAAGAGCCACTTTCAGAAAACGATTCCGAGGGCACAGACCAGTGCGTCACACTCTACTGCCAGAGCGTGGTTGACCCGAACCCAGCCCTGGCTGTCTTTGAGGAAAAGCCCTTGGTCATTTCACCTCCCTTTGGGTCCTAAGCCTAGGATTTCCGCTCAGAACATAGGCGCTCACTGAGCATAGTAGATAGCTATGCCCCCTTTCATCTTTTATTGGTCTCTAACTTCTGAGTTTTGTCAGAATTACTCAAGACCTTTTCTTCCTGCAGAAGGGGGAAGGCAATGGCATTCTGTTGTGAAAGGGAATCAAAGGTGGCAAAAGAAATAAAAAAGTCAGGAAAAGAAATATGAGCACAAACCATGTTGGTTATAAATGCAGTTCTTCCTGGTACGAGCTAATTCAGTTTAAAAGCAACTTAAACTGTGACAGAAACAGGACGCATGGCCTGATTGTGTAACAAAACCAGATAGAACAAAATTGGTGAAATTTGTAAGCGTTTGCTGCCACCCAGTGGCTCATTCTTATTTCAGTTTCGTTTCTCTAAACCTGTGATTATTGAAACCGCTGGACTGCTGGGCTCCTATTCAAAGACACCCTATTGTTCATTGTTGGTACTGGAGTCAAAATGATATGTGCCGAATTGCAGCTTATAAAATAAGTCACTACTAGTAACTTGTTGATGAGAAAGCCCTTCACCTGTACCTAAAGACATCTGGAAAGACCAAAGAATATCCCAGAGGCTCTGTATTTTGAATAAATCCATTCTTGGCAATTTATTCCCTGCCCAAACCAGTTTTCTCCCACAGGAACCTCCATGGGAAATAGTGTAAATTGAAGGAAAGAAAGGTTCTGGATGTCTGGGAGGTGGATCCAAGGTTCATTTCAACCCAAACTATACTACCTTTCCAGAAGAATTAAATAAAGAGGCTGAGAAGCTGGACAGGAAAGCAACCCCAGCTAGCAACTGAGTGGACTATATCTGCAGGTACAAACAGATCTCAGAAAGCTCTCAGAGAACTTAAGCAGCCTCCCACGATTGTATGGGTTCTGACTAGAGACACTGCCTACTCTTGGCCTTTCATAATTCTCATCTTCCTTCTCCACATCTGACCAGATATTCCAATTCCTGTCAGAAGAACCTGGACCTCTGACTGACAGACCAGTTCACCCTGGTCCCACAACAATGCTGCTCTCCAGCCACCTTCGTGAGCCATGTCTCCACCCTTGTACCATTTGACCATCTCTGCTTTCCACCTCTAACACTGGAAACTAGTTCAAGACTACTGTTCCTAGAAAGTTGACATCAGTCAATTGCTCAGTGACCCCATCTGTGGGATTTCCTAACCAAAACACTATCTCCACCCATCAGTCCCTGACAATATTGTCTTCCTCCATTAGAACTTGAGCACTTTGAGGACAAGAACCATCTCTCCCTGCCCATCCTGTAACTTGCACATATGAGAAAATTGTTTAATTGAGTTGAATCGTGAAAAAAAAAATCAGGTTTTAGAATATGGGAGGCCATAGTCATGACCACTAGAAGTGGGAAAGTGAATACAATTGGTTTATTAAAAGTGAAACACAAAAGGAGATAATCTCTAAAACTGCTTATACTCCTCTAATATCAACATATTAGCCCATATTGAATCACCTTTTGAGCTCATGTGTTTGTGTATCTGCAGGCCCCAGTTAAACCATAAGCTCCCTGAGGGCAGGACTCTGGTAGTTTCCAGGAGCCAGAAAGTATTGTGAGGAATAAGACATCTTGTGTTTCTGATTCCTAGCAAACGCTGGAACTGTGAATCAGGGGCCTATGTCGAATGTCCCCTCACTCCTACAATTGGAAAGTATTAAGCAGTCATTTGGTTCAGCTTTGGAGACCTTCTACATCAGGGGTATCAAATTCAAATAGAAACAGAACTACTATACTGTACATAAGGATCCCGGTGAGCTGTGTATTGACTGACCACTACATGAGAAAATTAACTATTCTATTGTGTTTTTACTTATCTTGTTAACTATTTCCCAGTTACATTTTAATCTGGTTCAAGCAGCATTCTTTAGTGTTGCAGGCTACATTGCATACCTACTTAACATCTCTGCTCAACTGCAGAGCTAAAAAGGCAAAGTGAACATATGGTCCTAAATTCAATTCAATAAATAGCAATGAACTTTCTCACAGGGAAGCCTATTTTTTGGACAACTCTTAGCACTGTCTTAAACTTACATAACCTCCTTGTATGCCTGAAATAAGTCTCTACCTTTGCATAAATGCCCACGATGTATACATTCCTCCCTTTCAGGGAGGAACAACCTAGAATCCTGTACCTCCTAGAATAAAATGAAAATGTTTAGCTAACATCTAGTAGATGTAGTTTAGATACATCTAAGTATTCCATTTCATGTAACCCTGTTTGCTGCCACTGCTAAATCTAGCTATCCCAATTTTTCCCCCACTCATCTCTGATTAATTATTCTATATCCCATTTGATGGATATTTGGTATTTAAGAATAAGCAATACCTGAGTTACAAACCCCTGGTTTACAATGTCCCTTCCATGAAACAGACTATCAACTTCAGGCACCAGACGGCAACAATGTTTTTATGGACGGACTTGCTATTGCTATCTAAGACAGGGGAACCTCAAGGCCATATGTGGCTCTCTAGGTCCTAAAGTGCAGCCTTCTGACTGAATCCCCACACCTGGTATAGGGGTCATAAGGCAACTTCATGGTGAACTGGTAGACTAGTCTGCCCTGGTCTTACAATTACAGCAAAGGAGAGGTTCCTTGGCCTAGCCTCTAAACTGGAGCTTACCAAATAGGACACAGATGACTGGCCATGACAGTCTTCCTGTTCCCTCAATGGGAAGAAGAAGATTTAAAATACCATGTAAATGGAACAGATAGCGCTTAAGGGCCCTAGTCTTGGCCTGCTTTTCTTCTATTAAAGAGGCTTTTGCGGGCTGGCCTGGGAATATATTAAAAATTTTTAACAGTCTAAATGAGAAAAAAGCTTTCCAAGTGTCAACCAATTATTGGAACACAAACCAAAGTTGTAACTTGGTAACAATTTGTCTGGGGGTTTTCTACTTCTTCTAACACCTTCCCATTTATCATCTCATTTGATCCCAGGCTTTCTGGTAGCTAGTGCTTTGGCACCAAAGCATTGATGACTATATTACTTCCATGAAAATTGGGATGGATTTTTATGCAATTTAAAGCTAACATCCATTTTGGCTTTAGATGGAAACTGTGATTTCTTGATAACTCTAGGCAACAACCCAAAAGCTAGTTCTACAATTCTCAATAAGCTAGACTGAAAGAATAATACTAATATTGTCACTCTGGCACAATTACTTATGAAAACAATATTATAAATTTCTCCTAGGGACATATTCTTAATGACTATGAATTTAAAGCAGATACTACCACTATTTTTATAGAGAACTTCAGAGTTGCTTTTTCCCTAATAACTTCTTATTTAAGCCCAATAACACATTGATGAAACAGTCTTTTCTGTGAAGTTTCTGTATGTAGAACTTTACTCATTCAATTTGGAGTTCTAGCAAAACAATCATTTCTGCTTTATTATCTAAATAATGTCATCCCTATTTACATTGCAGGTAACACTAGCAACTATTCAAATATTGTACTGGTTGAGCCAGGATTTGAAATCAGAATATTTGTTGATCAGTCAGATCTTAGTATCTCATTTTTGGTAATTATTTATAGATTTTAATTATATATGCTCATCGTAAATAATTGCAATTAAATCTTACAAGTTTGCTAAATTGATTCAGCAGGGAAAACAATTCTTCACAGTTTAAAAGCATCATGTATATCCTTGTTAATATAAGCTTAAAGGCTGGACAAAAGCTATCAAAACATTAAGCCTTGAAAACTGTTATTGAGATGATAATTAATTTTTTGAAGTATTTTTCAAATTACAGCTTTCCTCTTTTCCTCCCCTACCCCACTTATTGATACAAATCAATGATTTGGGGATCACAGTTGAGTTACACAGAAAGACAGTGCTGCATATTTTTACTACTCAGAATAAGGTATACCATATCACCTTTCCTTCATACAAAACTTTGCTTTGAACCTACCAAGTGTCCAACTATATCTGCCAGTTCAACTTTTAGAACTTCTCCGCTCTACCAGACTGAAGACAGAGAGGGTGAAGGTTGGGGAGGAGACTAGGGTGATGAGGAGTTTCTGGTCAGTTGGTATGCCTTTGAATCTTTTCAAGCTAAATATGAAGGCTTCTGCATCAGGCAGTTGCCCAGCTCATCCCTTCCCAAATCAGAATTTCTCAAGCTTTTCTGTCATGGATCCTTTTTTCGAAAAGTGTTTTTTAATACATAAAATACATAAGATTAAAAAAAGATACCAAGTGTTTTGAAATGAAGTTGTTATCTTTTTCTTATAGAAGGTCAGAGACTTCTACCACCTTGAAATCTGTAGACCTCCTTGGAGTCCATGGAGTTCAGGTCAAGCATGCCAGTCCTAGACTTGCTACTGTAAATACTACTAATGCTCACTTGTGTAGACTTCCCCAAAACTGCCACCATAAGCAAATGGCCACACTACAAGTTCAGGGAAATTGGTGCCAAACATAAAACTACCACATTAAGATAATGATTTTAGTGAAAGTAAATTGGTAGGCTTGCAGAAGGTCATGAAATATGACAAACAAGAAAAAAGTAAATGAAAATTCAAACATATGGGTGGCTAGGTGGCAAAATGAAAAGAGCACCAGCCCTGGCGTCAGGAGGACCTAAATTCAAATCCAGCCTCAGACATTTAACACTTACTAGCTGTGTAACCTTGGGCAAGTCACTTAGCCCCAATTGCCCTGCCTTCCCCCCTCCAAAAAAAAAAAAAGAAAAAAAAGAAAATTCAAACACAGTGTTAAGAACCATTTAAATCATTATCCTCGACTTAATCATGTTCAAAATAATAATAGGTATATCTTGTTAAAGGCTTGGGTTTTAAGCACCTAGTACAGTACAAGTCCATCGTTAAGTTTTCTTCTCTTCTGATTCTTGGACGATTTGTGACTTTTCCTTTAATATTTTCTGATCTCGAGAATACTGTTCAAAGATTGGTTGATAAATATAGATTCCTCCAGCAACTCCAAGGACACTTGCAAGAAGCATTTGAGGAAAAGTCAATCTACCAAACATCTTATCAGCAAATGCAGCAGGCCACAATGGATGTTTTCAAAAGGTATGTGTGTATATCCACAGAAATATCTTCAGGTCTATATACAAAGAAAGAAAATAGAAAATATTAATTTGGCATATCATCCTTCAGTATTTTATGTAGCCCCTTTGTTATTCTGGGAGAAAATGGAGCCACATCCTTTTATCTGTGCTTAGCATGGTGTACTATTCAAAATGGCAAGTTTGATGGATAAATGATTTCTCTCTTACACAGATTACATGATCATTTCACTTTGTCATCAAATTTTTTGGAGGGGTGCAGGGGAGATAACCAAGGATTTCCCTGTATTCACCTTTCCAATATTTCCAATCAAGGAATTTCATCTTTTAAAATTTTCTGGATCCGTATTACCTACCAGTGAAATTAAAATTCCTTGCCCTAACATTCAAAATTCTTCACAACATGGTGCTACTCAACCTTCATAAATTTGTCATATTACTCCCTTGCTGTTGTTATTCAGTTGTGTCAGATTCTTCATGACCCCATTTGGGGTTTTCTTGGCAAAGATACTGGAGTAGTTTGTCATTTGCTTGTCTGGCTCATTTTACAGATGAAGAAACAGAGGGAAACAGGGTTAAGTGACTTGCCCAGAGTCACACAGCTATTGTGTATATGAGAACAGATTTGAGTCAGGAAGATGACTCTGCCTGACTTCAGGCCCAGCACTCTCTCTACTTTGCCACCTAGCTTTCTTATTACTTCCTTACAAGTACTAGATACTCTGGCTAAGCTGTACTAATTTGTGGGCCCCCAAATATGCCCTACTTCTCTTTACTTTCTCATCTCCCTGATTTTGTTCGTTATTATCTATGCTTGGAATGCTGAATTCCTATTCGTTCTTTAAAGCCCAGCTCAATTATCAAGTGTTCCATGAAACCTGTGATTCTTAATCCCCATTGCTGGTACCTTTTCCTCTTCAACTTCATGTAGCATTTTATGTCAGGTAGCTGCCCATCTCACCTGTTCTCAGATCAGATTTTTAACCTTTTCTGACATGGACCCTTCCTCAGAAAAATGTTAATAAGAATCCCCTCTTGAACATCATAATTTTGTTTGTAGATATTTGGTAGATTGACTTTTCCTCAAATGCTTCTTGCAAGTGTCCTTGGAGTTGCTGGAGGAATCTATATTTATCAACGAATCTTTGATCTGCAACCCTCTTATATTTATCATGCAATATTGTGTATCAAGGTTATCTAGTTTGTTTTCCATTCTCCACCCCCCCCCCAAAAATAAAAAACCAATTCTGCTCAACAGTCCGTGATGATAGAGGCCAGTGTCTCTTTACAATCCATTCCTGACATATATGCCAAAATAATCTTCCAAAGGTAAAGGTTTGCCCAAGTTCACTCCACAGGAAAAATCTGTTGTAGTATAAAATAGAAACTCCTTAGCCTAGAATTCAAGGCCCTCTACAATGAAGGCAATATAGCACAGAGGACCAAGTAATTAACATGGACTAAGAAAAATGTGTGTTCAAATCCAACCTCTAGCACTTATTGCCTGTCTGACTAGAAGTTGGGCAAGTTATTTAATCCGTGGGCCTCATCTGTAAAATGAAAATAATACCTGTAATGCTTACTTCACAGGGCTGAAGTGTGAGGTTCAAATGAGATAAAGTACATAACCAAAGCATTATATAAATGCCAGATAATATCATCACCTGGCCCAGCCTGATTTTATATGACACCCCTCCATAAACTCTTTTCCTGCCAAACTGGAATACCAAACATTTCCCAAATTTGAGATTTTATTTCCCGCCCACCTCTATTCCCCATTCAGTTCCTTGGGTTGTCAGCTTTGCCTCTCAGAAACCTCGTCAACCTTCAAAAATCAGCTGGAGTGCCACCTTCTCGATGCAGCCCTCCTTGATCCACCCCAGCTAATGACCTACCTGGCTTCCAACGGCCCTGTGCTTACTTACACAGATCCGGTAACCTCTTCATTCACAGAATGTAAACTCCTCAAAGTCCAAGTTTTTTGTCTAATTTATTTGTAACCTTGTACTCCCTGCACCTATCCCAGTGCCCTCCAAGGGGCAGGTCACCTTTGTTGCAATGAATTATCTAACCCCTGTATCTCCTCCAGCTCCTAGCAGTACCCTGCTTACTAAATGAGTGAATCAGTGAATGAATGCTGAAACATGGGTCTGGTTAGGGGATTAGGCCTCCGTTAAGAAAGCAAAGTCCTGGGAAGCAAGAGATTTTCGTTCCCAATTCCAAGTATTATTATAACTTATAAGATTTATAAGATCTAGAGCTGGAAGGGGCCTTAGAGATCATCTGGACCAGTAACAGTGATGCAGACACTGAGGCCCAGCAAGTGATCTGCCCAAAAGTCACACAGCTTGTAAGCTTCGGGGCAAGGATTTGTTCCAGGGTTTTCCGCTTCCACCTGCCCGGGGTCATTAGTCGGGGCCTCCCTGGGCTCCAGCCCCGTCGTGACTCAAGGGGCCACACGAAGCTTAAAATATTTTAGAAATTGAAGCTAGGGGGTCTGCGGGCCGGGGGGCTCTCGCCTACGAGAACTTCCCTTCCATCGCTCCCGAGGGACACAGGAGAAAACGGCAGGGATGGTCCGCGGCCCCTCACCTTACCGGAGCCAGAGGGCCGGCTCCGAGGCTACCTCTCCTTCCGCAGAGCGAAGAAGGTTCCCTCAGGAGGGTGACTGGCACGGGCACTCGGGCTTAGTAAAGGAAAACCCTCCAATTCCCAAGCACCCCTGCGCCCGTCGGCGACGGCGACTCGAAGAGGCCAATCTGAGCGAAGGGCGAAGTCACACGCTTCTTCTTTCACCTGAATCGCGGAGCTCTGGAAGGGCGCGTGGCGAGGAACGAGGGCCGTCGGCCGGCTCGGATATGGAGCGGGCCGGGGGCAGCCTCTTCTTCAGGAAGCGCCGAAGCAGCTCCTCCGAGACGGTGAAGCTGAGGAAGAGAAAGTCTGTACTGTACAGCAGTCCCTCGGAAGGGCGCGCTGGGAGCCGCTTCGGTGAGGGAAGGAGGGAGGCGCGGAGCGGCGTTTGGAGCTGGTCTCCATCAGCGGAGCGGGACACTAGGACCCAGAGGGCCGAGCCCACGACCCCGTTCCCGCTCTAACTACTGGGCGAGCTTTTAAAGCTCTTGCACGGCTCTTTTTCCCTCACCCCGGGCCCTGTTTCTCCCGTTGCTTATTATTTGTAACTGTTGCGGCTTGTCTCTCACTCTCAGGATGCCTTGAATGCCCTTCCTCCTCATCTCCGCCCCTCAGAATCCCCAGCCCCCTCGTCCCCTCCTGCAGGAAGTTGGTCTTTCTCCTCCCGACCTCCCCACTCCCTCCCCTCGTTTGTTGTGTATTTTGTAAACGTACGACTGGCCGGAAGCAGGGGAGGGCCCCGGGAGCCCCGCAGCCCCCCCGTGCTTCGCAGTGAGGGGCTGTGGTTTCCGTGGGGTGGGGAAGCTTCCCTCCCCCAGGCATTAGTTACAACCCGCCCTGGAGCCCACCTGGGGATGACCCTCCTTCGATTCCAGTTCTTATTCTCACCCTTCCAGACCCTAAAACCCTTCCATCCATCGGAGCCTAAGTATTGGGAACGATCCGGGGTCAACCCCCACACCGAGGGAAGTCGTTGGAATAGGCCAGATCTAGGGGCAGCTAGGTGACCTACCCTGGAGTCAGGAGGACCAGAGTTTAAATTCAGTCTCAGACACTTACTGTGACCCTGGACAAGTCACTTAACTGCGTCTGGATTTTAAAAAAACAGACCAGATTTAATAGGATAAAATGTTCATAAGTTCAAAAATGGAGGCGGCTCAAGGGACCATTAACTTGAATGGGGAAAAATTTTTCATCTTTGTTAAATAACTGATTTCCTTTGTAATCCTATGTGTTTTATGGATTTTAAAACATTTGGAAAAGGAGCCAATAAGTATCACCAGAGGGCTAAGGGTCCTTGACACACACAAAAAAAATAAAACATTTTAAGGAAGGTTAAAACGAATGCCAGATCTAGTTCATCCTCCTTAACAGCTAACGAGTTTGAGGAGGGAAGGTTGACTTGCCCAGAGTTAATGTCTAGGAACAGTCAGCACTAAAAGGCGGATGTTTCTGGTCCACTACCTAGAAAGGAGCAAGCACTTTTTAGATTGAGAGAGTGGACAACAGGACAACAGGGTATATCCCTCTACAGCACTAACTTCTTTCCCCTAAATGCAAAGACCTAGAGGAAAAAGTTGTGCCCTCCTCAACCATACATCAGAATCTTTAAGGTAGCCAAGAGCAAATATCAAATCTTTTACCACATTACTAGGAAGCACTATCTGCCTGAATTCACAGAAACAAAGAATAACTATATCCTTGTCTAGAAATTAGACTGGCAAAATTTATATTTGTGTGCCAGGCAAAGGAAGAATGATGTAGGGCATATATGCAGGACAAACACCAGCAACCCGGCACTGTGTCAGAAGGGAAGAGAATAAGGAAGCAGAGGGACCTGGAATCCAGGTGACAGGCAGATTTTAAAAAGCAGCAGATATCCCAAAGTAAGACCTCGTGAGCAAACTAACCAAGTACACAACCTCCACGTACCAGTGTGCTACGGGTACATGTCCAGAGCTGTAGTCACAAGCAACTTATTAATAGGATTTTTCCATGGAGAACTACATGTAAGAGTTGTCTGGTTAATCTGTTAGATGCCAATCCCAGAGTTTTTCTTTATACAAATAACTTGTATGAAATTGTAACTTCCCCGCTGTGTTTTCATTAGCAGGTAATCTCTGGGAGGCTACTTTCTCCACCAATGAAGTAGGCAAGTTCTTCAATTTATAGTCAGAGAATTGCCTAAGGCAGTGGTCTACAAATTTTCATGACTGCATCCCATCAGTAAAAAGTTTTTGATCACAAACCCTCAAAATGTATACACTAATTTTGGTATTCACTATGTAAGTGAAGAGGAACCTAATGGGAAGATGTTGTGGAAGTAATGATAATACTTGATAACTGATTTGATATGAGAGGTGAGGTAGAGGAGATAAGGATGCAACCTGTATTACTGGAAGGATGGTGGTATCCTCCACAGAAAAAGTTTGGAAGGATGATTTTGGGGTGTGTATAATGTAATCATGTCTATTCATCCCTCTTTCCAGAAAAACAAAAAGTCAGTGATAAAGCAGGTTATGACCCATAATTTTTGGGGAGTTGAAAAGGGGTGTGATGGGTAGTGTTTATGGGGTAAAACAATTTTAAGATTATCTTCCCATTGGTTGGTCACATAACCCTTTGGGGTCAACTCAGTTACAACCCTCTTAAAGTTATTGCACAGCTCCCCATGGGACCATGACCTTCACACTGGAGATAATGTACAAGGTTCACACTGTCACTAAATAGCAAGAGGCAAGATTTGAACCTGAACCTAATTCTTCCTAACTGTCCAGTGCTCCACTCTCATAAAATTTTATTATGTATACAGACATGTTAGAGAACATCCTCCTTCAAAGGCCAATGGCACATAATAGTCTAAAATCATCTAGTGGAGTCTTGGCCATTAGAGTTGGCAGAAACAGGGACCTGTTCTATCTTCAACCCTTCTCTAGGAAGTGAACTTGATAGATGGGTGAGGACAAGGACAAGGATTTGGACAAAGTCGACTTGCTAAAAATACTTCAATTATATATGTCTAACAAAATAAGTGAAAGTTGGGGGAATTAACCTGTTTAACTTTGGTACCACAAATGTTGGTTTTGCTTTCTCAGATCTTCTTGGTGAAAACATTTACATGGTCTTGTTTACAGTATCTCTAAGAATACTTAACTGCTTTTTAGTCCAGACAAGCTTTGTTCCTGATGAATATTGGCAGTCTCTTGAAGTTGCACATCACATGGTTTTCAAATATCCTTTAGAGTTTTTTTTTTCCAAACTAAAAATGTTTTAGGTGTGATGCCCAACCTCTAGTACATATTTTAAACTAATTTGCAATTCTCTTATATTTTTCTCTAATCCACCTCTTGTACTTTTCTTTAGGAGCAATGTTGCTTCAATAAGCATTCAGTAGTACCCTATTAAGTACAAATATGCTGCATGTTGTGGGAGGATACCTAAGTACAAAATATGCTACAGACCTTTGGTGGCTTGGAGTCTGGGTAATGAAAGGGGCTTTTCCTAGAATTCCCATTTTAAAAAGGGGAAGTATTTTGGCCTACTCTAGTGCTTTTTGAATCATTATTTTAAAAAATGTTTTTATGAAATTTGGAAATGAGAATGGAATAGGAAAACTATTTTACACTTCAGTATTATTTGTCATTTTATCCTTAATATTATTAATTATGGCTATTTGACCTGGGAATGGGTTGAAGGTTTGAGAGGTTACTCTTACCCCTTAATCTTTGCAAGCATTTATAAGATTCTGTATCTCTTCGCAAAGGATAGTGTCCAGTTGCTGGTAAGTTTAAATAAAAGTTACCAGGCTATTTGTTACTGCTAGGTTTATTTCATTTTTGCGCAATAGCTCATATAGCAACTAAAATATTAATATTTGCACAATGTTAAGTTTGTTTCAGTGAGAGTCAGTACTGATTTGCCGTATATCATAGATTAGATCATAGCTTTGAGATCCTTGGTCCCCAAGACCTGAGACATACTAATCACTCTATAGGTGCAGCATCTAATATAAGATTCAGTTAATCTAATTTATGCATCTAATATAAGATTAGCCTTGCCTAAAGAAAACCTGATTTAAAACCCCCAAACATTAGAGAGCTTCACAATTTACACAGTGCTTTCCTCACAACAAACCTTGAAAACTGCAGGTATTATTACCATTTTATAAATGAATTAACTGCAGCTCAGAGAGGTTGTAACTTGTCTCATCATACTATCATTAAATATCAGAACAGGGACCAAACAGTTCTTGTGACTCTGAAGTCCATTACTCTTTGTTTCTCATAAAGTATATACACATGTGCTTTGCAAAGGTCTGTACAAATAAATGTAAGGTGATATTTACAAAAGTCTGCACCACAGATAATGTTTTCTCAATAATATTTTTTAACTTAGAAAAATTTTAGCTAGGAGTTATTTACAATTGAAGGTAAAAACATCTCTGGAATTTTCATGGAAAAATAATTTGATTTACAAAAATTAAACATATAGATAACTTTTCAGAAATATTATTAGTTATATAAAAAGGAATAAAAAAAATCTGACAAGTTTTATTTCTTCTGAGTGATTGCTATGAATATAACCTTATAACTGGCTGGTTCAAGTTTATTAAAGAGCCACATCACAGATTTCCAAGTGACTGATGAGTTGTGAGGCTTTGGGAGGAATTGTTACTTTGACCAAAAATATGATTTTTAAACTTTACCAGAAGCCTTTGTTTTGACCTGTATTTTAAGTAATTGCATTGTTAGAAAACTAAAAATACTTCCAAAGTAGTACATACAATGATCAAATGGTTAACACTGCTTATAATTTTGAGTTACCTTTTTATTAGTCACTAATATTGTAATGGCCAAGGATGAATGGACTACAGTCTGCTTTATTAATGGGATCACAGCTCCATCCAAGCGCCAACTTTATTAGGTGTCAAAACTTAATATTTACTTATAATAGTCATATAAATCTCCATTTTTTATGCCTTTCATCTGGTAAATTATGTAAACTCTCTTAGTGGTAGGTCAAGTATGACATTAGAATGCCAATTGAACCAGTCTTTATAGCTGCTTTTTTCCGTTTGTACAAGAGATTTTTGTTTTTCTCTTTTTGCTTTTTTAGATTTGGGTTCCTAGACTTGCCCAAGCACTTTTGTCTGCTGTAGCAGATGTGAAGCTTTATTCATTGGTGAGGCAATTAGAAAACCAAGAATCGGCAAAATGGGTGGTATGTCTTTTCCCTACACTCTTTAAAGCTGCATGTTACTTGATTCATGTGGGCATAAATTAGATAGAAAAAGAGCTAGAATTCTGTTGTTACAAGTACCCATAAACAATTTTAGTAATAATAATTAGCATTGATGTAACACTTTAAAGTTTGCAAAGTGCTTTATATTATCAATTTGATCGCTACAACAACCCTGAGGATATAGGTGCTAATCATTATCCAAGTTCTACAGATTAAGGAACAAGCAAATAGAGGTTAAGTGACTTGCTTAGAGTCACACAGCTATTTAGTGTGTGGGGCAGAATTCAGACTCAGATCTTCCTGACTCCAAGCACGGCATTCTACCCACTATACCCCAGGAGTGGGGCGGTATATACATATGTACACATATGCATAAATATGTGTTTTTATTTCTAGAAAAAAATTCATGTAATTAAATAGATGGTCTTGAAACTTGTCAATACAAATAGTTGCAACTCCCTTCCTCCCAAACCTTTTTTAAGGTAGACTCAACCTGCTTATTGCTATTGCTAACTACTGAAAATATAATACTTTAATAAAACTATAGGCACTTTCACTCAAAGTTCATAGGATCTTAAGATTTAGAGATAAAAGGTACCTTAAGCATCATATAGTCCAATCCTGTCATTCTAAAGATGATGAAACTGAAGCCCAGAGAGGTTGAGGGACTTGCCTAATATTATACTTGCAAAGGCAAGATTTGAACACAGGCCCTCTGGTGCCAAATCCATGGTCCATTTCACTATACCGAAGTTGCCTCACTTCACTCCTGCTCTTTTTAAACACCACTTAGTAAAGGGCCTGAGGAATTTGCTGATGCTCTTGTTTTCCTGTTTAGGCATCAGTCTTCCCCCAGAGCTGTATACATAGGTTTAGCATTAATCTAGGCCCGCCATACACCATATTCTATTTTCGTGGACCTCTGAAGACTACAATCCATTGCAGACCCTTTTCAAGTTAAAGTTCGGGCATTAAAGCCCTTGATGTGGTTCCTTGATTTGTTTCCTCTTCCCTGTTTCTTCTTAGTTGATTATTAAAAAGGGGTCCGAGTCTCAAACCCTGAACATAGGGGTCTGCTCAGAGCTAGAGGAACAACAGAAGGGGCGGGTGGTGTGGACCAGTGAACGGAGCACCCGCCCTGGAGTCAGGGGGACCCGAGTTCAAATCCGCCCTCAGACACTCAGCACTTACTGGCCGTGTGACCTTGGGCAAGTCACCCTGCCCTCCCCCCTCCAAAAAGCAAAAATAAATAAATAAAAGGACAACAGAAAGAGCCAAAATAGTAGAGCTGCCAATGCTTACAGTCTGATTTACAGAGGATGCCTACAGAGCAGTTTCACTTCTTAATCCATATTACATGTTGATTAGGCCAGAAAACCACCCACTCTACTTGTATAAATTTCACTTCTGGGAAGGAGAAGAGTACAAGTCAAATGAGTTACTATAAAGATCCAAGAGATAATCATCTATCTGTTTAGTATAGTTTTTTTAGAATTAAAATAATTCTGTTATTTTCTCTCTTCTTCCCATGTATCCCCAGCTACAAAAGATAGAATTTACTGAACATGATTATAATTTGAATTGTTTTCTTTTTCCTCCAAAAAAAACCCCACAAGTAAAGAAAGTTTGTTTATTATGAACGACCTGATAGTATAAACAGTAACAGAGCATAATTGTGAAAACAGTTAATTACTAGAATTAATGTAGAGTTCAGTTAAATAATGTAACCTCGACATTAGGATTTTAGTACATAAACATTTCCATTTCTCAGGCAAATTGTGCAGTAATTTATTGATTTTTTTTTTGGAAGTCTCACTGAATAATTCTTATAAAAGATGAATCCATTTGAACTGTCAAAAGTATTTTTTAAATAAATAAATGGAAGCATCATAACACTTTGACTAGGAAATGATACATCTGAATAATTTTCAAATATTATCATACATACTAAGAGAACTTTTTCTGTGGGATCTTCCCTTGGTGAGGAAGAACTCTAAATTTCTCCTTCTGATTTCTACAGGATCATTTGTAAACACCTGGAAGTGTACAATTAGTTTATTCCCTAGTGATACTTTTGAAATTACTTTAATTTTTATTTAATTAAATAACTTTATATTAATTTAAAATAATTTTATGTTTATGTAAAATAAATTGTATTTAATTAAATGACTTTAATTTTTATAAAGCTTTATTATTTTAAATATTACATAATGAATGCATGTAACTATTGCCAAATTAACACTTACCTGTCTCCAGAATGGAAACAATTTGCCATTTAAATAATCACATTGCAGGGTCATAAAGCAACACCATTAGGCTTTAAATATTTTATATGATTATTTGGCATTCCAGTAAATCTTGTACATTTGTTAAAAACAAAGCCAAGTATATTGTAGATCACTGATCAAAAATCATTCAACAAGTATGTATTAAGTATGTGCTAGGCACTGATAGAACTTACCCTCAAATATTGGTAATATCTGTATCTCTGAAGAGAAATTCAGAGTTTCAGATGTGATTTTTCATCATTAAGGAATTATCTTTATTGAACTTATCTACATGATACAGCTGGGCGTGTGGATTAGTAAAAGTTACCAGTATGACCACAAAGGAGCTTTTTAAATTCTGTGGGTTTCCACTAAATCCCAGCTCTGCCAATTACTTTCTGTATTACCCTGGGCAAACCATTTCACTCCTCAGGGCCTCATTGTCTTCATTTGTAAAACAGAGAGTTGGACTAAAGATCTCTTCCAGTTTTAAATCCTGTGATCTATGAATATTTGATGTGGATAATTGTTTAATGTCAGCTAAATGATGACATTTTCTGTAATACTGTAGAACTGTGTGCTTATTTCTGTAGGAAAGGGTTTAGCAACACCTCATTTCCTCCTCCACACACGATTGCATATAATTGTTCTTAGTTCTTTTGCCAGCTGTGCTCTTGGTTTACGTGGTATTGCTGTACCAGAACTCTCACAAACACCATGGAGACTGTTCTTACGATCTTTGCTCTTTTCTACTACCCACTGGAAGGGTCAAAATCTGTGAACAGGTGAGGCATCCTATTTTAATTAGACCTTTGGATAGAATTATTGATCCATGCTGTAGGACACTGGAAATACCAAATATAGTAATTTATTATTAAATTCCTCTCTCCTGCTGCAGTCCTGAAAACAGCAAAACTGATCTCTTTGCTGTAGTCACAATAAGCACTGATTGTCATCAAGTGTCCTCTCTCTCCTGGAACTATTTCATGTTTACTAATCTGCATATATGTTGCATTCTTTGAGTAGAAAGAAAATTTTTTGAGAGCAATGACTATATCATTTTTTAATTTCCATGCCTAGTAGGACTTACTAAATATTTGTTGAATTATTAGTGTTTCTAAAATGATTTATTCTTCAGCCATTCACTGTACTGTCAATAAATTCTGTTGGATTGGAAATTTTAACATTTTACTTCCAAATCAAAATTTCATACAGTCTGATTGTGTCATTGCTTAACATTAAATTACCTAAGTATTGTAACTATAACATTTCTTTAACTTAAATACTAATTTCAGAGTTATTTTCAGTACTGAGAAAAGGATTCTAAGTGTTCTTCCACTATCTGCTTTATAAGACCTTTATCCTTTGATCAGGAATGTTTCTTAGAAGGCTAGTGACAGAATGAGACATATGTTTTTGGACATGGCCAATGTAAGAATTTTTCTTAATTATACATATATGTCATAAGGCTTTGACTTTTCTTTTTTCAATTGAGGTGGAAGGTAGAAGGAAGAGAAAAATAAATGTCTAATTGAAAGATCAGAATGAAAATAATAGTTGACTTAGGGAAAAAATAAATTGAATATTTGTTTACCAGCACAAAAAAGGGCTAGTGACAAAGGTATATGATAGTGTGCTTTTCAGCCATATTTGTATATTTTATAAACTAGATATTAGCAGTAAAACATGGGAATAACTTCTTTAACAAGAAGAAAATGTGATCATTTTCAATACCTTTTGTATATCACAATATGAAAAATAATTAACTTTTAGAATAATAAATATATTAGAACTTTGATACATTTTACTTGTTTATAGTTTTATGTACTCATCCCTGGTAGCACTTGCCTTCATAATCCGTCCAACAGCTGTCATTCCATGGGTACCTTTGCTCTTTATGCATTTCTGGCAAGAGCAGAAAAAACTTGATCTTGTTCTACAGTATTTTATACCTGTTGGGTAAGTATCCTTTAAAATTGTCTATCAGATTTTCTAACTTTGAACATACATTAGGAATAAGATTTTAATTATCTCTTCTAGATTTTTTGGTATTTTTTTAAAGCAGTGAGAAATATTATAGTCCAAGAAAGCAAAAAAAAAAGTCAGCATTTTAGTGATGCTACCTTATCATGATTCTGCAAATACTGTTTATGTAAAAGGTTTCTCTTTCATGTCATCCTTATTAGAGTTTGCCCCAGTCAGCAATAACTTTTAAATGATCATTTAAAATATCTCAATAAACACTCAGAGTCAGTATTATTGGTAGCAAGCTGAATAGCGTTTGAGTGATTTGCATCATGGTGGCCATTTCTTGTATTAATCAAAGTCATTTTGAATTCTCTTCCTGTCATCCAGCATACTGCTATACTTAACCAATTAAGGATTGCCTAACAACATAATGAACATACTTTTAAGTATTCTGAGGATATTATTTATAAAGATATTAAATATTTCCAGGCCCCAGATACACCCTGCTATATATTATTATTATTCTATGCCATCCTCAGTCCACACTGAGATATTGATAATGTTCTGAGATACTATAATATAACTTTGATGGCATAACACAGACTAGTTCTGCACTCAATTATAACCAATTTAAAACTTAGCTTAAAAGAAAAATAGAAGGGTCAGCTAGGTGGCACAATGAATGGAGCACCAGCCCTGGAGTCAGGAGGACCTGAGTTCAAATTTGGCTTCAGACACTTAACACTTACTAGCTGTGTAACCTTGGGCAAGTCACTTAACCCAAATTGCCCTGCCTTTCCCCTCCAAAAAGATCAAAAAAACCCACGAAAAATAGAAGAAAATGAACCTCACAATGTCAGATGAGAGACAATTTTTTCAATTAGAAAATACTTATTTGATACTGTAGCAAAGTATGAAAGGGTATAATGCAAATATCTTAGGAAACTTACAATTGCAAATATTTGATTTTTGGTAGACTCAGACTAAAGTGAATGATCACTTTTTTATCTACTTTTCTTCCAGGCTAGTCACTTTGGGTTTTTCTTTGATAATTGATCGTATATTTTTTGGTCAGGTGAGTCTAAATGTATTAGTAGCTATTTGAAATTTAGTACAATCGAACCTGTATTAACCAGAATACTCAATCATAATATTTTTCTGCCTTCAACTTTGAAGACAAAAAAGTATAAAGAAAAACAGCTGGTATGGACTTACTCAAAAAAATAACTTCCAAACTATGCTCTACAGGCCAGTGCACTTCAACCCAGTAGCTTATAATTTGACATAATTTCTGCTCAGTAGATTTAGGAGTCTTTAGTAGATGAGTCAGTCAGAGAAGTATACTAAAGTTTTCTATTTTTAGCAAAAAAAAATCAAAACTAAATGGTATTATTTAATAACTTACTCATCCAGAAAAGTAACCAGATCACCTCATCCTGATTCTGATTAATCAAAGTTATTAGATTTAAATAATGACTTCGAATTATTAGTCATTTACTTTCACTTCCTTAGAAAGGTCAGGTATATATATATAGATAGATAGATAGATAGATAGATATATGTATATATATATAATATATATATACTCTAAGAAAGCACAGTGATTCCATTTAGTTATCTCCATACAAAATGATCCTCAGTCCTCTGCAGTTCGCTTCCACCGTAACTACAGCAGCATAACAGAAAAGGGAATGAAAGGTGCTGAAATCAGTTTTTAGACTATCAATAAACATTCATTTGACTGTTGGTCCTATAAATAGATCTTTTCCTGATAACTGAATCAACATAATACTGGGCATACAGAATCATCTCAATCATCACATTTTCATGGAGGTAAATGTAACAAGAAACTTCATGGGATAGTTAATAATCTTATACTACCATGTTTATTATGAGCATTTGCAAAAAGACCGCCATGAAAATAACTATAACTTATGTACCAACATATGTTGCAGATGTCGAAGAATAGAGAAAGTGTATAAAAAAGTTAAGACCCTCCAAATTATACCAATATAGGCTTTAATTACTCATTTGCTTCAAAGCAAAAGTGAACCTAGGAGAAGACCGAAAAAAATACATTGCAAAATGTGGCTCAAGATTAAGAAATAAAGAAGTCAGAGGCTTGTAAACCACAGAACCTTTTTACCCATATATGATAGATACTTCATGTAAGAAAAGAATCAGGAAGTGGTAGATGTTTTTTTAAAAATGAAAATGATTATATTTTAACATAACAGGAAACAACTGTTTAGTGATGTGGGTGGGAATCATATCAGAATCAGCAGTCTGACTGATTAGTCAGGCCATCCACTTAGGAAAGCAAAAATCAAAACCAATATTAAATTAGAAGACAAAAATTAAAAGAGCATACAGCAAAGATAACCTCTTACCTGACCTACTGAAACAAGCTTATTAATAGTGAAAAATGGGAAATCGAAAAAGGACATTAACAATGAATCTTTCACAATTTCCTAAGGAAGTTTAACCTAGTGTTAACTAGTCACTATAATAAGGTGGCCAGTTCTAGAAACCATGTCAGCTGGGAAAAAATGTGATCTCCTTGAAAGTAGAGAGATTTGGTAGCCAATGGCCAAGAGAAGTTTGGAATATAAGCTTATTTGTAAAATCTTACAAAGGCTAATGGCTTGGAAGATTATGAACATTATCATTTCATAAAACATTGAGAAGTAAAGGGAAAAGCAAGTCTACAGAAACTTTGGGAAGAGACTTAAGGAAGCCAAATTGTCATGAGAGCATTTAAGAATGAAATTGAGAGGGAGACAATAGATGAAAAATGGAAAGTTTCCATCAGGGTTTCAGTAACCAACTTATTTCTCCATCAATGACACTGAAACTGCAACATTTGGACTCAGAACATTGTAGTCCTTGAAATGGTGCATTAGAGAGTAGAAATGGTATTTATGGAAATGGAAAGGGAAGCTCTAATAAACCGAATTATTCAGAGAAGTTTGCTCTGTAGGTAACACAATATTGAGGGTGTCGAGGGATTAATTCTCAAGATATCAGAAAAGGATAATACTAAGTGCTGGGGGGGAATCATAGTCATTATTAATATTACTGGAAAAAATAGGACAGACTTTATCAGCGCTATCGAGTCCTATGCCTACTTTCTTATTTCTATAAAACTTCATGAGAATAACCTGCACATATATTGAGGCCATCCCTCACAGAATGTAAGGATGGAAAAAGAAAACTTTTGTAATGATATTCTATAGTAGATGTCTTTATAGACAGGGCAGTGAACTGAAAGATGAAGAGAATATAAGATCCTGAAATTCTTATCTGTTGACTATTAAAAATTATTTCATGCACTGAAGCAAACTTAATGGTTCTCCAATCCTGTGACTCCTAAGCAAAGGTTAAAATTATACAAGTTTTTCTAAAAGATACAAAAACAGAGATAACTATTTAGCAACACTGTGGTATCAGGGGAGTCATAAAGCAGATAGCTGTATGCTTGCCAGAGGTGCTGGACACTAGTCTGTCTAGGGCAAAGCGCCAATGGAAGAGAGATTACATATAGGTGATAAAACCTTCTATCTAGATGCACTTGTTATGCTGACTGCATCAAGCTCAGCCCAGCTATTCACAAAGGAAAAACAGAGAGGATGAAAAATGATTATTTTTCAGACTGAATATATTAGTACATTTATCTTTAACACTATAGTAAATAACAAAGAATCTAACCTAAAATTGAATGGGAGGAAGATAGTGGACTGGGAAATTGTGTAGTGCTTTTAATGACCCCATGTTTCTCCCTGAAACAAAAACCCAACTTTTTAACATCACTATTCAGAGATGCTATTACTCCAAATCATGGAATTGTGGATCAACCAACGGACAACAGAGATATGTCTGATGAACAGGAATATACTGTAGCAAGTTACCAATGAATTATGCACAAGAGTGGTGTAAATCATTTCATCAGAAGATACATAACATGACTAGGAGGTAGGCTGGTCCTATAGTAAGAGATCACCAACAGGTGGACAGCCCACACACATAATGTCAAGACCCTTAGAAGATTGTTCTCCAATTCAATGGGGTGACCCCACCTTTGGAGGATTTATGGGACGATATGGGCAGATGTACGAGAAAAAGAGTGGATAGGTTACAGTCTTCACCATGGAAGGGAAAGTACCCACATCAGGGAGAGCACAGATCCACAGAAGTCTATCATAAACACACACACATATACACACATACCCCAGAATTATATTATTTATATATATGGTCTAGTGATACATGTGTGTGTGTGTGTGTGTATGTACACACACACACACACACATATTTTTGCTATAGATGTTACAAATACAAATTTAGGAATCCAGTAAAAAGTGTAAACCTAGGCAGTTTTACTAGAGGCTAATTAATGCCTCCAGAATAAGTATGAACTGTGTGCCTGTATTCTCTGAATCTTTAAAGCACTGTTTTCAAAATGGCATATAGCTTTTCCGGCCACAAAAATAAAAATTGTGAAGACATCAGTAATAGTTAAGAATGATTAGTCATCATTAGGTATAAATACAGAATACCAGCATTCTAGGAAGTATTCCTTCATATTTTTAAAGTGTAATAAGTGAACTTGATAGTTTACTTACTATTTTACCAAATACTGGTGAAGATTGCATCAGATCCTGAAATGCTCAGAATTCACACAGCTTCTGATGTATTTCTAACTCCTATTGTTTTCTCTTCAAATATTTCAGTGGACATTTGTTCAGCTTAATTTTTTGAAGTTTAATGTGCTAAAGAACTTGGGTAAATTTTATGGATCTCATCCATGGCACTGGTATGTCTATCAAGGATTCCCGGTTATCTTAGGCCCTCATCTACCTTTCTTTATTCATGGATGCTTCCTAACCACAAGGAGATACCGAATACTTTTAGTAGCTATAGTGTGGACAGTGCTGGTTTACAGGTAAGATTTTATTTTTTCTTGCACTATTAAAGAATACAAACAAGGGAAGAATGCATTCAATTGTGTAGTGAATAAATGGGTCATCTTAACAATTCATCAATGTTCAGGTTAATCAGGGATTGTTTAGTCATTGTACCAGGAAAGGTGAACTATTAAATAATTTCTTAATGCTGTGAACAAATAAGGGCCCCAGAAATGAGAAGTTCCTTATCAAAAATAATTCATTAATTTAATTGAAATATCTTTTACTGCCTAAAATCACAATCAGCATTTTGTAATACAAAAACACTCATAAATTATAATAGATATTAGAATTAGAGTATAATAAAAAAAAAACTTATCACCAAATTTTCCAGTGGTCTGAATTTTTTGCTCAAAGCAATCTTGAAAACCATCTACAAAGTCATACTGGAGCTATGATCTTTACCACTGGTGGAAGTGCATGCACCATTGAGCTTTAGCGTATTCACATATAGCATCTAGAGCCCCTCCCTCACACGAGTCCCCTGAAAGCTACCTTAGGCCCTACACAAAACCATAGCTCACAAGTCTCCACCAATCTTTTTCTTTACTAATGACCAATAAACAGCAAAGTTTTCTTAAACAGCAAAGCAGATAAGTAATTATTTTCCCCACCTCCATACACATGGGTGCCCGTTTAGGCAGTTACATGACCAAGTAGACAGACTACTGGGCCTGAAGTCAGGAAGATCTAAATTCAAATGCAGCTTCAGACATTTACTGGCTGTGTAACGCAGGGCAAGTCACTTTAATATTTGTCTGCCTCACCTTCTTCAGCTATATGGAGATAACAGCACATATCTCTCATAATTGTTATCTCAAATGAACTAATATTTGTCAAGCACTTAGCACTGTACCTTGCACAAAGTAGACTCTTGATAAATGTTTGTTTCCTTCCCTCCTTCCGTGTTCCAATACCACCAGTGAAAGGGAGCACACATGGGGAACAAGTGTGACCAGAGATGATAAGATCATAGTTTTTAGGCTAGAAGAGACCCGGATTTCATCTAGTCTGACTCTCGTATTTTATAGAGTAGGAATTTTTCCCAAGTTACGTGGGTAGTAAATCAGAGATCTGGTATTGAACTCAACTCCTTTGACAAAGACTACAGTATTTTTTCCACTATATTATTGCTGTCTCTGGTATGTTGAATGGACATATATATGTAACAAACATGTGTGGCCAGGGAACACATGACATGGGCAACTCACAGCTCTAACGCTGGAGTTTTTTGTATAATGTTCTGTGGATACAGAGCCACCACTGCCCTGTGATAGCATACCTTCTAAGATGTTCTGCAGTGGGCATCTTGGCTGCTATTGTTTTTGCTGCCATCTGCTGAGAAGCAATGGGGCATATAAGCTCTTTTAGGTCTGATGCCCCACCCCTGGGCCCCAGGGGCTATTTCAGCTCTTCTGGACACTAGCCAGCTGCACTTTACTAGCTGGAGAAGTTGTTAGGCATTTAAACCTGTCTTTCGAATACACTTTGCTTCTGTCTCACCTGGTACTTCCTTACCTTAAGGTACTATATTTCTGGTAGAACATTCCTTTCAGTTTCTTTCCATTTTTATAATACCAGTTGTGAAACAATGCAAATCCCACCCTGGGGGTAACATTGAAATCAGTTGGATAGAGCTCTGATCTCTGCTAGGAATAAAATTACTAACCTATCTACAAAAGAATAATTGCTATTTAATGTGGAAAATGTAACATATCCAATGCATGTTAATTTATATGATATGATTATATTTATAGATGCAGCATGTTAGTTGATAGAATGCAGGATGTGGATTTGGAAAAATCTGTGTTCACATTACAGTTTCAGATACTTAACTAGATGTGTGACCTTGGCTAAATCATATAACCTTTCAGGAAATGAAATGGTTGATTTGATAACTGTTAGGGTCACCACCAACTCTAAAAAACTCTGTGCTCCTGTGGCAACTTTTTTCAGTCTTTAGCTACAAAGTATTTTGTAATTTAACATAAACACAAAATGCTTTAGAATTTTATAATGATAATTTGTCATTGGTTTAACAGAATTATGATTTGTTTTCGGCAACATGTATTTATTCCTCAATTTGTTATTTACTGTAAGAAAGAATATTTAAAGTCTTTTGTAATATTTGTTTTGTTACAGCTTATTGAGTCACAAAGAATTCAGGTTTATCTATCCAATTTTACCATTTTGTATGGTATTCTGTGGTAAGTACTTTACAGAAACTATCATTTACCTACAAAACTTAAAAAGTCATGCTTCACAAATTCCATCAGAGTGTAAAATATCATTCCTTTTTTATTTTTAAACAATGAGTAGAAGTTACCTCTTATTTTTGTTGTTGTTCATTTGTTTCAGTTGTGTCTAACTCTTCCTAATCCCATTTGGGGTTTTCTTGGCAAAGGTATTGGAGTAGTTTACCATTTCCTTTTCCAGCTTATTTTATATATGAGGAAACTGAGGCAAACAAGGTTAAGTGACTTCCCCAAGATCACATAGCTAATAAGCATCTGATGCCAGATGTAAACTCAGGAAATGAGTCTTCCTGACTTGAGACCCTGCACTCTATATACTGTGCCACCTAAATGCCCCCATCTTCTTCTTTACTACAAATTAATTGGAATGCATTCTTGTTCCTTCAGTATTATCAAATCAGATTGTGCCTATGCCTCCCAGTATACACACACACACACACATATACAGGATAGACATCTCTAAATTAATTGATCTGAACACTGTTTCCTCTTATTTCATTTTTATCAAAGCATTATTATCTTTTCTAAACTATTTTTGATTTAATAATATTGATATAATAGGATACAGTGTTCAAATTAATTTGTTTATAGCAAATGAGATCTGCACACAGTCTACATAAACTAGCCAATATCTCTTAAGATGCAGCTTTTAAAAGTTTATGAAATAACAGGGCTCTCTCTTACCAAACAGTAAAAGAAGTGTACACATTGAGTTTATCTTTTTAAGTTTAAACTAAGATATATTTTAATTAAAAAACCCTTTATATTAAATGCTGTTGGAACCTACTTACAATGCTTTTCCAAAACATAAAACATTTATTCTTTAAAAATTAAACCTAGAGGCAGCTAGGTGGCACAGTGAATAGAGCACCAGCCCTGGGGAGTTAGGAGGACCTGAGTTCAAATGCAGCCTCAGACACTTAACACTTACTAGCCATGTGACCTTGGGCAAGTCACTTAACCCCAACTGCCCTGCCTTTCACCCTCCAAAAAACAAAAAAACTAAAACCCAAAAAACCAAAAAATTAAACCTAATGCACAGTTGCAGTTTTTTAAAGGTGATTCACTCCTTTGGTTATATTTAAGTAAGTGTCTGAACTATACTGAATGTTTAACTTACAGAAATTTCATTTATCTATAAAACTGCTTTTTATTCCATTTTTCTACTAAGATTTAGTACTTGGCTTTGTCTGTGACTTTTAACATTTCCTATTTTTTAAAGGATCATATTAATTGAAGCCTATCCAAACTATTTTTATAAACTAGGAATAATTCTGAATTGGTTGTTTTGGGGATTTTTTAACTAATGCAAAGTTTTCTTCAGAATAATTATTGATCCTTTTTAGATATATTGTTAAGAAAAGCACTTGGATTAGGAGCTGGGGAAACTTCAGAGTGGGCAACTATTATGCCCAAAACTGTTTTTAAAAATCCTAGGCCAGAATTAAACTACCTCATTATCTTTGCAATAATTTGGTTAAGAGGTCTTCAGAGCTCATTCTGACAAAATCTGACAAATTCTCCTACACAGACATACAGCTGTTAGTCTTTGTAGGTACATTGTGACCCCAAGTAATGAGACTAAATCTACATGTCATCAACGGTTCCACTTATTAGTCATTGCTCATGTACAAATGTAGAGAGCACTGAGAAGCCCCTGCTCCTCAGCAGATGACCTATATAGGAATTTGCTCATTTTTGGTGGACTGTTTGCAAATGGTCAGACCAATCTTATCCAGATGGGGAGAGCTCTAAAACTGACTTGTGGACTTTGAATGGCCTTTTAGAAGATCAGACATGATAGTATGATAAATGCGAAGAGCTATTTTGCTGAAACCTACCCAAACAGCAAAGCTCACCAGCACAAAATCTAAACTTTGATCCAGCTGCTGTCTAGGAGTTGTAGCTTTTTATCCTTTCTCATATTCTTTCCTTAAGTTATCCATGCCCATAGGTACCTACCTATTCAGTTATTCCTTCACATCTGTTTTGCTCAAAAAAAATTATATTCTGTTGATGAAGACTTGTAACAGACTTCGGAATATTCATTATGAGAAATAGCTTAGTTTATATTAGTTTGGATTTTTTCTTAACCAGGTGTTATTTTCAGAGCTGCCAGCTAAGAAGTGACTATGCCAGAGGTAGGGAATTTGCAGCCTTGAGGCCATGTATGACTTTCTAGATCCTTAAGTGTGGCCATTTGACTGAATCCTAAAGGATTCTAAGGATTTGTTTTGTAAAATTTGGATTCAGTGAAAAGGCCATGTGTAACCTCAAAGCTGCAGGTTTGCCTCCCACACCCCCCACACCCCCAGTGTATGCCATAAGGAGGCCTGGAGACAGAGAGGTACATATAGGAAGAAGAATCAGTGCTGGGCAGAAAGGGTTGTCCCCATGTGTTAGACCTGTCTAAGGAAATGTGCCTGTTTTGAGATAGGTGGCCTATTTGCAAATGACCAGGATGACACTATCAAAATGTAGATAATGATTTAGAGATCATTTAAAGCCATTAGGATCACATACTTCAGTTCAGACCTGAGAAAAGTAGAATACAATTCAAGTAAGAATTAATTCTATTTTCATACTTCAGTTTCTTGGGTTCTGCAAATTTGGTCGAGGTTATTTTGACTTATATACTATAAACACACAAAGACACACCACTGTACATCTATGTCAGGTGAGAATTTTATTGTTTCTGGCCGAAATTCATTCCAAGATTTATAACATGCATGAACTTCAGATAAGTTATAGCATTAGAACAAGTTTCTAAGCATGAAAATATGTAACATTTCAGAGGTAATTTCATAAAAAGATCAATAAAGCATCATGCTGATTTAACTTTTATATAAAATGGATTAGATTCTGAAGCAGCCAGGGCGAAAGGGGAGGTTCTAAAATTACAGATACATATCTTACCCATGTCAGATTTTGTGAATACTAAGAAACTTCTGGTTTAACTAAATACATAAGGAGGAATAAGAAATAATTTGGAAGATCCTTTGTCTTAGAAGCTTTGCAAAATATGGATTTGGGAGGGCTAGAGGAGACCAATGATATCTTGCTTTTGATAATAGCAGTAGGCCTGGTCTGGAAACAAATGGCTATAAAGGCTTCCTAAACTTAAGAAAGGTAAGATTGATCAGTTAAAAATATCTGTAACAAGTTCTAATTATCCAGTAGTGCCTACAGAACTTTGTGTCTAGTATAGCTAGCCTATTGAGCATACTATTTTAAGATCTAGTCATGAGTGCCTGACTTTGAAATTTCCTCTGAGTTCTTAGTAATGAAATAAGGTTGAAGCAGACATATGTAGTTCTAGAGTTGTCAACAGCAGTTTTGATGAAGTGGTTTCTCAGATCATCAGCTCTTTCCTTAAATTTTTCAGTCCTTTGCCTGGCTTTTTTTCCACTTATCACAGCTCCCTTTCAGACAGCACTGTGTGCATGTAACTTTGCCTCCACTATACTTGAGAAGGGTCTACGTTTTATCTATCTTTATATAACCAACAACTTGTACAGCATCTCATTGCCTTGCAGTTAGTAGACTCCATAGCTATTGTTGAACTGTTTGGATTGAATTGAATGGCAGCTACACGAACATTGGATCTGACTGATGGAGTTAATATTCTGCCCACAACAAGTGACAGAAAAGTAAAAGGCAAATGAATATATATTTTTTAATGAAATTTATTTTTTAGGGTTTCCTCTTTTTTCAGTGTATATGTTGTTCCAGGCTCACACTTCTGTGCCCAAAAGAATTGGGCTTCTCTTTTGTTTTAAAATTTTCAATAAGGTCTGAATAAGTAACATGTATCACTGTCCTACAGCCATAATATTTGTTATTGCCAGACACTAAGGTTACTTGGGATGAAGAATGATGGTGTAGAGGTGGAACTTTTCACCTGTGAGACAGGACCCTCACCACCATCCAAGCTGTTAGCCAATCCAAAGGAGCTCCTGGGAAGCATATATCCCTCTAGCAGGATGTTGAATTTCTCTCCAGACATGGTTCACACTTAAGACTTTAGAGAATCAAAATAATAGGATTTTAGAGCTGGAAAAGAACTTAAAGAGATTTGAATCACAATTCTGAACATGAACAAGTTATTTATTTTTTCTGAGCCTCAGTTTCCTCATCTATAAAATGGATAATTTTGTATTGCTTACCTCACAGAGCAGTTGCAAAGTAGTCTGAAGCATAAAGCATTATGTTAAGTATGAGCTGTTAGACTTTCAGAGTTTTTTCACTCATTATCTTTCTCTAATCAAAAGTACATTTCCTCCTTTTGAAAGCTAACCCTTGCATTTCTTCCCTTAATCACATCACTTTGCACTTTCCCCAGGATCTTACTTCATTAATCATTCATTTCTTGCATCATCCTTGTTTGCCTCTGCCCTGCCCACCCCTCTCTACCAACAACAAATAGGCTCATCTCTCTCTCCTCTAAATCTTTCCTAGATTCTTTTGCCTCAAAACTGCTGTTTCAACTCTCCACTGCCCAAACTTCTTGAAAAGTGGTCCACACTTGCCACTTGTACCTCAACACCTATTCTTCCTTTTAAATATCTTGCAGTGTGGCACCTGCCCTGACTACAGTATTAAAAACTGTTCTTAAAGGGCACCATTGACCTACTTACCAAATCTTAAAATCTACGGGACCTCCCAGCAGCATTTGAGACTGATGTTTAACCCCTTTCTTCCATTTCTGGAAATTCTGTCATCCTCTGACTTTCTTAAAGCACTCTCCCGATTCTCCTCTCTGGCCTATCCCTGTGTTTCCTGGCTCTGCTTTCTCTTTATGCCTCCTACACCAAATACATAAGTATTCTTCAAGTCTTTTTTAATTCCGAGATTACTTTTTTCTGTGAACCCATTGCTTTGTAATCTCATTCAGCCTCAGGAATTCAACTACCTCTTCTCTGTAGGTGTCTCCCACAGCAGTTATCTCTAGCTTTTCCTTCCTGAGATGAGCAGCATATTTCCTAATATGCTTTTTTCTAAATACCTTCCTGTATAAATCTGAAATCAACTCCAAGACCTATTTCTCCTCCTGATTTCTATTATTTTTTGGAGTGGCATCACCATCCTATCTTCATCGCTTAGGCTTGAAACCTTTGTGTCATCTTTCCAGCTCCCGGATTCTTTAGGTTGAATATTTCTATTTTTTTCCCCTTCTATATTACTGCTCTTGCTCTGTTGCAGTCTTGTGGTCTATCGCATTTTCCACTTTCCCCTTCCTTTTTGATAGTATCAAATTTCCTTGACTTTCATGATTTTCTCAGCCTTCTTTACCAATTCACTATCCCCCACCTTCTTTAAATGTGGGCTCTCCAAAGTACCGGCATCACTCTTCCTTGGCAATCATATCTTCTCCTCCTGTTTCAGTTATTCCCTATGTGCAGATGGCTCCCAGTCTAGCTCCAGTTTCTCTTCAGGGGTCAGTCTAGATTTCCAGTTTCTTGACAGATATCTCCTGCCTGGAGTATAGTGCTGACATCTCAAATTCATCACGTCCAAAACTGAATTCATGTTTCTCTCCAAACTTTCTCCTACTCAGATTTTCCTGCTTCTGATACTTCTTTCAGTCATCTGGGTTCACAGCTTGGAAGTATTCCTTTATTCTTCCCTGATTCTCCCCATCTCCTCTGCATCTGGTGGTTGCCAGAGACCTGCCATTTTATATCTACAGTATCTGACATCTGTCCCTCTACGTTCGTAGTGTCATCTTCCCCTTATTACCTGGAGTACTCTAATAGCCTTCTAAGGATCTGCTTCTCCTTTTCATTCCATCTTTTACCTTTTACTGAGCTGACAGTAGCCTCGTAACCTCAAGCAAATCACCTCTGGGTCAGCTTTTCATCTCAGATTAGACCCTTCCAGCCCTCAAATTCCACATCTGATGGCTGCATCCGTTTACTGCCTCTTTTTATGCCATCACCTGTATGACTAGCGCCTGTTCGCCTCTTATCTGTGCTACTGCAGCTAAGTTCACTGCCTCTGGTAGGACACAACCCACCTAGAACTGAGATGCCACCTTTTTGTGAGAACTCCTAGAGGTGTGCCTGTGGCTTATGTGTACTAGGTATTTGCATTTCTGATATTGGTTGTTTGAATTTTGCCAGTTTTCTTCCCATGAAGCCTCTCAAATCTGTCAGATGGGATAGAAGCTGTCAAGACTTAACACAGATTAAAATAGTAAGACCTTAGTGTGTATGTGTGGTGTGACATTTTGTAAAAGCTAACTAGAGAAGGAAAAGCTGAGTTATATAATCTTTTAACTTTGAAAACTCCAGAGCAGAAACGAGTCACAAATAATTATTAGTGGCAACAAGTTTGAACCACTGGTAATCCTATAAAACCATTGTAAGGCTATTAGTTAGGATCAGATATGCACAGGGAACAGAACAGTTTCATGCAGTGAACCAGGGACCAGCTTTGGGGCCTAAAAGATCTAACTTCAAGTCCTATGTCTTATACACATGCACTAAGAGTATGACATGGCAAGGCACTTTAGCCTTGCAGGCAACTAGGATTTAAGTGACAAGAGGAGTTGCTAATCTGCCTTGATGAAATTTATATCTATGTCAGTGAAATCACACATCCAGGCCAAATATACACATAAAGGAAACCCTTGGTATTTGATATGGAAGTCTTCTCAAATAAAGGAAACCCTAAGTTATCCAGAATCAAGGAAAGGGAAGAGGTGGAGGGGATCTGAGGTATAAAGAATCATTTTATTTCTATTATATTCAGAAGCTGGCAGTTGGTGCATATATCTCCTTTCTTTCCCTTTCTTATACTTTATTGCTTTCAGAAGTGGCAGAACTAGTTTTGCCTTGCAGAAAGCTGGCATTTATTTAAATCAAGCAACTTTAGAAGCTGGAAACTAGACAGACTTACTTGCCAGAAATGATTAAGGTGAAATCAAAGTTGGCTGATGTTTATTGATTTCAAAATGGATCCCTACATCCCAACTCTTTGCCAAAAGCAAAAGTGATTTTTCAATAGTATATCAGTTCCTACCAGGGCAAAGTTTAGTAGAGTTCTTCCCCAGCTTTCATTCCTTGTCTCCTCAACAGCCTAAGTGCTGAGAACCTTCATGCTGTTGTCAGCCCATCTAAATTTCCACATCCCAACTCCCTCCTGCCTTGTCTCTCTAATGGAAGTAAATCTGAATATAGGTTCTTAACTGGGAGGGAGTAAGGGGAAATGGTGCTGTGAAAATGGATGATTAAGAAAAAAATTGCATTTTTATTTCAATATTAATTTTGTCATTCTCTGTATTTTATTTTGTGCAATTAAAAATGTTATTCTAAGAAATGTTCATAAACTTTACCAGACTGCCAAAGGGGTCCTTAACAAAAAGTTAAGAATCCCTGGACTGTCATGTCATTGAAGTGTCAGCCAACAAGCATTTATTAAGTGCCTACTTTGTGCCAGGCATGATGTTAGCATTGTGAGACCTATAGGTTTAACTCCTCTTAAATATGCATCCCAAATGCATCTGCAGTTGTATAGCTATTTTTGCATAAGAGTAGAAGTAGAGTATCTCATCATGCCTCTGGTCAAGACAGGCAGACTTGCTTTCCCAACCACTTGCATTCCACCAGCTGATCAGCCAAGGAGTAAAATGCATGGACTCAGCATTGTTTAGATGCATCTAACTCCACTTCTCTGCTCCTCCTTCCTTTCCAAGTGTTTCTTCAAAGTCATCCAGATTAAGGAAGTTCTCTTATACCTTGCTGGACTAGATAATAATGTTATGCAGCTATTCAACTGCTGATTTTCCGATTCTGAAGACAGCTTGTTCATAGCGTATTATAGTTTAGAATTATGATGTTTGCCATATAATTTGGATGCTACAGGTCAAGATGTACTAGTTACTTGAGTTGCTTCTTAAATACTCAGTTTCTACCATGCAGAAAGAGTCCTTCTAGTTATCTAAGTAAACAAGATATGGTGGTTAAAATCAGGGAACAAACTGTTTAAATATCCCTAAAAGACAACATATCCTTTCCAGGAACCTTGCCTGGAAAATGTATATATACAATTAAAATGCAAACTACTTTAAGGCAGAGCCTATATCTTACTTCATCTTTGTATCCCCAGCCAGCACAGTACCTTGAACATAATAAGTATTTATTAAATATTTACTGAATCAGAATTAGGCATTTTATTTCATCTGGGGTTGTTCTTCAGTCATTTAAGTCATATACAACTCTTCAGGACCCCATTTGGAGTTTTCTTGGAAAGATTCTGGAGTGGAGATTCTGGAGTGGTTTTCTATTTCCTTCTCTAGCTCATTTTACAGATGAGGAAACTGAAACAAACAGGGTCTTGCCCAGGGTCACACAGCTAGTGTCTGAGGCCACATTTGAACCCAGGTTTTCCTGACTCCAGGCCTAGCACTCTTATCCACTACACCACAAAGCTGTCACAAGTTTCTGACTAAGTCCAAGTGGAACCCCTTCACCTCAAATTTGGCTGTAATGATGCTAGTCATTTAGAGGTACCATTGTGCATCATTTAGAGATCTTTACCTAGGCATCTTAAAATTTGGATTTTATTTCTTCTGAAAGAATTAAAACAAATGGTTGCCATGCCTAGTCAACAAAGTCTTTCCTTTTCCATTGGAGAGGAGTCTTGTAAGATAAGCATAAGAAAGGGCTTCCTAGCCATTCAAGCTGTCAAAACTGGAACGGACAGTTTTTTGTGAGGCATTGGATGGCCTTGTGTCAAAGCCAGAATAGAGTAAATCTATAGTTTCAATATGAACAAATGGCTACTTTACAGAGTCTCCTTCCTGGCTTTGCGTCAGGATGTATTTATTAGTGGACTTCCTTTATCTATTAAATGGATAATTTGGATATGTTATGCATCCCAGACACAAATTCATAGAGATCACTGATCTTTATTTAACATTGATAAAATTTTCAGTGCCCACAAGGGACATTCGGTTGTTACAATACTCACAGGAGACTGAACTAGAATTTCTAAGGCCCCTTTTCCATTTCTTCTGAGCCTGTGGGATACAATGAGGTTCACATATACAAATATACACAAAGGTAGGTAAAGCAACTGCACAGCTTGATGCAGAGATGATAAAATGAGTAAATGAAGAGGTAGATTAGAGCTAAATGATAAGAGAGAGTATTAGAGAATGATAAAAGACATGATCAGGGCATCCTGGCAAATCTTTAGAAAATATTAAAACCATGAAATCCTCAGTAAATTAACGTTATTAGTTTTTGTCACAATATATACCCCCCCAAAAAAAAACCACCTTAATTATTGTCAGTAATTTGGCCTCATTTTGTATATTCTTCTAGGACATTCTTTAAATCACTTGAAAACTTGGAAGAAACCTGCACTAAGTTTTCTGTTTTTATCAAATGTGGTCCTGGCCCTCTACACTGGTTTAATTCATCAACGTGGTTCTCTTGATGTCATGACTCATATTCAAGAACTCTGTGACAACAATTCCCCTAATAGGTCAGCCTCCGTCTTTATAATGATGCCTTGCCACTCTACTCCTTATTACAGGTAACTAAATTAGTTCAATAATGGCACTGATTTAAAATGGGGGGGGGGAGTTTTAAGTTCCTGGATATAAATTGGCTGCTGGACCAAATAATTTTTAAAAATCTATTTAAAATACGTTAGAATTGATTCCTAACACAAAAAAATTCAAATGTCAACAAACAAGGCATTTCTAATGAAGTTTAATAGCACTTAGGATCTTATAGTTTTAAAATAATTTTTCTTAAAACTCAATGTGATTTAGCCCCAGAATGGTAAACAGCTCTAGAATGTGATGTGAAATATCTAAATAAAGTAGCTCATCCACTCAAGAAGTTTTTAACTAGATCCATATAGTTCTGTACCTATTTTCCAAGAGGGCAAGACAGCCACAAGTTACCGATGAGAAGTCATCTTTCCTTGTGGCTAGCTCTCCTGTTAAGAAAATATTTTCCAATTAGAAATACTAGAGTCTGATTTTTTTTTTTAGTGTGAAAAGTTAACCACCTGAGATACACTGATGCAGGCCACCAGATTTAACAGAAACCACGCTTCAATAACCCAATCTTGGAGAAGCAGATAGGTCTGTTTGTGTTGCTTAGGTGTCTCGGTCTCCACAGAAAGTGAGAAATATAGTTTCCCAGAAATTCCAGGCAAACAACTGGTTAACTTAACTCCCATGCCTTGCCATCTTAGGGATGGAATCCTTATACTGTAGACCTCATCATCTTTTGAAAAATACCTCCTTTAAAGTTTAGAATTCTGAAATTATCCCCGCATCTCTTGTTCTTCCATCTCTCCAACTACCTTACATCTAGAGCCTGACTTTTGTTCTCATCTTAACTTCCATTTCTTTGGTCCATCCCTGTTCTCCCAGTCAACCAGCCATAAAGCCCTATTCTGGCTTTACTTCTTTCCCTTCATATTTCTGAGCATAATTTAGCCACTTCACTATGGCAGTGTTTTCCATATTCAAAACATTTGCCCCCTTGTCCTTCCACCTTCCTACCATGTTAATCCTAACCTTGGACCACTATTAAAGTACAAATAATAACGATTATTGTTATTATTATGAATAGCTAAGATTTACATATCGAAAGTTTTCAAAGTACTTTATATTTATCTCATTTGATCCTCACCACAGCCTTGTGAAGTAAGTGCTATTATTATGCAATCCAAGCAATCCAAGCATCTTTAAATGACTCTATACTACTCTTCACAATATTAACTCCAAACTACCTCCTCAACCTACCACCTCTACCTCCAGTCCCCAGTTCTCAAAGATAAGACCATGCATGGCAACTCTTCCCCACAACACCTCAGAATTTCTCATTTCACTCTCTTCTTCCCTTATGTTGAAAATGAAGTGACTCTCCACTGGTACCCTTGATCTGATCTCCTCCTTTCTCTCATCTTAAATCTCTTCCTCTACAGTGTCCTTCCCATCAGACACACTTCCTCAGGTTTCCTTCTAACAACAACCAAAAAAAAGAATGTCCTTAACTTTTCCATCTGCTATTAATCAAATGTTCTCCCTTTAAAAATTTAAGAACTACTACCTCTGTTTATGTCCCTACCACCCTTGCTTTGCTACAGCTCTGTTGATGACTTTTAATTGCCAGCTCCAGTTTTTATCCAGTCTTCATCCTTCTTCACCTACTTTTGTCCTTTATTAATTTTTCAGTGTTCTTCTCTGGTTCAACCTCTTCCTCCTACCCTTCTAGATACGGGCATTTTCTGAGGCTTTGTCCTTAGCCCTCTCCTATTGAGGGCTCTCTCGTTAACTATCCCTTAGCAATCTGATACACTCCCATATTTGTTAAAATGACTTTATTCCCATTTCCTCACATTGTTTTGCAAATGTTTGTTGAATTGTTTCCCCTTTCTCCCATGAGACAGGAATTATAAGAGATATTTCAAATTACAAAAGTCAATGGGAATAGTGATAAATCACTATTACTACAAAATTTTACAAGCAATTAAAGAAATCCATGGCTTATATAACATAAAGTACACCTGTGGTGTGAAATATTTCTGCATTATAATATCACTAGTTAGGGCATCTTAACTCAATGAGAAATTGAGGTTTAATTTTTGGTTTCACTATTTAAGAAATGCATATTGGTTAAAATCCACTTTAAATTGCATGACAGATAATTTTTACATACTAAAGGATTTTTTGTTGCTAAACCGTTCATCAGTGAACAATTAGTTCTACCAAAGTTTATTTCAATTTGCATTAAATTCAACCTAATACTTGCTTGACATGAAACCAAGGGGAGAATAAAGTAGAAAACTACCAATTTAGATTTATATTGTTTTGTTTACAATAAAAAAATTAAGACTTATTCTAGGCTTTCCCTCCCAAGCTTAAACAGAGCCCCCGTTTGAAACATGCTATGAAATGAGCTTTAGCCTCAGGGCAATTTGAATATTCTCCACATTTTCTTTAATCCTCTTGAAAAAAATTTTTTTCCCCTTAGCCATGTACACTGTCCACTGCCAATGAGATTTCTTCAGTGTCCCCCAGATTTGACTGGAAAGGAGAATTATCTTGATGAAGCAGATGAATTTTACTTAAATCCATTAAGTTGGTTAAATCAAGAGTTTTCCAGTAATACATTACTGCCTACTCACTTAATCATCTTCAGCATTTTAGAAGAGGTGAGGAAACATGAGAGAATTTTGGGTAGGTATGCTTTGCCCAGGTGTGTTAATCTGAAACTCCCACTCATATAAGTGGTATCTAAAGGTACTATCATACCTCAACCAAGTCACTTTAACCGACTTTTTTTTTCCTCCTAACAAAAATTGATCAAAATCCCTTGAAGTTTATTTTTTATCAAATAAACTGATTTACTAAATTAGTTATTAGAATTTAGAAGTTGCTGGGGGGGGGAGGGAAACCAGATTAATGTACTTAAGCCACTAAAATAGGTCTCTTTCAAAATCTTTCAATTCAAATGTGATTATATACTTAAAATAACTTTTTTATATATTTTACATTTATAGGAAATAAAGACCTTTCTAATTACAAATAGCTACAAGAGAACTGCTGTTATCTTCCACACTCACTTGCCTGAGGGCCGAACTGGCAGCCACATATATGTTTATGAAAGGAAGTAAAAATTGAAATTCAGTTGAAGACGAGGGCTCAAATGGCACTTTACCTTTCTTGGAGAAATTGTATTTACTAGTGAAAACATTAAAACTTTTGCATTTTTTTAAAAACTGGACAAGTTTTATGGAAATAGCAAACAACGACTACTGTGAACCACTCACCAAGTGACACTGTCTGATTGCCCTCTGGGTGAGGGGTTATTCAAAGATATTCCCTTAGAACGACAGTAAAATCACATACTTAACAACGCTACATTGTCAACAAAGACCTTTTTCCCCATGGTGTAGTTTTATTTTTCCTTCCGCAATATTCAGATGTGCAAGAAATTTCACAAATGAACACGTCAGCAAGCTCATTTAGAAGGCAGCAAATTTCTTCACAAGTCAGTGGGCTCTTGAACCCAAAGAAAACGACAAGAAGCAAGTATGTAAAACATTAACAGAGATGAAATTCCATCACAATGTTTTTTTTTCCAAGACAGCTCAACACCAAATTAAATAAACATCAGTGTTAATTATACTTTGTCATATAAGACTTGACTTTGTCTTACCTTAAAACGAAAGGAAACTTCCATTTCATGCACAAAACCTATTGCATGCCTGGCTTCTCTAATGGTAAAACTACAACCAAACTTATTTCCATTGCCTAAAAGTATTCAGCAGAGAGCTTAACTACAAAGAAAATGCAAGTTAGTAAGCTTTGACGGATGCTTTTGAGTTAACAGTGTAAAATTCACCAAACTGATAATTAGAGATGAAAGACATTGACTTCTTGGTAACTTCAGTTTTAGTTTTCAATACTGAACAGAGAAAATCTACAATTCTCTTAAAGTTATCTAATTTACTTAATCATGTTCAATATTTTGGATCAAAAGGTAACTGCCCCAATTCTATTTCAAGATTTGCCGTGTGTCTTCCATTACTTCGACCATGTTTATGCCATTTACCTTCCCTCTTATAATGCTGTGGCTGAGGGTACTTCTGCTCTTGTTTTCGATGCCTGGAGTTTTCAATATTAACCATACGATGCTTTTTATCAGGGCGACTGAAAGCAGTAAACACATTTTTTTCTATGTTAGAAAAAAAATCCTTTAAAATTAGGGAAAAGAAAATAAAGATTTTTCTCCATTAAATTTTAAACAACCCTCTGGGAAAAAAAATACTAAAAAAAATTATCCCTGAAATACCCAGTTTTATAGTATATTAATTATATTTCTTCATGAATATTTTTCTAATACCATTCTTTTAACCTTCTTGTCCCCTCCCTATATAAACTCATCAGAATCTCCACAGAATTCTGCATGTAGGAATGATTAAAAATAGAAATGCCATCTAAGTAATCTTTTTATTATATTTTCTTGGCTTAAATGAGGATTTCATTAAAAAAAATAAAAGGAGAAAATCTTAGTTAAAAATTTTCAACAAATGACCATATTTGGCCACATGAAAGAGATGAAAATGTAGCTCCCTTCCTTAAAGAAGTGAGAAACTATGAGAGCAGAATACTGCATCTGTAGACAAATTAGGGTGATATGTAAGTTTTACTTAATTGCTTCCCCCTTACCCCTTTGTATTCTTTGTTAAAATTTTGGAGCTATTTCACTGGGTATTAAGGGGGAAAGATATATTGAAAGACTATAGTGCTATTAAAAACAAACACAACCAATTTTTAAAAAGCTAAATTCTAAAAAGGATAGATTAAAAAATTGTAAAACCTTACTAATTCTTAAAAGAATTACAGTTTATTAATGGAAAGATTATTTTGTGCCTGGATTACTATGATAGCCTAAAAACTCTTCTACCTACCTTGACTCTCTATGCACTGTGAGCCTTCCTCCCCAACAGTTCAAATAATCTTTCCACAAAACAACCCTCTCACCATATTTAGGCTTTAAAAATCTGCTCCTTAATGGACCAAGTCCAAGTTTCTAAGCCTATCATTTGCCAAGACTCTCCAATGACTAATACTTACCTAACCAAACTTCTCTCCTATGACTTCCCATCATGAATCTTCACATACAGTCAGGTTAACCCATTTTTGTGAACCATGCTCACACCCCTACTACTATGCTTTCATTTTTCTTGTTTCACCCCAACTTTAGTCTTTTCTCTCCTACTCCTTTAAGTACAAGGTCTACTTCCTCTCTTGCCACTACTGAGCAAGGTACTGAATCTTTGTCTGCCTCAGTTTCTTCACTTGTAAAATGAAGACAATAATAATGCCTACTTCGCAATCCAATTAGATTAAGAGCTAGGTGGTGCAGCAAATGGATTGCTGGGTTTGCAGTCTGTAAGACCCAAGTTCAAATCCAGCCTCTTACCCCTACTAGCTGTATGATCCTTGGCAAGTCACTTAACCTCTCTCTGCCTCAGTTTCCTCAATTATAAAATGGGGATGATAAATAGCACCTACCTTCCCAAGTCTGTTATGAGGATCAAATGACATATTTGTAGAGCACTTAGCACAGTGCCTGGCATACTATAATTAATAAATGCTTATTCCTTCCCCTTAAAAGTTCTATCATATGGCACCATGTGTTCTTATGTAACCTAAGGTCCTAGGCAAACAGAAGATGTCTGTAACTATTTGTTGACAATGTAAATATTGGAAGGAAGCAAAATTTTGTCTCTTAAGAGTTCCTTAAGGAAATTTTTTTTAGTATGTTATGACATAGCATTATCGGTTGTTTATATCTAATCATTTGCTTTTAAAGTATTCAAGGCAGCTCTAAAAGTTTAAGCTCTCCATTAAACGTTCATTGAAATCTCCTTTACATAATTAACATATTTAGTAAATCCTGTCTTCATTGGTAGTTATATGACCCAGTCTAATTATGCAAAATTCTCAGTGTTTTATTGTATGTATGTAACCTTAAGTAATAGTTAAATCACTGAACTGAAAATGACTATAGAACCATATGAACTTAAATTGAGATTAGTAATTTTGTTGGAATAGCATGTATGCCTTGAAATTCATATTTCAAAAATTAATTAAGAAATGTAAATATAATCATGGGATAATGCTAAAACATTAATATCCTCAATCAATTACAAAGTCAAATAAAAAAATACTGGGCTACTTAGGGGAAACTAAGTTTCCTTCTTTTTGGTAGAGAAGCCACACTGAAGGAAATATACACAGAAAAGAAAAGGTCTCTATTATCTCTATTATCTCTATTATTAAGGTAGGTCTCAAATCTTTCCATTTTTCATTTCCAGAATACTTAGAAATGTGCAATAACAGAAACAGAGAGGATAACACTGAAAACCTGTCTAGCAGATTCTCCTTTTGGAAGGAGAAACTTGACCCATCTGTATCCTCTTATTCAACTGTCATTCTAATATAAGAATCCGAAATTAAGGGTTTTCTGTGAAGAATGTCCACTTTTTTTCACCAGTGGAAATGAAAAGCAGAAAAATTTTACTGTTTTCACAAAAGACAAGGGAGGCATCATAGCATATACAGTGTGAATAAAAAACCAGGGACAGATTTCTATAAGTTATATTTTAAACTTGGGACTTTTTATAGTCTTATAAAATAAGTATGTTCATTCTGTATATAAATGTAAGATTCTGGATGATTTTAAAAGAAACATGCTAATATTAGGGGAAGAGGAGAAAAACAAATTTTAGGATTCTACATTTTTGACGATATTTTTTAAGACAGAATATTTTTTGTGTCCATAATTCAACCTGGAACTACTTGCAGAAATTCCTATCTAGTAGAAAAAAACCTGCTCATTTCAATTTTTTAACATTATTTTTAAAATTCTGTAATGTGTAGCTATCTATAATATTTAAAAGCTATTCCAATCACATGGTCCTATGGAAACCAACCTGGGTCCATACTGAGGGGAAAATGTGTCACCAAAGAAATGTCTATATATATAGTCATCCAAATCCTCAAATACTCCATGATTATCTACTTGATATTCCTTCATGTCTTCAAGATAATCTTTAACATCATTAACAAAGTCAGTGAACAACATCTGATCATGAATAAAGACACTGTTATGGAAAAACTTATTGATGAATTGCTGAAGTTCTCCCCAGTGATGGAAGTCATTTACTTCTTGCTGAACGTATCTTTGCATTAACTGATTAAATTCATCTATTCTTACAGGGTCTAATACTCTGTTGAAAAGGCTAATAGATTCCTGATGAGCACATTCAAAAACAGTGGAACAGCCTTTTGTTAGACGGTGATAATTTTTCACACAGTCTTTATCAGTGGTGCCTTTCTGGGAGTTTGTGTTTTTACCAAATGTTTCAAACTGAATTGGTGGCTTTTTCTGATGACCACATTCAAACAAATCAGGAGGGTTTTTTAAAAAGTGGCCATTTTTTACTGAGTCTTGGTTCGTGCTACATTTCCGTGAATTTGTGTTCTTCCCAAATGTTTCAAATTGAACTGACTTCTGTTTTCTTCCTGATCTTGCCATGCTGGGGTTTATAGGATACGTGTTTTTCAAAGGTGGTCTAGGTTGAGGATGCAAATACTCACGATAAACAGTTTTTGCTTTTTTAGTAGCTTCATCTCTTTTATCTCCAAATTTTTTATTCCGTTTTTCATCAAAGATATTTTTGGTGGTATCTTTGAAATGGCTGAAAGTAGACTTAACAGAATCTGAAAATTTTTTCAAGTTTTCCTTAACAGCTTCTTTAGCCTGTTTAATCTTTTCTTTATGGTGCCTTACAAACTCCTTTGTTGAATTCTTCATGGCATCAAAAGTTTCCTTAACCGAACCAAACAAGGTATCTTTAGACTTCTTAGCCTTGTTAGTTCCCTTGCCACCTTTATTCTTCTCACTATTTTCTTGTTTTCCACTTTGATCTTTTGCTTCAACATATAATCTTTCCCACAAATCCGATCGTTGTTGTTCAAAATTTAGCTTCCATTCCAACTCTGTTAATCTTCCTCGTAAAATTTCTATTTCCTTATTTTCAGTCAATGTATTGGGAGAATCTGCATCACCTGATGACTGCTTACTGCTTAAAAGATCCAGTTCTTCCCTTAAGGCAATGGTCGTTTGTCGTTCTTTTTCCAGTTCCTTCCTTAGCATCTGTGCTTCAGCCAAGAGAGTCTCTTTCTGACTGAGAAAGCTATTCGTCTTTTGCTTTTCTTTTTCTAAATGCTGTTTAAGTTTTTGATTTTCAGAAACTATCAATTCAGTACTTGTTTCTTTATCTTCCAAATTCCGAATCTGTTCCCTTAGTTTCCTTAGCTCTTCCAGTAAGGAGGAAAATGCTTCTTCTTCCTTTTCCAGAGACATTCTCAAATGCTGGTTTTCTGTAGCAAGGCTTTTCTTCTGTGTTTCAAAGGCGAGCTTCTCTACCTCAGTAAGCCTCAAACATGATGCAAGATTTTCTCTCAGTGACTAACATTTTTAAAAAGAAAAAAAGGTTTTAAATAAAGACTTCAATATTGTTTATCTGATGATATTTAAAAAAATTTGCTACCTTTATTCTAATTCTACGCAATGTTTATTTTTGCCACACGCTATATAAGAATTTTATAATAAGCCTCGAGATAGAATTAATGATTCTTCTACTGATCAATATTCACATGTCATTTATTGACATTTAACTACAATAACTATGGACATTTAACTACCATAGTTACCTACCTAAACAAAATCTCCTGGCAGGCCACATCACAGCTCCTAACCGTTTAATATACAACATTAATAGAGAAACCTTATCATTACTAACTTTGCTTACTTAATTTTAACTGTATCAAGGGGGAGACATGTATGTGTGAAGATGATGAAAAAAAAGGTCAAATGCTCAGAAGGAGCCCTGCCTCTTTGTTGTTGTTACAACATGTAAACTGTATACCCATAAAGTCACTTTCACACCCTAATACACTTGTTTGTCATCACCTCTGCTGTATCTACTCAACCGCTACCAGATACCTTTAACATTAAATGACAAAGGAAGAAATTTCCAAATGCTGGCAAAGCAGCATGGGCACAGCAGGCTACTTATCTGCTTAATTAGCAACTACTGCTAACTCTAGAAGCAAAGGACTTACAGCCAGCTAACGCCCTTTGGAAAAGACAGGGTTTCTGCTTGAGGAACATCTCAAGAAGTTTACCACATAACCAAGAGAAGCTTTTCACAGCTAGAAGATATTACGGACAGATATCTCACATCTTTGTTGAAACTTGGAAGAACCAATCACTTATCTTGGCCCATAAGAAGGCCTAACTGACAGAGAACTTGGGGGAGCAGCTGTACATAAAACCAGTTGTACTTTCAGAGGTTTTATATAATGAACTACTAAATGTAGAATAAGTGGATAAAAACTTTACATATAAAATACTAGCAAACTTCCCTTAACACAAAGTACATTTTGATGAAGGCTTGGTTTCATAAACTTTGTGAAGTATAGCAGTACTCTTAATCTACACATTTAATTTACCCACCTAACACATTCACAGAACTTAAGAAATATCTTCTGAAGGATCTCCTTACTTAATTCATTCTACATGAAATGAGGTTAGTATGGAATCATTTGTGCCCAAAACGCTTTCCCTTTTTATGTATGCCACTCTGAAACCCTTAGTGTCTTCAAGGTACTCTGTTGGCACAGCCTTCAGGAATCATAGGTCTCCTCTATACCATGAAGAGGCATTAAAGTAAGAATTCAGTGGAGGGTTTGTTGCTCATACCATGGTTTAACTGAAAATCTGTATTTTTAGTCAATGACTTACTTCAAGGGGAAGGAAATACTACAAATTATCAGTATCAGTGGTATTAAGAAACTGGAAAGATTATTAGTCCTAGAGAAGTTATTAAAGACTCCTAAGTGAGCCAAATAGTTATAAATAAAGTAATAGGAGCTGTACTAGTTTTATGTAGACAACTAAGGCCATTTGATGGTAATGTTTGTTATGCTAATTGGTCAATAAAGTACTTATCTAATTACCAATCTGTATGATATCAATTGAATTTTGTTTTTATAAATTATTTTATGTTAGCCTTATACTCTATTTGCAAATGCCCTATCTTCAAAAGTTTCTGTTTATGTAGCATGCTCATAACTTAAAAAAAATTTTTTGAGGAAACATTATACCCACCTTATCACCAGAAGACCCTTGTTCTTGCTGACACTGATAAAGGTAATCCTTCATACCATTCAATTCTTCTGCATGTATCTTTCTGACTAGTTCCTGACGTTTTTGAATCTGAATGGTACCTAAAACAATATTAATTCCTCTTTATATATAAATCAAACAAAATTTTATAAATTAACTTCATTTTCCATTTTAAAAATCAACTATTTTACCCAAAGGACAGTAAAATCCCACTTATCCAGACTGTAGTAGGAAAATTTGGTGTCCTAGTAAACTAAATGTCAATATATCCTGTAATTCACAATTTTCAAGAATTGAAAAAAGAAAAAAAATTATAATAATTACTAAAAATATGCTGAACATAATTTAATACTTGATTAAGAAGACACTGGAAGATTTTATACCTCATCATCACCATTATGAACTCTGTGTCAGTACATGTACAGACATGAACAATGCATTGTGTTTTTTCTTTCTGATTTTGCCCGACTGTTCTTTTTGTGGAAAAAAATGCTATTTGTAGTGGGGAATACAGTCTGTATATGTAGTGACTGCAAAAAAGAGGGAGTAGGAATCAGTGAAATAAAACTTCCTTCTGTTCTTTGTGTATTAAGTGGGGAACACATGCAGGTTTTGTTACTATGTTAAGTTTAAAATATACTTAAACTGTCAACAAGGTCGGCTTCATACGCATTACTTTTCATCGGTTTTGAATATATTGAAATATTCATCGTTTAAGTTTATCAGAAAGAATTTTTTTTAATGTATATGTCAGAATACAGTACTTGAAAAATTCTAGTTATCTGAGCTTTTGGTGGTTTGGCATCTAAATAAATGAGGTTACTGAATGATTAAATGTTCATTAATGACAAAGGAGAATAAGCTAAGTTAAATGTCATTAACTTTACATGTACACCCACAAGAGAGTGTTGTTTAATTATTTTTTTTATGAAAACAAAATTTAAAAAAACTCTAACAACTTATAGGATAAGGCTTCATTTTGGAGTGTTTTGTTTTTGAAAACCTCTGTGAGGAAGAAAGTAGTATTGCTCTCCTTTTAAATAGGCAGAAAATGAGGCCCAAAAAGATCGGTCTTGTACAGACATACCTCATTTCAATGTACTTTGTAGATAATATTTTTTTTTATAAACTGAAGGTTTGTGGCAATCATGTGTGGAGCTCACATTATGTCTCTGTGTCATACTTTGCTAATTTTCTCAATATTTCAAACTTTTTCCTTATTAATATATGTTATGGTGTTCTGTGATCAGTAAAACTTTGGAGTTACTATTGTAACTGTTTTGAGGTGCCAAGAACCACATCCATAGAAAACAGCAAACTTAATCAATAAATGTTGCATGTGTTCTGACGGCTCCACCAACTAGCCGTTCCCCCATCTCTTTCCCTTTCCTCCAGTCTCCCTATTACCTGAGACACAATAATACTGAAATTACGCCAACTAATAACATTACAATGGCCTCTCTAAGTGTTCAAGTGAAAGGAAAAGTAGGACATGGGAAACTTCACTGTTGTCTTATTTTAAGAAACTGCCACAGACACCCCCACCTTCAGCAATCACCACCCAAATGGGTCAGCAGCCAACAACATCAAAGCAAGACCATCCACCAGCAAGAAGATTATGACTCACTTAAGGGTCAGATGATGTTTAGCATTTTTATGCTATTATTTTTATATTATTTATTATATATATTATAATTTGTTTTTGAGACATATAACAAAACACAATATATATTAAGGTATGTGCATTTTTTAGACATAATGCTATTCCACACTTAATAGATTACAACTTATTATAAACATAACTTTTAATATGCATGGGAAAACAAAAAAATTCATGTAACTTGCTTTATTGTGATGTTTGCTTTATTGTGGTGGTCTGGAATCAAACCCGCAATATCTCTGAGGTATGCATGTTATCTGTTTGCAATATAAGCCAAGAATGGAAATACAACTTTATTTTCAGTTCTATTTTTCCATACTATATATGTTATAGATGCAGCCCAAAAACAGGGAGGGGAGAAAAACCACCAAATATGATCATAATTCCACTAAAAATTAATTTTGGCAGGGTCCCATGTAAATCCCCAGGTATGGGACACTTAGGAAAGCCACAGCCCTACTGTCCTCTCAGAAGTAAGAAAGAGCCTAGACTAAATAAAAGCTGACACATTTATCTACTTTAAAATATACTATGCAAACTGCTTAGACATACCTGCTACAACATGCTGCTACATGCTTCATGCATACAAAAATCCCACAATTTCATAGAGTAAAAAATGCATTTGGTAAACAACTCATTTTTAATCTTCTAAATTGTATATAATACAGTTATCACCAAACAAGTGCTTTTGCAGGAAGCAACAAGATGTTGCATCAGTAACTGACTGCTATTTCCATTAATAAATATTTTTCCTTTTTCTTTTTGAAGGTTAGAGAGGAGAGTAATAAAATAAAGTAATAAAGGACCTAAAAAATGCCAGAAAAGACCTATTGGTCAAGTCAAAAGTTCAATATTAATCAAGTATTATTGATTTGTGTACTTTCTTCATTTACCTTTTCCAGTACAGAAACACCTAAGATGTTCATCTATCTATTACCATTCTTTTGCTTCTTGACGTCCTTTTAATCCCCCCAAATCTATCAACTTTACTTACAAAGAAATTCTTTCCATCCTTTTAATATTTTGTCCCATAATGAAAAGTAAATCTCATACTTTATTTTGTAACAATACACATTATGCACTTAAAACTGACGCTGGATACTATCGTTCTTTTCCATGTTTGGTTTTGGTTCTTCTTTCTCATTACTCATTCCATTAGTTACCACCCTTCTATACAACCAGACTAATGTATCTGCAGACCCTGTACTTGCCTGCAGGCCACCATGGGGGGAGGAGGGGAAGAGAGGGAGGGGAGAAAATCTGAAACTCAAGGGATTGTGGAACTGAATCTTGTAAACTAAAAGTAAATAAACAAATCAATTAATTTAAACAAAAACTGAAGCTGGACATGAGGTTAGAGATCATCTTGCCTAATCAGCCCCTTCATCTGAAATGTGAGAACACTAAGGACCAGAGAAATGAAATCACATAAGCTCTTCACAGAGCACATACTACACACTTCACAGAGGTGTAAAACCTAGGTGCACTGTCTTACAGTCAAGTATTTTTTCAATTGCATCATGCCAACTCCCTGTTAATAATGATAGGTTCTTTTTCATTATTTTCTTATCTCAATTTTTAAAAGACTGGAATAGGGGGAGGTAGCACGTCGTACCAAAAACAAAAACAGCCTGCTTCTGGGGTCAGAAGAGCAACGTGTGACTTTGCTGCTGAACGTCGGCATTACCTTGAGTCAGTCTCTGTGGTTCTCAATTTTCTTATCTAAAATGCTGGGGGGTAATCTCCAAGAAAACTTCCAAAACTAAAATCCCATAAATTCACTGAAATCAGGGACTATCTTGCCTTTTTTTTTGTCTCAGCACTGAGATATGTGTAAAGCATTTGCTACTGCGCTATTCATACTTAATACTTATTCCATTCTCCTCTTTCTTTAGCATCTTGTCTTTAACAAAAGTTTAACAAATGTTTGTCAAATTTAGTCCTTTTTATTAATAAAAAGAATAAGGGGTCATTTTCTATAGGACTTTTATGGGCTAATTTAGGTTACTTTGCAGAATCAACAGATTGATTTCCCCTGATAAAAACTAATGTCAGATACCAGCCAAGAATACAGAAAAACAATCTTCTGTTAATTTCAGCACTCATTCATAAAATAATTCTTTTCATACTCTGTCTAGTCTAGTCAGACTTATTGAGCTACCTGGAAATGCTCTGTAATTTAATTAAAACCAAATCCTAGAAAACTCATAAGAAACCAATGAAAAAGCGCTTCATGGTAGCTAAAAATATTTTCAGACTACCAAAGCTGATTAACAATATTTTTTTTTTTTTTACTAAAAACTAACTTCTGGACTGCTATACTGAAATATAGAGACTTAATTTGATAAAAACAATTCAAGTCACCAGGCTCAGTTTACAAAGATGGATGGAGAAAGAATGACAAAACAATTTAACACCCCCTATAGAGTATTTTACTTAAGTTAAATTAGATTAAACTCTATCCCAATTTCTAGTTCTACTAGCACTGCTTAATGAGAGGTGATTAAGACTGGTCTATGATGTGCCAATGTGAATGTGATAACATTGTGGAAAATTCTTCAACTAATGCAAATTACCTAATGCCTCCCTAACTGATTCATGTCAACCAATGGATTGACTATAGGCTTCCAATATGAAGACTTAAAAGAGTTCTCTTGGCCTGAAATAATACTACTTCTTCATACTATTAGTACATCATAACGTCTTAAAAACAATTTATGTGGAGGTGATGACTGTCATTTGGGGAAAGGATAAACAAGTTGCATTATATGAATTTAATGAAATACTATTGTGCTATTATAGGAAACAATGAACAGGCAGACTTCAGAGAAACCTGGAAAAACTTATATGAATTGATGTTGAGTGAGGGGAGCAGAAACAGGAGAACACTGTATACAGTAACAGCCATAATCTTTGATGACTGATTTTGATAGACAGCCCTTCTCAGCAATGTAAGGATCTAAAATAATTCCAAAGGACACATGATGGAAAATGCCAGCCACATCCAGAGAAAGAACATAGAGTCAGAATGCAGAAGGAAGACTATTTTCTTTTTTGATTTTGTTCTTTCCCTTTCTCAGGGTTTTCCCATTCATTATAATTCTTCTATGCAACATGACTAATGTGAAAATATGTTTAATCGGAACGTACTGCAAGACTGCAGATTGCAATCTGTCTTGGGGAGGAAGAAAATTTAAAATTTATGGACGTGAATGCTGAAAACTAAAAATAAATAATTTAATTTAAAAAAAAACAATTTATGGGGGAACACTACCTTGGACCCAAGACAAATGAAAACCAAAACTTTTGTCATGTAAAAACTACGGATTCCAAAAATATTTAAATTACATATATCCTTGATCCCCTCTCCTCCAGTCTTCTGCAGATCACCCTCACTATAATCCTACCTCTATCTAATCTTCAATCTCTCCCTGTCTATTGTTTCCTTTCTGTAGTCTACAGGAAATTCCAAATCTCTCCCTTCCTTTAAAAGAAAAAAGCCTTTACTAAGATTATATCATTGCCTCAACCTATCATTTTCTATTTCCCTTCCTCTTCTCAGATAAATCCTTTTAGAAAGGTTCCTATATTTGGCACCTCTACTTCCTTTCCTCTCACTTTCTTAACCCTCTGCAATCTGGCTTCTGGCTTCATTCTTCAACAAACTCTAGTCCTAAATTCCCAATGATTTAATTACCAAACAAACGGCCTTTTCTCAATTTTTGTCCTCTAAATTTCTGCATTTGACACTGTCAAGCACCCTCCCCTCTCCTGTATACTCTTTCCTCTCTGGCTTTTTGTGACACTGTTCTCTCTTGGTTCTACTTCCTACCCTTCTGATTCCTCCTTAGTATACTTTTCTGGTTTACTACCCATCTTATGCCCACTAACTGTAGGTGTACACAAAGGCTCTCTCTCGGGTCCTCTTCTCTCCTCTCTATATAGCTTCCATTTACTCCACAGATAACTCCCAGATCTATAGAGATAGCCCTATCCTCTCTCCTGATCTCCAGGCAGGCACCACCAACTTGTCTATTAGACATTTTTAAATTCTCCATCTTAAAACTCAATTTTGAACTCAGATCTTCCTGAGTTCAAATCTAGCCTCAGACACTTACTAGCTGTGTGACACTGGGGAAGTCACTTAGCCCTGTTTACCTCATTTTCCTCATCTGTAAAATGAGACAGAGAAGGAAATGGCAAACCACTCCAGAATCTTTGCCAAAAAAACCCCCAGACACTAGTAATTACTAGACAAGTAAAACTGAGTTAATATGAACTTCACCAGAAGTCAAAACTGTAAAACTATACAAATTCTATTCTGTTTTTCTTTTATAATCTCTTCTTCTTCCCCCTACCATCTATCTAATATGCTTTACCCAACACCTCCTATTCTCTCAGTATTCTATGTATATAGATATAATCTATTCTTTTGTGATAGCTACAAAGCTGAACAGATCTCAAAACTAATAAGACTAATAGATAGAATAATAGACCTTACAAACTAACTATGACAAAACACACATTCACAAATAACTGTGACAGAAAGCAGAATGTGTAAAGTACAAAGGACATACAATTCTAAGTCAAGGGCAAAATGTTAGAAGAAATTTTGAGAAGGAAGAAATTGCTTTCAAGGAGGAGCAGGATGAGGAAGAGCAGGGGGAAAGGAAGACTTGATTGTGAGGTTGCTCTTGAATTGGGCCTTTAAATAAGGGAAATATTCTAACAAATGTAGATTGAGGAGAATACATTCCAAGAATCAAGTATAAACAGGAGCAAAATGTATGGAAACAAGAAGAAGGCAGAATAGGAATGGTGAACGTGCCAAAAGTTCAGATGGCTCAACTGTCAAACATCAAGTAGAACAGGATATGAGATTTGACAGTAGAATGGAGCAAACTTTTGAAGGGCTTTAAATGCCAAGATCAGGAGTCGTACTGAATAGAATGTTCTATAGGCCTATGGAATCAGAGGCAGTAAAAAAATTTTGGGAGAGACAATTTGATCACAGCAGGAAGTCAGGTAGATGACTTGGTCAATGATGAGAAAGATGGACTGGAAAGGGGATAAAGGGAGACTGGAAGACCAGTTAACAGGCCGTTATGATAGCGTGATAAGAAATGAGGGAATGAACTAGGGTGGTTTCAGTGAGAATGGAAAGGAAAAAGGGATTCAAGATAGGTTTTGGAGTAGAATCAAAAGTATATAGCATTCGACTATACACGGAGGGTAAGGAGGGTAAGTTTTATCAATGCCAATAACTTAGTACTCCGTATCAGAAAGCTTGATGTTAAATCTGACATAAGAATAGGGATGGGAACGGAACTTGTGATTTCATCTGTACAGGGTACTCCCAGATAAAGAAACTTCCCTCTAGCAATGCAGGTCAAAACTTTCTCTGCAACTTACAGTTATCAGTGTCCAGAGTACTGGGAAATTAAATGACTTGTCCAGGGTCTCACAGGAGTTTGTATCAGAGGCAAGACCTGAGCCTAGGTTTTCCTGGCCACTAGGTTTTCTAGACAAGCACGATATCCCTTAATCCATGGTGTTTCTCAATCTCTGACATGCCATAGTTATTTTTAAGAGCAAAGGAGTGGCCCAGATCCTTTCTCACATCTCTCATACACAACTGGTTGCCAAGTTCTACCAATTATATCTCTATACCCTAATCCACTGCAAATATCCTAACACAAATTATGTCTTCGAAGGTCCCTTCCAGTCCTAAATCTATGATCCTACGATCACACCCCCCCACATATTCCATTTTCCATGAAATTACTATTTTATTCCCTCAATGTGCTCTATACTTTTTTGGATTGTTGTGCATTTGATCACAAAGTTTCCCAGGCTTAGAATGCCTTCCCTTCCCCTTTTAAATTTCTATTGTTTAAACTTACCGTTCAAAGTTCAACCCACATAATTCTTCCCCTATAAAGTCTTTCCTGATGACTTTTCTCCCCATACTCTAATCAGTAAAGACGATGCCAGTCCTCCTCAGGCCTCTCTAATTCATTTCTTTCTCAGAATGATCTATGTATGTCTTATTTTATAAGTGAAACATAAATACAGTATTCAAAGAATCAAAAATTACGATCACTCAGAGAGTAATGGAGAAGGCACCTGGTGAGTACAAGCAGGCTACAATATATCACAAATAAGGAACTTTGAAAAGCAAGAGTTCAGGATGTTATCAGGAAAATATATGACAGAAAAAGAAGATTGGCCATTCATGAAGAGAGGATGTGGGATGGCAATGGACAGTCCAAGTACTCAGTAGTATGAGTGAAGAAAATGTGAGGAAACCCTCTAATAATGCACTAGGGAGAATTTACAGGATAACATGGAGAAATTCACACAAGATAGATGGGCAAGGATGAGTTATAAATTGCATCTTAGGAGAAACCATCCAAACTGATACAACCATAGAACTTTGTATTTAAGTATGTATATCTTATATCTGCATTCGACTATAAGCTCCAAGATACTGGTGACTACATCCTATATATTTGATATCTTTGCACCAACCTAATATTGTACTACATACAATCCTATTTATGGAATTTGTTAAATTTTGCTATAGTGGGATACATTGAATTTGAGGTGTCTATTAAGTATACAGATAGAGCTATCCAGTAGAAAGTTAGAAATATGGAATTTAGTTTTGGAAATAGGTTGGATATAGATCTGAAATATTTATGTATGTATATCTGAAAGGTAATGTATAAGGTCAGAGTAGACACCATCAACAAAGGTGAGAGTGCAGGAAAAAGACAAGGGTCAAGCACAGAACACTGAATGATACTTAAATTAAGCCACAGGATGATGGATTATCAAATAGGAGATGATAAGTAACAATAAATGTTTCTTCTAACTCTGGTCATGGAAGAGAAGGGCTAAAACCCCTGGATTAGAAGGTAATTAAGTAACCTTTTGAAGGGCTGTGAGAACTGGGAGGAAAGAGACTAAAAATTTAAATACTGAATAATTCCATCTATGATCATGTTAAATATATAGGATGTGAATAAAATCCAGGCTAGAAACATAAAGCTACATTCTTCCCACCACTGTAGTTTCTATATAATTCAAATGTGGACTATACATGGCATTAATTTTCAGTGTACACCTGTACTATTTTTTTATTTCAAAGACTTTATTTTGGAGATGTAGCCTACATTCAGACCACTAATCCACTAAGATTATATTAGAGAATTTGGGTGGGTTGGATTTTGCATTTATGTGCCTAAATATACCAGAACTTTCTACATCCAAATATGTATTTCCTTCAAAGTAATCCTTGAGGGGACATTACCTGTTCCAGTGATATTGCCACTGGAACAAAAATATTTTTGGAATTCCTTTTCTGGAACAGTTTGCAGAGAATATAAAATATTATTTAGAACATTTCCAAAAGATATTCAAATGTTTGCCCTTTTTGAGCATGAATTTAATTTTTGAATATAGCAAAGTGTCACAGATAATCTATCTAGGTCATACAGCATTTGGGTCCAATGATAAAACTAAAAGTACTGAATTTATTTGTTTCGTCTGTTTATTTTGAGTGCTCAAACTGTCTCTTCAGATAACTTCAAAGAGCAATGGCAGCAGCACTGGAATACAAATACAGTCTCCCAGCAGTAATCACTTTGAAGAGCAACACTTATTTGACTTTATAAATTCTGGTATTTTTTTTTACATCACTCATTACTTTACATTATACTCATTACATTACATTACAGTCATCTTTATACTCTCATCACCAAAAAATCAATTTAGGAGCATAGGACATAATTACAGAAAAATTAGCTGCCAGATCTTATGGTTATTCTGAATATTTTAGTACAGAAAATATACAAGTAAATATGACTGTTTTATCACTCCTAAGCACTGAAATACCATTTATATAATTTTTTTCAAAATAGGGAAAGAGTTCTTAATGAACAGGTCCCTTTTCTTTCTAAGTATTTTAAATTTTTTACCAAATGCTCAAAGGCCATGCAATGTGTGGGTATTTAAAGCCACTTGAGTTAATCATTAACTTTGTTATTTCCTGGTATTAAATTTTTCTTTAGGCAAGAGAATAAAAGACATTTCTTATTACCTGCAGGTTTACCTGTGGAAAGACAACATTTTATTCAAATAAAAACCAGTTAAGTCCATCAGTTAACTGTTAAAACAATTTCAGATACACAAATATATATACACACGAAAATATGTGAAGTATCTGAAGAGGGATATCTTCAGAGGATGGAAGGGATGGGAACTGTCTTAATAACTGGGGGTGGGGGGGCGGGAATTCTGGAGGAATAATTATATAAGCTGGCCTTTAAAGGACGAATAAGGAATTAAAGCGGGGAAAGAGGGACATTCCAGGTATGAGATCAAAGGAACAAGAATTACAGTGAGAAGTCCCAGTGTGAAAACGCCTTCCTGCAACACTAATCCCAGTCAAGCTATGTGATTTAGTCATTCAGAGGGAGCTGCCTGAGGCACATAAAGGTTGAGTGATGGGAGGAGGCTGTGGAGTGGAGATGAAGGACATAAAGCTTGTGTGAGAGGTGGCATTTGAACCCAGATCTTCTTAAATACACTATGCCAGTCTACCCTCTCTACATATAGATATACAAAATACAAAATAATAAGTGTGAAGTGGTTTGCAAACTTTAAAGCACTATGAAAATGACAGTTATTATCAATTTGACCTTTACTGTTCACTGTCCATTATAAAAAGCTCCAACTGAGTATTCAAATTGTAAAATCATTGTACTAAGTTTTAAATAGCTTGGAATGCTCATCCACTAGGCCTGGAAATATTTGTTATACAATAATTCTAATGACAGCATATAACTTTTAAGCTAAATATTAGAAGGATGGGATTATCTAACTATAATGCTACATAGTAGTACTAGCATCGCGTTGAATATATATAAAATATCCAGAGGAAAAAAAAGATTGGCTTACTTACCTTTCCCCTCCCTATTAAAAAGCCCTGTACGAGCAACCATCTGGATGCCCATTTCTATACGTCCCTTTGAAAATTCACAATAGGTGGGCATAATGACATCGACGTACTAAGAGGCATCTATAAGAAATTAAACCTTGAGGATCTGCAGCAATCTATCAATACACTAAGGATTTAGGAGTATATAATTTCTTTTATTGGCACTACACAAAGTTTTTCTGGTAATCCAAATAGTATCTGTTTATTTCTTAGCTCATCAGAACTGCAAATTACTTTTACCTTGGGGGCAACTAGGTGGCAGAGTGAACTCCTGGAGTCAGGAGGACCTGAGGTCAAATCTAGCCTCAGATACTTAACATTTACTAGCCATGCGACCTTGGGCAAGTCACTTAACCCCAACTGCCCTGCCTTCCCCTCTCCAAAAAGCAAAAAAATAAAAAACAAATTACTTTAGCTGTCATTGAAGGGGCAGGGAGTATTTTCTTGATTTTTATATTAGGACGTGTTTCTTGTTAAAGTGCACTGGAAAGCTATCTAACAGGCATGTTTCAACAAAAGACAACCTCACTTCGAAATCTGTTCATTCTTTGAACAGAAATAGTTAATCTGCTATCCTATCTTATTATCTATATTGTGAGAATTATGGCAATCCTGAAGCTGCAGCTCTTGAAAATTGAGAGATACAATGTAAAGATTTACAACTGTGAAGTAATTAATAGTCTATTTCTGTCCATTACAACTGGAACTGCCAAAAATGTCTTTCTATAGCTTGCTGGCAGTCACTTATTCTTGTTGTGCTGGCAAGATAAGAATGCAAAGAAAGCTAAACCAACCACAAAGTAAGCAGACAGATCTCTCCCAACCGCCTATAAAAAGGCACTTTAGACCTGATAAAGCAAAATTTTAGATTACTTGGTAAACTGAGAATATGGTTCAGAATGAAGTACAGATTGGATATAAGCATAAGTTAATAGTCATATCCTTTCCAAAAGAGCTCATTTTGGAAATTCAACCCCTTCTACTAGTACTATCTTTTCCCAAAATTTCCCCACCTTTAACCCTTTGACTACATCTGAATCCTTTGCTGAAGGCTCCAAATGTTAAAGGAGACAGTATACACTTTGAACATTTCAGTTCTTTGTTTGGAAGAGGCAATACAATGGGATGAAATTAAAATAACTATTAAAATTTTCTCTCTCAGTTATTGGCTATGTAACCCTGAAGAAGGTCACTTATCTTCTCTGAACCTCCACACGCTTTTGCTGTAAAATGAGGTTAATACTTTGTGCTACCTACACCTCACAAGAGGAGTGAGGGAAGCACTTATCAATTTTAAGATGTCATATAAACTGTTAAAACACAAAGAAAATGCTGAGCAATATAATTATGCTGACAATGGTACCCTAAGAGAAAGGGCTAAGTGTTCAAGAAGTTTCTTCCACTGTTTCACTTAAATTATAGATGCTATCCCACCTTATAAGCAATTTGGTACACTGGAAAACTGATGACATATTAAAATATGGGGCAGTCATGAGGAAATATCCTAAAGTTTACTAAATCATAGCAACAGTGATGGTCAAAATATAATACCTATACACATAAACAGTAAGAAATGGGTATTAGTATGAGATTTCAAATCAGTCAAATGTCTCAAAAGCAGCTCACAAATAGTTCATGATCTTCACACTATTCCCAAAGCATGATGCTAGGACTGAATAATTTAATTACTATAGTTACTATAATAATTATTTTGCTCATAACATTATAATTATAATTATAGTAAAAATCTGTATTTTTAATCCTACCTAAAAAAAGACAAATATCTTTTATAAAGTACAATGAAAATGCTAAAAAGCCCTTATATATGAATAATACTTAATACTTTTCATGGCACATATATCATTTGGGCCATTCTATCACATTAATCTTGTGAGAGAGTTACAGGTTTTAGATATGTCCACATACAAATACATATATATGTATTGTTAATAGGGATTATCCTATTCTAAAAACAGCCCAAAGGAGCTGAAGTATCATAACCACATTAATTCTTCTAATTAATCATAGAATCATTGCTAAGTAGGACACAGACCTTGGTAAATGATCTCTCTATTGCATTATCAGCCTGCCCATAATAGACTAATTCTTAATTCTTACCATAGAAATGTCCAAAACCCATGCTGACTGCAATCACCAAAGCTAGTATAATACATTTGTTGAGGCCACTACTGAAGTGGCACTGGTGCACCTGTTCCTTGGGAGAGTCAGATTCATGTTCATTAGGTGGTCTATCCTCAGATTCTGAACAAGAAATTGTCTTCTTTCTAGCACGTCGTCTTCTCATCGCAGGACTTGGCTGATGACTTGTTTCATCACTACTGGACTCATCATCAGTAGGCCGAGATGGAAATACTATTAAAATTTAAAAATAAATTTTTACAAGATGTGAAAAATAGTTCTAAAAATTTTCCAGCAACATACAGCACTGAAAAGTACTATATGATGCTTGATTTTTGACATGTATTCCACATGTATTTCCAGAAGGGGGGGTATTTAGGACTGGAGGGAAGAGGTATCTCTAAAGACACAAATTCATTGACCTCAGGGATGTTCTTTGTTCCATTTCCCACTGGTGGAAAAGTAATCATTTCATTCTAGTCTACTCTTAGTTCTCCAATAGGAATAAAGTTTATAAGTTATGTTCATTCGAAAGTAAACTGAAAACACTTTGTCAATTTGATGTCAAGGAGAGACAAACTTAGAGGAAAAAACAGAAAAAAATGTACCACTAGACACATATCCAACAAATTTACAAGGTACAGACAATGCACACTTCATTTCCATCATTCCATTATCAAGGCCAGGGCATTTATGTTATCAGAAACTAGAAAAATTTTCCCTAAATTTCCTACTCTTACTAGACAAATATAATTTTACTAATCACCAGATGCTGGTAAAAGAAAGGAAAAAGCAGTATTCAGTATCAGAAATAGCTCCTCTGTAAGGCAGCAGCACATGATAATTATAAATCTACAAATGGAAATAAAGTAATCTAGACTTCCAAGGGAAAGTTACATGAACTTAAAAGGTCTCTACTCAAGGGACTTTTGTTTTTCTTTTCCAAATGCTTCCCCATCATATTTTCATACTTCTTTTTCCTCCTGAGTTTCAATTCAATGAATAAATCAACACTTCAGTGTGATAAATAGCAACAGACTGTTATAAACTTAAACATAAGGTTATAAAATGAAAAATAATGTCCACAATCCAATAAGGAGAAAGATCAATTGGGAGAAGATCTCATGAAATTAAATTTGAGAAAATGAGCTCCAAAATAAATATTCATGCATCACATAATTAAGCTGTCTATGTAAATAAGAGTAATAGTCACGCCACAGCCAGTCTGTTAAGTTTTTTAGGCAATGCTTTTCCAAGGTAGATCATATAGATTCAGCTAACCCTCTGAATTATGAAAACTAATGTAGAGATAAAAGGCACAGATAAACATTTCTAATTTTTCATGACCAAGGGAAAGTAGAGTGAAATAAGGACATAAAAAGGTCAAGTCAGTTTTCCAATGGCAATTTTTTAATCTATCATCTCCAAGGAACATATCCAGGTGAGTTCTATTTTCATGGGCAAAGAGAGAATTCAAAACGAATCTTTAGTTAAAATAAAGGCTTTCACGGTCAGAGTCTGAATGAATCATGTAAAGTCAGAGTCCTGTACTTACTGTTAGAGAAGTCAAAGCAAGAGTAAAGAATTATTTTCTAACTATAACTGAACAGATGTAAAATAATTTTCTGTTGTATGTCAGCATTTGCACTACTTACTAAAAGGCCAGTATAAACTATTTCAAACAGCACAGGTCACACACTTCCTCATTCAAAATCTATTTCATCTAACATTGCTTTCCTCTCCAACCCAAGCAAAATGACAGCTACAGAAATCATCTTGATAAAATGGATTTTGAACTTTAATTGGTCCAATTCATAAAATTTAAGCAACTTAATGACATGCAAAAAACTTAAGCCACACTGAGTTTTTTTAAAAATAAGGATAATTTTGAAAACTTATTTTAGTATCACAGAGCACAAAGCACTCAATAAATGTGACTAGTTACATTCAGCTCTATAGAAGCTGATTAGATTTAGTCACACCACCTTCAATGAGTTGGCTTGGAACATGGTGTTTCAGCTGATCATCCCATCCCCTTATGTACTCTGGAATCTTCCACAGCTTCTCCCACCACCTTTCTTTTGTGAATAAACAAGAAAAAGATACTTTTAAGCTTTTGTTATAAGGAATACAAAGGAAAGATTTGGATTTACTTTGGAAAAGTGTCACAACATTAAAATTTAACCCACTCGTACTATAACATTTAACTAGGTCATTATTCATTCTTCTACTTCTTTATTATATTTTTGGCCATACATACACCACCACTATAGACACTAAATAATTGATTTCTATAACACCTCCACAGATGCTAAAACATCACTGAGTATTTCTTAACCTTATTCTACTGTTCCTGGTTCACCTTTACCAACGTCTACAAAAACTTATCCAAAAAGTGGAGAGACTGTTATGGGCACCATAGCACTTTCAAAACAAAAATTATGATATTTGGTCAACTGAAAAAGACATTTATTATTCCTGATGCCAACAGAATAGACATTACTAACAGGGGGAAAAAATCCTTATTTGTACAAAATTATAGCAATACTACTCATGACAGCAAAAACTGGAAAAAAAAAAACAACATATCTAACAACTGGGAAGAGTTGACCAGCGCTGTGTTTACGTGATGTGGTGGAAAGAATACTATCTGGAATCCAGAACGACTTGGGTTCAAACCCAGCATCTTGTATTCCTTAGCTGTTCTCTGTAACCATAGGCAAAATTTCCTTAACTTCTCTGAAACTCAATTTTCTCAAGCGTAAATAAAATGAGGGAATGTACCACCCCAAACATGTTATAAGCACTTTGCAAGCTTTAAAACTCCATTATATATTAATGGTATATATGATTGGTATTTCATACAAAATGATAAATATACATAATTTTAAAAATTAAGACTGAAGAGGAAGAGAGGAAGAATAAAAAAAGAACACAATGATAACAACTATGTAACCAATAACACAAGGAATAAAAGCAAGAAAAGTTTAGAAAGGATTATGAAAACAAATAGGATCACTTTGTTGTTACCTTATTAAAGATAACATACATTTACAAAACTATAAATTAGTTTAGTTACATATATAATCATATTTCTTTTGTTCCTGGTTGTGTTTGCCTATTTTGTCAAATATTTTTCCACTACATACTGCATCATGAATTTGCAAGCCTCAGAGCTGTGCCTTATAACTAACAGAACACAACTGTATCGTCTGTATAGTCATGGCTCGTTGATGAGAAAAATAATCATCACAAACTACCTATGTTTTTCCACAGACAATATTAGCGAGTTACTAGATTTTTCTGAATTTCAGAGTGTTATCTTACATATTTCCTCTCATCTCTGAGGGCTAACTTTGAAAAAATGTCACATGCTTTCTGAAGTGTTTGGCAAACCTACTACATATCCTATCTGATATTACTTGAAAATATTTAACATGAAAATAAAACTCTAAGGTTCTACTTTTTTTTTAGAATGGGTCATATGCTACATAGGTATACAGAATTCCCAATAAGAAACTCCCTCTCCAACGCAGACTCATATTTGCTCTATAGCTCACATGGTCTTAGAGAGTTTCCCAGGACACAGAGATTAAAAGAATTGAATAGAATCATACAACCAGAGTGTGTCAGAGGCAAGACTTGAAAGGTTCAACTTCCTTATTGTGTTTAATATAATGCTGTTATTTCAACAATCTAGTACCTGAGAATTTGGAATAGAAAGTTACATAAAGTTTGGCCAAAGATCTAAAGGTTCATATTCACAGATCCTTTACCTTTGTAAAGTTCTTACCAGTATCTGGCTGACAAAATGTATACTGGCTACTAGAGGAAGAGCCTAAGTTAAAATCTTCAGGACCCTGAACGTCCTTAACAATTATAGCTTCTTCTTGTGCTCCAATTTCTTCCAACTTAGGTGGTTCAAGGGTAACGATGTCAGAATCATCACTGACAGCACCAAAATAAACATTGTCATCAGGTGACTTTTCTCTCTCTGTCTGAGGAAAAATCACAAGTATTGTAAATTAGCATACTTCATACAGTTCTGCAAACATATTAGATACCTAAATACTATGGGGGGGAGGGGAAATACAAAAGTAATAGACAGGGGGTAGGTGTAGTGAGGAAGAACTCTAGTTCTCACTCTTGCCACAGAAACCTGAGAAAGTTTACACATACCTAACTCATAATTTAGAATACTCACACAATAAAATATATGTGTCAAAATAAAATGTCTTTTTCATAATAATCTTTGGGTAGAAAATTCAATTAAAACTAATAAAAGAAAATTCAGGGGTGGCGAGGTGGTGCAGTGAGTAGAGCACTGGCCCTGGAGTCAGGAGGACCTGAGTTCAAATCCAATCTCAGACACTTGACACACTTACTAGCCGTCTGACTTTGGGCAAGTTACTTAACCCCAATTGCCTTCCAAAAAAAAAAAGCAGAAAAAAAAAGAAAATTTAATTTATTTCATTTTGTTTAAAAAAATTAGGATACTGCAATGATTAACTCTGATAGACTTATCTCTTCTTAGCAATGCAAGGATCCAAGAAAACTCCAAAGGACTGATGATGGAAAATGTTGTTCACATCCAGAAAAAGAATAAAATGGAGTCTGAATGCAGACTGAAGCATATTATCTGCTCTCTCTTTTTTTCTTTTTTTGTTTGTTTCTTCTTTCTCATGGTTTCTCTCACTGGTTCTAAGTCCTCTTTACAACAAGACTAATGCGAAAATAGGTTCAATATTAAAGTATATGTAGAGCTTCTATTAAATTACATGCCATCTTGCAGTGGTGGGAGGGGAGAGATGGGGAAAAAATCTGGAACTCAAAATCTTAAGGAAGTGAATGTTGAAAACTAAAAAGAAAAAAAAAGTTACAATACCCTCAAAAGACTGAATTTCATTTTGTCTTGTATTTTGGTTTAAATTTCTATCTAAATAACAATGGAGTCTGAATAGAGACTGAAGTGTACTATTTTTTACTCTTTCTTTTTTGGTTTGTTTTCCTTCACAACATGACTTATGTGGAAATGTTTTACATGACTGCATATGTATAACCTATATCAGACTGCTTCCTGTCTCAGGGAAGAGGGAAGAAGGGGAAGAATTGAATTTGGAACTCAAAATTTTTTTACAAGAATGTTATAAATTGTTTTTATGTGTAATTGGGAAAAAAATAAAATGTTTTAAAAAATCTCATTCAGCATTTAATCACAAAGGAAATGGCAATCATTGAAATTTACCTCAAGCACTGAGTTGGCTTCCTCCAAAGCTAGATAAGCAGTTCCTTCCCTTACCACTATACCAGCTTCATTATTTCCTGATACAGAACAAAGGTAAATTACATTATTCCTTTATTTTAAAATGTCTTGTTCAGTTTCCCACAGATTGCTGCACAAATTATGCCATTAAAGGCATAGTTCTAATACAGACCAATCGCAAACATAGACCACATAACACAAAATTAAATATTTTTTAAAGAAAAGATGCATGTACAGAGTAACTACTCAAAGTACCATTTTTAAATGTTACTGTGAATTTTTTAAACATCTCTTTCAATTCAAATAAAGTGTCAGAGTGGCAAGACTACTGGATTTGAAATTTACCTCTTCTGGACCTCAAGTTTCTTCATCTGTAAATGAGGAGCTCTTCATAAAGACTTCTAGCGAAAATATTACTGCTGGTTTTCAGATGAAGAAATTAAAGCTATCTATATTCATATTAAAAAATGCTCTAAATCACTATTAGAGAAATATAAATCAAAACAACTCTGAGGTGCCACATCACACCTATCGGATTAACTAACATGACAAAACAGGAAAATGATAAATGTTGAGAAGATGTAGGAAAATTAGAATACTAATAATGCATTGTTGGTGGAATTGTGAACTAATCTAACTGTCCTAGCAAGCAATTTTGAACTATGCCCAAACTGTGCATATCCTTTGACCCAGCAATACCACTTCTAGGTCTATCTCCCAAAAAAGATTATAAACATGGTAAAAGGACCGACATGTACCAAAATATTTATAACGGCTCTTTTTGTGATGGCCAAGAATTGGAAATGTATCAATTAGGGAATGGTTGAACAAGTTACACTATACAAATGTAACAGAATACTATTGTTCCATAAGAAATGATGAGGCATGCAGACTTCAGAAAAATTTGGAAAGACTTACATGAACTGATGCTGAGTGAAATGAGAAGAACCAGGAGAACACTGTATACAATAGCAACATTGTGTGATGACTAACTGATGGACTTAGTTCTCAGCAATGCAAGGATCTAAGACAACTCCAAAAGACTCATGATTGAAAATGCTATCTACATCCAGAAAAAGAACTATGGAGTCTGAATGCAGACTGAAGTATACTATTTGCTCTTTTTTTTGTTTCTTCTTTTTCGTGGTTCCTCACATTGGTTCTAATTCTTCTTTACAACATGACTAATGTGAAAATGTTTAATATGAATGTATATGTAGAACTTATATATGATTGCACACCATCTTGGGGAGGGGAGGAAGGGGGAGAAAATTTGGAACTCAAAATCTTGTGGAAGTGAATGTTGAAAATTAAAATAAATTAATTTTTTAAAAAAAGAAAATATTATGCTGTACACTTTTCTGCATAGTTAGGCAAAGGGCTAAAATGTGCTATTTCTTGTTTTTGTTTTAAAATCCCATCATTCTTTTTGGAATATTCTTCCTCCCTTCCTTTCCCTCTCCTTCTCCCCCCAATATTCCCCTATTAGGATAACAATCTTAAACTGAAAAAGCCATTGGACTTAAAGATAAATAAGGGTACAATACAATTTGCTGCTAAATTGCTGTTAAAAAACAAGCTATAATATATCTAATTAATACTGGTAGAGAAAAATAAGCTTTAAATTTTTTTAAAAATTACTACTGCTTTGCTGTTTTTCTTTTTCCTCTTTTTCTTTTTTAAAAAAATATTGTATGGGATGGCCCTCTATGAGCAGGTAAGAGGAGAAATACAGGTAAAAATTTAAATAACACAAAACCAAAATATTTCAATAAAAAATATTTTTAAAAATTACCATGGTAGCTGTTTTATTCTGTGAACATGACAAATTAATATTTTAGATCATTTTCATCAGTAATGCTGACATATTCAAAAAGTGTACAACTTCAATACAAAATGAACCTTAAATAAGTCATATTTTCCTATTTCCATCAGTCAACTGGAGAATAGTAAATGGTAGCTGGAAAACAGTTTATTGAATACAACTCTTTTGATTAATGTTAATATCCCTAGCTTCTAAATCATTAGTAGCAAATAGCTTCAATTGTTAAAACAAACTTGTATTTTACATGTAATATGACATGTTGAGACATTGAAAGGTGCCAGAAGGTCCCAACAATACAAGATCAGAACGACTACCTCCCACCCCTGTGGTGGATTCTTTATTTGTATCCCCAGTGATCCAGATTTTGAGGACACAGGGTTACTGCCAAAGAGGTTATGTCAAAGAGACTAAATACCAGTTATCACAGAATAAGGCTTAAACTTATTTGCTTTAGTTTTCTTTATAAGTTTTTTTCCCACGTATCTTACCTTCTTGATCTAAAGGCTGTTCCTGATGTTCCTCTTGCACTAAAGCAGTGTATTCTTCTGATATAAACTCAGGGCATTCATTTCCTACACTGTTTTCAGAATTCACCGTCTCTATATCAGACCCCTAGAAAAAATGATAATGATGAAATGTTAATAGCTCCTTATCACTTTAAAATTGGATATAACTGCTTTGCAACTCAACCCTCCTTCCTCAAAGAACTTATATTCTAATGGGAGAAGACAAGTAGATATGTAGAAGTATATTCAAAATAAATCTAAAGAAAATAAATGTAAGTAAATAATTAGTAGTTCAATACAAGAAAGTTTAGGAAAGACATCACTAGCAGATGGCGAGCAGGAGAAAGCAGTGCATGTAGAAAAGATTCTGTCTAGATGATGGTGCTTGAGATAAGTACTGAAAAAAATGAGAGAATCTATGATGGGGAGGTGGAGTGTCATATTTGAGGAATAGAGTACAGCAGTAGTAGTGTCCAATAAGGCTGGAAGTTTGGGGTTTGGGGCCAGCTTGAGTAGGGTTTTAAAAGATAAACAGAAGAATTTATATTTGATTCTAGAGTTGAGGTTCTTAGCCACTTTTGTGTTACAGACCCTTTAACAGTCTGATAAGCCTATGGAGTCCCTCTCAGAATAATGTTTTTAAATATATAAATTTTACACATAAATTTAAATACCCAGGATTACTGGGTATTTATATATTGAAATATTTATCAAAATAATAAATAAAAAAGTTCATAGCCCTAAGGTTAAGAACCCCTGTCCTAGAGGCAACTGGATATCACCATAGGTAACTGAGTAGAGAAAATTCAAGATCAGATATTTGGCAGCAATATGTAGCATAGACTGGAGTGAAGAGAGAGTTAAATGAGGGAGACCAAATAGGAGGCAATACTGCAATAATTTTGGTGGAACATGATAAAAAACAGAAATAAAAATTTAACAAACGAGATCCTAGTATTCACTAGTGAAATGTGGCCACCAACCCACTCTCCACCAATGAAGTGTTTTTCCTCAACATTTCTCTTCAAGAGTTAATTTAAGAGATTCTTAGTCCCCTCTCCAACCAGCCCAGCTCCACTGCCACCACAGGAAGGCTCTAGGGCTGGACTCCCCAATGCACTGTGGATCATCCTGGATTCTAATAGTCGCTGACAGACTTTGTGGTTAGAGTCACAGAATTAGTGAAGTCAACAGAAGCCAGAAGCCAGGTAAGTCTGACAAAGAGGGTCTTGGATCAGGAGAGGAGAGAAAGGAAAGGAAAGGAGAGTGGGGAGGGGGGAAAAGGGAGTGGAAGGGAGGGTGGAGGGGGACAAAGGAAGGGAGAGAAGGGAGAGGGGGGACTAGTGGCAGTCTAAGTAGAAATTACAGATTCAATGCAAAAGATGTGGAGAAAGAAACAAGATTTGATAATGTGGGGTGAAGGATGCTGATGATTTGAGGATAAGACCAAGGATAGGAACCTGGTAGCCTAGAAGAATGATAGTGCACTCAACAGAAATAGGGAAGTTTTGGAAATGGAGTGAGTTTGTTAGGGAAAGAAAAATTCTTTGGATCAATGCAATAACCAAACACGACTCTAGAGGAATGATAAAGCATGCTACTCACCTCCTAACAGAAAGTTTATGGACACTAAAACATATCTTCCAACACGGCCAATGTGTGGAATTGCTTTGTTTGACTATGTGTATTTGCCTCCATGGAGATGAGTTTGTCTTGTTTTAATGCGGGGGAAGGGTGGAAGGAGGAGAGTAGTAAATTAAAAGTGAATGCAAAAAGAAAGAAAAAAGGGATGCTGAAGCACTTTTTAAGAAACAGGACTTCAGAAAACGACAGACACACAACATACCCTTAAAACTAACATTTAACTAAAATTTAACATATCAAATTTATATTTTTAAAACAAGCTGTAATAGAAATCTGTCAACTTAACATGTAGTAATGAAGTACAATGAAGTTGAAAAAAAAAAGGAAAGGTTAACAATGAATCAAGGAGAAGGAAGAACGTTAAAAGTTGGATTTTGTAAAGCAAAATCATCCTTGCCAAAGTCCACAGACTGAAGTGTCTAAAAGGTTTGTGGCTGCTGAGGGTTGAAGTTCCCTTGGAAAGTCTCAATCAGTTACTTACATGTGATAACCAAATCAGACGGAAGGGGAAAACCTCACATACTAGGCCACATAACCTTAATTCTGGAAATAGAAGTTTTAATAAAACCAAATGAATTCGTAACGATCACCAATGCAACAATCCTTTTTTTAACTAATAATATTTAAGATTTAAAAACCTACCTCATGATTGATGACAGTCCAACCACAAGATGAATCACTATCACTGGAGTTTTCAGACATTGTTCAAGTATCTAGAAATACAACAATACATTTATTTGTAAGAAGCAGCAAAAAAATCTGTTGAACATTGCAATTCCTACTATGTGCTAACACATAGTTGTTGTCTTCAAAGGAACTTTCCTTTGTAAGTAAGTGTGAAGGTAAATACTAAGCGTTGTACGCAAGAAGTACAAAATAAATCACAGAGGACGGGGCAGTCACAGTGGACTGCAGTACTCTAGGATGTGTTCCTGAGAGAGGCTAGATATGTGCTGAGCCCCAAGGGATAAAAAGATACTAGAAAGGAACCTGGCATCATATAAAAATCATTTCCCTAGGCCCTGGATTTGAAAGCCAGCTCTTCTACTTCTGAGATACTTATAACTTATGGCAATCCACTTTGCCTCTCAGTTTCAACATCTATAAAATGGGCATTATAATACATTACCTCACTCATAAAGTCACAGGAAAGTAGAATCAAAACTTAGATCAGCCATCTTATTTTACAAATGAGGGGCTGAAGTCCTCAGAGCTTAGTTAAATGACTTGCCCAAGGTCACACATATATAGTAAACAACAAAGTCAGAACTTGAACAAAGGTTCTCTCACTACAAATTCAGCACTCTTTCCACTGTAAAACTCTGAGGGAAGTCCTCTGGAAAATGCATTTATCTATAATGCTGATTACTAACTGGCAGATGTCCAACAGACTAAGAGATGAAAAAATCAAGCTGAAGTGGCCAATTCTTTTTAGGGAATAGTGAAAGTCTGGGCAGCTATTAGAGCTTACATTTGCACTAAGATTTTTGGAACACTATGCCGAACAGGATCAGACGGCAGGTGCCAGACCAATACTCTGAAAAAAATTTTACTTGATATTTTAGGCAATCCAATCCAAGAAATATTAACTGCTACAAACAAGGCATTATATTATGCTGGTCCCCGGGAACATAAGAGTATCCTGACTTCTCTTCTGATCTCTCAATATACCCTCTTTTGCTTATCTCCTCAATTCCCATACCTCTAATTATCTCTATACAGATAACTCAAATCTAGAAATCCAATTCAAATCTCTCTCCTATGCTTCAGCACAGTGCAGCATCACTAATTGCCTGTGGGCATCTGTACCTAGATAATCTTAGAGGCATCACAAACTCAACCACCTAACATTCTAATACCTCCTGTTCCACCCCTAAAAAAATTACAAACCAAAAAAAACCAAAACATAACCTTTGCCCTTCCTCCAAACGTTCCTATTTTTGTTGATGATATCACCAAACTACTAGTTAGCCCGATTCAGAACTTTGGGGTTATCCCGGGATTTTTTCAGCCTTCCTCACACTTCCTATTCCAGTCAGGTGGTCCACTGTTACAGTAATAGTATCTTCCTAATCCTTTTCCTTTTCTCTACTTACATGGTCACTACCTTACTTCTGGTCCGTATCATTTCTAACCTGAATATAATAAGATAAAACCTCCTGCTTCCAGGTTCTCCCTCCTCTAATTCTTCCTACACATAAATGCCACATCAATACTTTATTATTTTTGGTCTTTTTTTTTTTGGAGGGGGAAGGCAGGGCGATTGGGTTAAGTGACTTGCCCAAGGTCACACAGCTAGTTAGTGTTAAGTATCTGAGGTAAGATTTGAACTTAGGTGCTCCTAACTCCAGGGCCAGTGCTCTATTCACTGTGTCACCTAGCTGTCCCCTCACATTGATACTCTTAAAACACAAGTCTGAATACCCCACCCCCCAGCTCAAGAAACTTTAGTGATTCTCTATTGTTTCTAGGATAAAATACAAATTCTTCTATCTTGTGCTTAAATCCCTAACCCCAGGATGGCAGAGGGAATAAAAAATGGTGGAAGCTTTTCCCCTATTTTGAGATCTCCCAGAGACTGCCACTGGATATAAAATAACAGCACAAATATTCATAATTGTCAAATATAATACCTTAAAGTTTTTAATACCTCCTTTAAATCTTTTTATTATTTAACTTTCTTTTTAAATTATGAGTTCCAAATTCTCTCCCTCCCACTTCACCCACTGAGAAGGCAAGCTTCCAACACTCTTCCATGATCTCATGCACTTCTCTCAATCTTCATCTTGCAGATACTCTCTGGCGCATTTAACAATGCTGACAACTCTCCTCTCTTGGTTCTCCTACCTGTCTGACAACTACCTGCCAGTCTTTGCTGGCTCATCAATCATATTATACCCCCTAAATGTGGCTCTGTCCTGGGCCCTCTTCTTTCTCTATATTCTCTTACACACTTAGTGATCTTATCAGCTCCCACGGATTTAATTATCATCTACAGGCAGATGGCTTCCATATTTATTGGGCTGGTCTCAGTCTCTCTTCAGTTCCAGTCCTGCTCACCAATTGCCTATTGGACATTTCAAACTGATGTCCTATAGGTTTCTCAAATACATGTGAAAAAACAGAATTCATCATCTTTCCCCCAAAAAATCAACTCTGTTCTAAAACTTCCCTATTCTGAGCACACCACCATTCTTTCAGACACTAAGAGTCATCCAGCTTCACAACTTCTGCGTCAATTCCTCTTTCTCACTTCTCATATAATCCAATCACTTGTCAATTTCTCTCACATCTATTCCCTCTGCACATAGCCATCACCCTAGTTGTACAGTTTGATAGTGTCACTTTCTCAATAAGTTCAAATGGCTCCCTATTATTACATTTAAGATTAAATATAAATTCTTCTATTTTACTTTTAAAGTTCTCAAAAAAAAATAAGATTTTTTTAAAGTTCTTAAAAACCAACTTAATTATACACTACTGTCATTCACCCACTCTGTGGTCCAGTCAGACTGGCCTTCTTTGTTTCTCACACTCAACATTCCCACCTCCATTTTCTTGTCTTTACAGTGACTATTCCCCCATACCTTCAATGTTCTCCCTCATCAACTCTGAATCCTCTTGCAATCCATCATTCCCTTCTAAACTCTGATCAGTTAACAGCTTCTACATGAAGCTCTCCTGATCACTTCCATACTAGTACTCTCCACCCAAATGGCATCACCAGATGCTAAATGGGTATCTCATAAGAGATGAACCAAACTACCAACATCTCAAATGTGTCATTTTGTTAAGAACAGAATTCATTATTTTTTCCCCAAAAAACCTTCCCCTTTTCTCTATTTTCCCATTAATGTTCAGAGGACCCAAGCTAACAAGTTCACTGTCATCCTTGAATCTTTCATCAAACCACACATATTCAATCCGTTGCCAAGCTGTCATCTCTACCTTTATATCTTTAATAAACATCCACACACTCACATAGCCATCATCTTAGAGCGGGCTCTGATCACTTTATCCATTCTTCCCAGTCTCTGCCTTATCATTTCCCACTCCAATCTATACTCCACTTAGTTGCCAAAGTGACTTCCTAAAGCACAGGTCTGACCATGTCATCGTCCTCCTCATAAATTCCAATGGCTCCACTTTATCTCCAGAATCAAATACAAAATCTTTTGTTTGCTTTTTTAGGGCCTTTCATAATTCGTCTTCTCACACTTTCCTCCCCTCTACATTTATTTATAATGAGCCAGCCACACTGGCCTTTTCATTGGTTGGCCAACATGCCTGAAATGCTCTCCCTGTACATCCTACCTTCCTGGCTTCTTTCAAAACTCCAGTCAAATCCCAGTTTCTACAAAAGGCCTTTCCCAGTCACCCCTATTGCTGATGACTGTAATGGTAATGGAATTTTGGAGATGCCCCTGTATTGGCTCTGTTTTTGGGTTGAGTGTTAAAACCCAGAGCTTGTGAATCCCCACTTGTGGGATGGACTTGTTGACATGAAGAGAGGGGGCTGAACTGGGAGGAGCCGTGAATTGGGAGAGAGGCCCAAGCCTAGAGAAGGCCAGAAGGACTTTTGGAAGAGCAGCATCCAGTATCGTGGAGCCTGAGTTGCTGAGAGAAAGACTGCTGAGAGCCCGTGGGAGCTGCCCAGGAGTTTTGAAAACTGCCACCCGGAGCTGCCAAGAACTGAGGAGGCATGGCTGTGATGCCGGTATTTTGTCTGTCTATTTTGATGTTGTTTTGTCAGATTCGCCTGCTGGTGAAGGACAGTGCTGCTGTCGTAGAGGTCCTGGAACCTCGCTGTTGGTTCCGAAGCCCTGAAAGAGGCTTTTCCTGTTGTTCGTTTACAGAAATCCTGGAAGAGAGCCTTGCTGATGTTTTCAGGGGTTCTGGGGCTGTTCTACAGGCAGAGAGCGACTTGATGAGGACACTGGCTATGGCTTTGTTGAGCCTTGTCTCCCCAGGAACTGAGATTGCTGAGGGTTTGCCTAAGTGAAGATGAAAGAAGGGCCTTTCCCTGGGTATTCAATGCTGAGACGATATCTTAACCTTGTTGTAACTTAAGGGTGGATGGCCTTTTGTGCTCTCCTGCCCCTTTTGAGATTCCGGGGTGGGAAGCCTTTGAGTGTTTTGTGCTCTGTGATTGACCAAATGAATGTACTTTGTTCATGATTGGAGACTAATCTCCATTTGAGAGGAGAGACTTTGTTGACTGACTAAATGTACTGCCCAGGAGGGGGCTACTTTGACTAATGTACTGGCCAGGGGTGGGATACTTGGACCTTGATACTTTGCAATTGAATTGAGAACTTACTTCCTAAATGAACAAGTTACAGTGTATTTTGACTTTGTGCTGTGAATGTTTGCTGAATAAATGGGGTTTCCTACGCTGGTAATCCAAACCTTGGAAGTTACCTTTGCTTGGCATCACAATGACTTACCTCTATGATTACCTCCCATTTATACTATCTGTAACTTATGTAAAAATAGTAGTGTATATGTTGTTGCCCCCATCAGAACGTTACCTTCTTAAGGTCTAGGACAGCGTTTTTATCATTCTTTTTATACTCAGCACTTTAACACAGTGCCTGGCTTAATCAATGCTTTGTTGATGATAACATTTTGCATGTAGTAATAAAGGTACATGTAGTTTCTCCAGCTAGAAATGTAAACTTCTTGAGAGCAAAGATCATTTCATATTTTGTCTTTATATACCCAGGAATCAGAATGTGGCAAACTCTTAACAAATATGTATTTATTGATTAGCTCCCTCAAGCTTTATAAAATCTGGGGAATGGTCTAGATGACCTGTGCAGGCCCTTGCAACAATGATCTTTTAATAAAATAAAATCTTAGAATTGGACCTATAGATTAGGAAACTCAAGTTTTCTTCACTACTCTTCTAACCTCTACAATCAGGATCTACGTAGTTAAATGGCTGTCTTAAGGAGACAATTTTTTTTCACTCCAGACAAAAATGGTGTACAAAATTGTATAAACTTCAAACCATGTAAGAGAAAAATGCCAGGTGACAGAAATACTATACCACAAGGCAGTTCTGGGTACAACAAAGTTATATAAAAATATACCTAGACAATACGAGAAAAAAAAGTTAGTAATAAGACTAATATTTATGTAGCCCTTTAGTTTATATATTAAATATAAATCTCAAAACATTCCTTGTCACTATTTCCAATGAGAAGAACATGTAAAAGGCGATTTAAAAGAGCTTAGATCGAACCTTAGAGATAACACTGCGTTTACACCCACACTGCCTGCTCATTTCACAGAAGGGAAAAGTGAGGCCGTGATGGGTTAAGTAACTTCTTGGGAGTGGATCTTCAGTCATTTTTCACTCTCTTGCTCCCAGCCCAGAGCTTTGGAGTACTAGGCACACAGCAAACACAATAAACAACTGAAGGAAGGAGAATCAGAAAAGGTTTGAATGACGCCTTAATTCATATCTCAAAATGGAGACTGTAGGCAGGGATTTTTGAACTCTCTCCTTTAATTCCTTACAACACCCTCTGCTAATATGCTGGACTTTTGGGCCACATTACCAATAAACCAACGCATTAGAAACTTTCTCCAACATTCAGGGTCTCTGAAACCTCTCCAAAGTAAAAATATGCACAAAGGATAAAGTAATTTCAGCTGTCTCCATGGTCTAAAGTACCAAGAACTGATGCCTAATAACAAAGACTAATTCCTATTCCCTAACACTCTCAATAAGAACCACCTGCTGGGCACAGCTAGGTGGCACAGTGAATAGAGCACTGGCCCTGGAGTCAGGAGGACCTGAGTTCAAATCCAGCCTCAGACACTTAACACTTACTAGCCATGTGACCGTGGGCAAGTCACTTAACCCCAACTGCCCTGCCCTCCCTCCTCCAAAAAGCAAAAAAAAATAAAGAAAAAAACCACCTGCCGCACCAACTACCACAAGGAAAACCAAAAGGCTCTAGATGGTTGCAGCACGGCAACGCTCAGTGCTACAATACTCAGCCAGAGAACTGAACAACAGAAGGAACTGGGGTAGGATGCTACCATATATCCACTAGGTCTGAAACAAAGGGGAATGGCATCTAGCTGGAGCCAGTTCTGTCCCCCTAGAAGGCACATGAGGCAGAGAGCAAAATAGGTGAAGTCTGAGAAGGCTGAGATCGATTTGAAGTCTAAACTTCAGGGAATAGCTATCAAAGGGGAAAGAGTCAGGAAGTAAGCAATAGAAGAATTTAAGGAAAAAAAGGATGAAATTACCAAAGATCTCAGGAAGAAGAAAAACCTCAGTTAAAGATCTTGGGCAAAGGTTGATAAACCAACAAGTAAAGTTATTAACAGAAGTGAAGATGGTTTCCAGATCATGTGTATCTAAATGATCTCTATGAATAAATAAGGCAAAGGAAAATGAAATCAACAAATAATGAGGCAGAAGAACTTGTGGATTCTCAAGAGAATACGAACCATAGAAAGATGTTCTTGAATGGTTTAAGACAGAAACAAGAACTATAAGAGCAGAAATCATTGCCTGCACAGCAAAAATAATCATTGAAAAATTCATGGTAGTAAACTTCATCAAAGAAACAAAAGAGAAAAAAGCAGCTTAGGAAAGAAAATACATAGAAATGAAGGGCATTCTGGAAGAAGAATAAAATCAAAAAAGTATTAAAATGAAAAGAAAATATGATCTCTATATAGAAAAACATATTAATCTAAAAAACAGGGACGCATAAAGACAATGTAAGATTTATAAATCTCAGGAAAGGTAGGTAGCACAGCGGATAGATCACCAGCCCTAGAGTCGAGGAGAACCTGAGTTCAAATTTGGCTTCACTTATTAACTATGTAACCCTGGGTAAGTCACAATACCAAACGGCTCAAAAAGAAAAAGAAAAAAGATTTATTAAATCTCCCAAAAGAATATGACAAAAGTAAAAAAATACCTTGAAAATCATAAAGTGGTATGTTGGTTGGGATCATTCTCCTATCCTGACCAATGTGCCTATAATTGGGAAAAAAAACATAACATACTTCTGCTTGAGAGTTACTTGAGAGTGGATGATATCAACTCTCTTACTTTAACGAGTGGGGGGATGTGGCAGTGGGGGAAATGGGTGAAAGTGCAACCTGTGTAGGAAAGGGTGGCCTGTGTAATCAGAAAGAAGCCAGGTCTTGAGAGAAAAAAATTTGAATGAAGTAGGAAAAGGAAAAGATTGAAGACGAAAGGAAGTTTGTTGCCTATAGAACAGGCATTCCAGAGGTAGGATAGCTTTTTGTTAGGACCTGGCAGAAGGGAAGGATATTGGAGAAATGGGAATAAGGAGTAAAAGCAGTGGGGAGGAAGGGGGGGACCTGAAATGAGGTCTGGATGATTATCTAGGCAGTTGTTCTCAACCTTCAATACTCAAATGTGGGTATATCTGCATGTGGGTGGACCCGCCTGGAGACAGATAGAGGAGTGGTGTCACGGTTCCTAAGACCATCGGAAATGTGATTTCCGATGGTCTTAGGCGACCCCTGTGAAAGGGTCGTTCGATCCCCAAAGGGGTTGTGACCCACAGGTTGAGAACCACTGATCTAGGGGGTTTCAGGATCACTGGGATGGGGAGGGTACAAACAGGGGAGAGTTTGTTCATCAATAAGTAAAAAATTTAGAGAGATTGTCAAAGTCAATAGTATTATAATCTAGGGGTTGGGGTGGCATGAGAAAGAATCCATTGAGAGTCTTGGGCAGTTCAAGCAAGGAAGAACACGGAGGAGAAGGAGTGGTGATAACTCTCTATCCTCTAAGATAAGAGGCAGGAGACCAGGCTAGAATGATGAAATGGTGCATTCTCCTCTCATCTCGGTGGCAGGAGACTGGTGTAACAGAATGGTGCTTCTCTTCTTCCCCTGGAGGCTAGAGATCAAGCAGGAGACACACAAGGCACAATGGTATGGAGTCCATTAAATATAGCTAAATAAACAGTTAAACATAAGGCAGCTTGGAGCAAATACACTAGCACTTGGGGGTGGGGGTGGAATCATGAAAGGTTTTATGCAAAAAACAGTATCTGAGCTACTTCTTAAAGGAAAGAAAGAAATTCCATGAGATAGAAGGTAAGGAAGGAGGACATACCAGGCATTGAGAACATTTAGTGGAAAGGTATAGAAGTAGAAGATGAAATGTCATGAGTGATGTACATAGAGAAAGCCAGTGGATTACAGAGCTGCAGAAGAGATAGTGATATACAATGACACTGGAAAGATACTCTGAGGTCAGGTTGGGTAGGATTTTAAGAAATAAACTGAGGTTATATTTGTATTCTAGAAGCAAAAAAAAAAGCCAAAATCTTAGGAACACTCACAGTTATGGAATATAATACGGAAAATAAGTCAGCAAAAAAAACTGAGAAAAGACAGTCAGAGAGGTAGGAAGGTGAACCTGGAGAGAGTAGTTTCACGTAAACCCAGAAAGGAAAGAGGAGACTGGTTCTCCTCTCCAGGAGGAGAGAATGGTTAATATGGCAAATGCAGCAGAGAGGTTAGGACTATGGAATGACCACCAGATCCAGCCATTAAAATATCATTGGTAAATCTGGAAAGAGCAGTTTCCAGCTGAATGATTTGATAGTCAGATTGTAAAGAGTTGAAAGGTGAGAAGACAGGAAGTGAAATGAGAGTGGACAACTTTTTCAAAGAAATGGCTAAGAAAGGGAAGAAAGATATAAAATTATAGCTGGAGGCGATGGTAAAGTCTTTTTTTTTTTAAGGATGGGGTAGACTTGGGCATGTTTTAAGGCAGTAGGGAAGGTCATAAGAAGAGACTGAAGATGTGAGAGGAGAATGACATAGAATGAACTCTATTGAAGTCAGGTAGAGTAGAATCAAAGGTACATCTAGAGGGTTTGGCCCTCACAAGGAGAATGGGGGGTTAAGAGGAGAGAGTGGCCTGAGAAAGCACCAAGGGGTAGAAGATTAGAGGTCTTCATGAGGGCAAAAAATCAGCATGGAAGAGGTGAGGCATAGAGAGAAGTAAAATAACAAGAGGTTGTGGTCACTTACATAAGAGAATGTCAGTTTCTAATTGAGGGAAGTAGATCATTTGGAAGTAATGTCAAAATCTAGTGTGTGACCATCCCCATACATGTGGCTGAGGTAGAGTGATAAATTGAGACTTAAGAATTTGAGGAAATGAGAAATTAGGCAATTATGGAAAGATAAAATCTCATTCTATCTTGTTTTCCTGAGTTAGTACCAAGGACAGAAGGTAGAGGAAAATAAATTTCCGCTTTACTCTCCAACAATTAAAGCTTTTCAAAAATGGAAAAAAAGTGTCTTGTGGATTAATGAGAGATTCAGAAGTCACTGAAAGTGTTAAAAAACAAAACACAGATGATCACTCCTCTATTATATACCCGAAAAATGGACTCCTGCATTAGATGTAAGAATGTACTAAATTTTTGTTCATAGGGCTCTTTTAACCATTGAGTCAAATTCTGTCTGCTTGTTATATCTAATACAAAAAGTACTTCCCACTTTTGCCCCAAAAGATTTAATAGCATTTTTTCAAGAACGAGTACACAAGTTCTTCTAAATTAACTTTGTATATAAAAGGAGTCTCTTTAAAAATTATTTTTCCCTATACCCTAGAAAGCAAGACTTCTAGGTTATCCCCTAAGACACAGGAAAATTTATGATATTTACTTATAAATGTTTCTCACTGTACTAAACCTTATTTTAATATAAAAATATATGAAATCAGAAACTAATGTGCAGTAAATGAATGAATTAAAGGGACTAGAAATTACTATCACTTAAAAACAAACCCATACAAATATATCTGTTTTTTTGCTTGCTCTTGACTAAACAAAATAATGCTTCTAATCTCAATAATTTAGAGATGGATTAATTGTTACCTGATATGATAGCACCCTCATCATTCCTGAATAACTACATTTTCCTATGAAAAAGAACAGATTCCCATAACCTCATCTTCTAGAACATAGGTATGACGGAGAAGAATAGAAGCATTATTCTCCTACATGGCTAAAATTCTGTTCTAAAGTAAACAATGGTTGTCAGCAGATGCCCCAGAAGGACTCAGAAAGAAAATGGACATATGTTAACTCCTTATTAAGTGAATTCAATGAATAATGTCACTTGACATTTCCAACTTTTAAATTTTCCTACCCACGGTGTTCTACCTAAACCTAAGTCAAAAAAATAAAATGCTTTTCCAAGATTGCCCAAAACCAAATACAAATGTTTCCTTGAAAAAAGACGTCCTGTGAGGAGGGGAAAGGACTTCCCAATCTCGCAGAACAGTAAAGCGTTACATATAAACAACTACAACCTTTTAAAAATTACCTAAATTAGCCTACCCTCTTTTGGAATAAGAACATCACATTATCTACGGAAAGAATCAAAAATAATAAGTCACGGTCTCGCCTGACATTTTTCTTCACTGGAGGAGAGCCACAAAGGGCTCTTTCTCGGCCGTATACAGGTTGATGACGTAATTAACTACTTAATTAAGGCAGTGTATATAGAAAGGGGTTTAAAGTGAAAAGAACAGTATAGATAAGAAAGTACTGGACCTTTACAACCTAACTTTGACACTTAACACCTAGCTTTATAAGGAGGTTAAGATATTTAACCCATAAATAAATTTAAACCATAAACTGTCATACGAACGTTATCTGAAATATCTGCTTTGAAGTTAACCGGACAAGCAGAAGTCTAGTTTTGAGGGCAAGCCATGCACAAAGATGTACTTCTTAAAAAATTGACATTTTCACAATACATTATTCCTCATAAATTGTCATTTCTTCATACCTTCTCCTTGATATTCTCTTCTCTTTAGGTTTTCCTAATCATGCTCTCTTCCCTTCCTGTCTGTCTCCTAATGAATCTTCAGGTCATGTCCACCCACCACAGGTTTCACCCAAATCTCAGTCCTGAGCCCTCTTTTCTTTTCTTTTCTTTCTATACTATTTTATCATTTCCCAAGGAGTTATCTTCTCCATTAGGTAAGCTCCTTAAGAGAAGGGAATGTCTTTTGCCTTTCTTTGTATCCCCAGAGCTTAGCAATGTCTAGCATGTAGCACAAACTTAATAAATGCTTGTTGATTTGAAAATGAATATTGCAAAATCATGACTGAACTTAGCCCCAAAGAAGAAGTCTAAGAAGGGAACTTACTTGTTCTTTCATAGAGGTGTGGAAGGATCATGGGGGGGGAGGAGGGGCTAACAGATGTGCAACACTATAAAAATTTTTTTCAACATACTTGCTAGTTTTGCTGAACTGTTTCCTCCTCCACTTTTGTCTGTTATAAGGGATGGATCTTTGGAAAGGAGAGATGGGAGATACACTGAGAAATGTAAGTAATGTAAAAACAAAGTATAATAATTATTTTTTAAAAGACTAGTCAGCAACTAGGGGAGAATTTTAAATGATTAAAAGACACTTTCATGATACAGTTAACAGATTTCAATGTTGACTCAATAAATACTGAATTGAAAATATTGGCTTTCTCCTACCAATATATAATGTCATATACTCAAAAAGAAATAAACTCTACCATTTCTTATACAGAGTAATGGTATATATCAAAAACATCATTTTAGGAACTTATGTTCAAAAACTTTTCCCCAAAAGTGTTGTAGGCCAAAATATTCTTGGGGGTCAGTTTCTATGCAGATATCTTTGAGATTCTGGCTTTGGCCTGATTAGGATAAGAATACTTAAATCTTTGTCTTTTGGATCTTTAAAAACCTTGTTCAAAGAATCACTAAACGGAGTTCATGGTTCTTCCTTCAACTACCCACATGGTATGGTCATTGCTTATTCACATATCCGATCATGCTTAGTGCTGGACACTGAGCAGACCACGACACAAAACACTATGGAAACATATTTTAAAACTTTTTGTTGTTGTTGTTCAACTAGAAATCTTAACAACAAATAAATATTTCTCTAGTCTAAAATCTCTTTCAGACTTGGGCTGAAAGGCGGGTTGGTGGAGAACAAAGACCTTTCTTAGGGAAATTAAGTATTGTGACCAAACTTAAAACAAGGAGTACCTCAAGTCTGGTTATGATCATGGCCTTCCCTCCCCCATACCCACTCCCAAGTAATTGAGCACAGTGCCTGGCACAGAGGAGGAGTTCAATAAATGTTTCTTGATGTGACTTAGTGAGAAGGGAGATAGTTTCACTTCAGTACTTATAATATAATAGGCACTTAATACTTAGTAATTAATTCAGGTGTTACCAACAGAGCCTTCCCTGATTCACTTTCACCTTAAAAAAGCACAAAACAAAAATACACAAAATAATCTATTTAAATTTCTTCTAATATTTTGTAAGGACTTTTCCTTTTGGCACTTATAACTATCTGTGTACATGTTTTTTTCCCCTTCCTAATTCCTGAGGGCAATGACTATGTCTCCCAACTCTGTCTCCCTGGGGCCTAAACTACATTGAACAGGCTCCTGAAGATTTATTGACCTGAAACTAACAAGTCAATACTAGATGACTCAGTAGATACAGCTTGGGGCTTAGAGTCACAAGGACCTTACTTCAAATGCTGCCTCTTACTAGCTACAGAATCCTGGGCAAGTTACTTAACCTCAGTATCACAGTTTCCTCATCTGGTAATGACAGTATCTTCACAGGCTGCTATAAGGATAAAATGAGTTAACGTATGTAAAGAGCTAAGAAAAACAATTGTGTCTCTCTTATATTAATAACCATATTATTAACTACATCCAACTGGGAATTAAGACATACAGGCACTGTGGTAGGGAGATCCATCCTGCCCCACCAAAAAGTCAGAGGGGCGAAGGGGAGGGCATAGGAGAGAGCAGATTGGGGGAGGGGCTATACAGTGGGATGGCTGTTTGGAGGTGTTGGGTAGGGGAAAGATGGAGAGGAAATTTCAAAATCTTGTGGAAATGAATGATGTAAGCAAGAAAATAAATAAATTAATTTATTTTTTAAAAAAGAAAAGGAATACTTAAAAAATAATGATAACAAATTACTGAATGAAGACTGAAGTTTTTTTTCCCATTTTCTATGTCCTCATTCAGAAATCAGCCCCTGCTTTTGAAAAGCAGGGCTAATTGTTGTTTCTTATCTTTCCTTTCTTAAAGAGGACCATGACATCAGGAAGGAGATGTCATGACTAGCAAATGAATTGGATTTAAGTGAAAGAGGTTGTGCAAAGTCACCAGCCTCACTCTCTCCTCTGGAGCCATCTGGGTCCAATGGTAAGATACAGATCAGGATGACTAGAGATGGCCCCAGATGTAGTGGGAGACCTGAGCTAAGGTGCTTCCCAGGTCTCAGTTTGACTGAAGCAACACCCATTCAGTGATTAAAGTTAGGTAAAAATGAGGCAAAGAATGGTCTCTTTCATCTAGTCACAAAAAACAAAATCAATCTGGGAAGGGAAGACCCTCAGGGTTTCTGGCCAAAACAGAAACAATTGCTATTTATACTCACTCTGAACCCTCAGAATACAAACAACGACCAAGTGACTCTTGACCTGGGATGGAGGTACTGTTGGCCAATCAAGGAGGGCCAGAGTTATCTGGGAAGTCATTGTCTATAAAAAAAAGAAATCTAACCCATAAATCCCAACACATCTTCGTAGGTTCTCTGATCGAAATTTATATTCCTTTGGGCAGAGCACCCACAGGCAAGGGTATGATTCCCTATGTGGACAAAGCAGGCTGATAATGAAATAGAAAACTTAGATCTGATCAAAAAGTAAAGAAATTCCAGTTTGGATTAATTGGTGGATTCCAGCCCATTGAGTTTTAGTCAGACAAGTCTAGGTAAAACTGGACTCCCCCTTTTGTCTAGATTACCCTAGATTGGGTGGTATGGGTATAGATAAGACAGTCTGGGTCTGTATCAGCAAGCACCCTAACATACCCAGGATGGCTGCTAGCACAGGTTCTTAGATCTGCTTTTCTAAAGGAAAGCAACTCAAAAAGGGTTAATAATCTTACTTTAGGGCGGCATAGGAGCAGCAACATATCGCAGCTCTCACATAGCCACCCCAAAATACCCATAAAATATGACTCTAAACTAATCCTAGAACTCCAAAACGCACACAAATATACTTTCCACTAAAGTCAGCTCGCCTACGAGGAACCATATCAGCACTGTGAATTGAAATCAGCCTGGCCTGAAGCCCTGGCTGAGCCCCGGGGGCAGCGGCGGCTGGAAGAGAGGAGCCGAGGACCCTTGGGTGAGAAGACTGGCGGCAGCTGCGGCAGCGTTCAGAACTAGGTCAGTGGGACTTGTGAGGTCTTGGGAGAAAAGCAGTCGACCAAAATGCCTCCAGGGCGGGAAAGTGAAAGGCAGAGGTTTTGCACCCGCCTCTGCATTGCAGCTTCCACGCCCTCGGCCTGCAGACCGCAGGGGGACTAAGTGATCGTTCAGAGGCCCAATTGCTCTCACGTTGAGCAGCCTGGATCCAGATCGTGGTCTTGGGCTTTGGTCCAGTGAGTGTTCTTTATTCAGTGAGCCGGAAGTAGGAAAGGGACCCAGCACCTTCCTGAGAGCTACGGCAGCAGGAAGGACCCCAGCAATTTGGGACAGAGCTTTCCCTTCTGGAAGCAAAGCCCTACAGAGATTAAAAAAAAAAAAACCACGGACTGACCAACCATGAGTAAGAACAAGTATAAGAAGCAGGGTAAGAACAGCAACCAAACCCTAGATTCCTTCTTTGAAGAAAA
>CM053582.1:448107768-448145756 GCA_028627135.1 Pseudochirops cupreus
AAGTTGTAGGAAACAAGCTATCCAAGTTGAACAAGTTTTGAGTAAATAAATCAAAGTAAAAGATAGTACATTTTATTAATCTTTTGCTTTTAAAGTATTTATAAGTTTATCTTTTTTTCCTTGTTAAAAGCTTGCCCAAGTAACTAAACATGTGTTTGATGTTTAACATTAGGGAGTTAGTTTAATTTTGATCAGAGATCTATTTTTAAAAATACATAGTTTGCAATGCTTTCATTTAAATTGTGTTTTACCAATAAAGCAACTGAGTTACTGAGTCAGATAAGTAGTTATTTTTACATGTAATACATGTATTTTAATTTATTTATCCTAATACACAGAATATCCCCTAGCTTTTTTCTAATACTTTCTTAGCATCACTGTGGCAAATTAAGTTGGCTTAACCCAGAGAAGCAACTGGTTGAAGAAACTTGCCTGTGGATCTAGTTATAGACAGGGTAGCAAGAACAGTTCATTTCACTCAACCAGGTAAAAATAGAATGATCAGAAACACTAAATTTTTCCTGGCATGTTCAATAGGGAATTGAAGTGATAAGAAGATTTTACATCATATGTGAGATGTCAGAATATTGTGTTGTCTATCAAATTGCATCATTATGTAATTTGTATGCTTCTATGTGGTGTACAAATCTTTAAATATCAAAACTTCCCTTTTTGATATGACAGCTGTCACAATTCATTGGTTTTTTAAAGAAGGCATTTTGTATTGAAAAATTAACAATCATAATTTAATCACCTGAAACTTATTGAAGGAGAATCATGGAATCTAGGTCCTATGGGCAGCTAGATAGTGAATTGGTCACGTTCTCCAAATCCCTTCAACTCTAAAACCCTCAAAAAAAAGGGAATTATGTTCCACATATAGAATCATTACAAAATCATTACAATTACATTTCAGATCCACAGGACAAAGAAAGAACATTTACAATGTTAAATCCTTATGAATTAACACTGGAGAAATCTAATTTTTAAGCAGTCCATGCACGAGAATGATCTAATTCTTGGGGCTCATCTTGGGATTCCTATCTCCCTTGCTGTAGAGATTCTACAGAGAATCATGCCCCACCCTCCCCTCCTGAAGTAGTAGTGGTGGACACTGTTCCTGCCCAACCAGCTGTAGTGGAATCAGAGGAGGATGGAAGAGAGGGGCTAAAAACAAGCTGCCTTTTGCCTGGGACCCAGTCCTAGATGAGCAACACCCAGGACTGAAAAGAACACCCTAATTCCATAGAAAGTGGCAGACTCCCAGCCATGAGAAAGAAAGGAAGCAACCCAAGGAAGCAATGACACAGGGTACCAGCACAGGCAGCTGTATCCAGATTGAAGGGTACAAAACACCCAAATAGAACCTGTCTTGCCTCCCCAGAGGGTACTAATAGCAGGGATCCAGGTTGGAAAATGATAGTTTCTAACTTAGGCTGAGGCAACCTTGCAACCCAGCATTGGAACTGTTCCCACCAGCAAAAAGGATGGAGCCAGGAAATGAGTGATGAGAATTTTTTAAAAGGTTGAAAGACCAATTGTGCCAAGAAAAAAAGCCTCAATAAAAGCTCAGATCACAATCATATAAATCAACAGATATGATTCTAAAACCAAAAGGATGAGTATTAAATTCTCAAAGAGAATCAAAGCTCTCAACAACTATTATAAAACAAAGGAAAATGAACCAATGCTTGATGAATTATAGAATATTATAGATTTCTAAGAAAGCATAGACCAACAAATTCCACAATGGTTACCGAAGAAGAGAGAAAGAAACCATGAAAAAAATTAAAAATATAGGTCAGAGTTATGAATGTTTAATGTAGAACTTTTAAAAATCACTTGACAGATTAGAAAAAAAATTGAATCCATGATGAAGATTGCTGCTAAAGAAATAAGAGAGAAGATTAATAGATTTGGAACACAAAAATATTGAAGTGGAGAAAAATCTAGCAAAATAGAAGCAAAAGTCAATGGTGTTAAAAGAATGTAAATTACATATAAGCAAAAATGATTGACTTTGAAGAGAGGATACACAGAAACAGGTTATGATCATAAGTTTCTCAGAAGAATATGAAAAAATAAAAACCCTGAATACCATAATACAGGAAACTGCCCAGAATTCTAAATCTAGACAATAAAGCCCTAGTTCAGCAGTTCTCAATCTGTGGGCTGTGACCCCTTTGGGGGGTCGAATGACCCTTTCACAGGGGTTGCCTAAGACTATCAGAAAACACATATTTTCCATGGTCTTAGGAACTGAGACACCGTTCTTCTATCCATCTCCAGGCGGGTCTGCCCACATACAAGTATTAAAGGGTCCTGGCATTAGGAAGGTTGAGAACCACTGCCCTAGTTGAAAGAATTTATAGTTTGCCTCAAGGAAACAACAACAACAATACAACTTGTGTTCCTGGAGTCTCATAATATATCCCCAGCTAATGCAACATCCCATAATTATACTCCATGAATACTTCAAGATCCCTTTTTGGTAAGTAGTTGCTTTAATTTCCATGAAGTCTTTATAACTTCAACCTCTGCCTTATGTGTGCCTTTTTATAATGAAATCTGTGTTATTCATTCTGTTACAAATATCATTTGGTGTTAACATATCTTGTAAACAGTTATATTTATATAATATTTATCATATTGTGAGAAAATGGATTTAAATGTATAGTATCTTGGAAGAAAATTCTGTGTACCTGGTTTGAAGTAGTTGATAATTAAATAGTGATGAAAAGTCTATTTCATTGATAGTATGAAAACCATGGATCCCCTAATTAATGTTGCTAACTTTTAAATGTCTAATTCAAAGGGAAGAGAATCTTTTTGTAGCAGTCCTGTGAATTTTTTAAAACACCAATTGAGTGTCACCAATTTCAGAACTCCAAACTGACATTCTAAAGCTAACATTGTTTTTTCCTGGTCTAAATCCTGTGATTTCATTTGTCCATAGAAGTCCTAGTGTAGAAACTTCTTCCACCCGTGCAGGTTGATAGTTCATCTAACAACTTATATTAGAAAGTTGCATGAGGCACTGAGACGTCATTTAGCCAGTATGTGTCATAGGCAGGATCTGAATTCAGTTTTCCTAATTCCAAGGCCAGTCCAACTATATACTGTGTCATGCAGCCTCTCAACCTAATAAACATACAAGGAGTTCAGTTTCCCAAAGTGAGAGTACTGCTTTTAAATAAACGCAAATATTTTAGTTCTTTACTCATACAAGTCAGAATATATTCTTGTAAGGGAGTGGTCCAGAAAACATTCACCACATCACAAAAAAAGTCAGGTAATGAGGTGCTAAACTAACTGTAAAATGGTAACTCTCCATCTGTTAAATTAGTCCCCGATCTGAATCAAAAGGGAATAATGCTGTAGGATTAAGAATAATTAACTATGCCTCAGGGTGACTTTTAAAAGTGAGTTTGAAGACCGATTCAAAGAAAGAGACAAGTTCAAAGAGGAAACCAACTCTCCTAGGGAGGAGCAGAACCAGAAAGGTGAAGAAAGGAAAACTTTTAGGAAGTCACATGGAGCTGGAGAAAGGGAAGTTGTAAGAAGCTCCTTGGAACTAAGAGAATAGAAACTTAAGGCAGGGGCAACTTCCACCAAGGAGTCAGCACTCTGGGAAGGAGGCTACTTGGGCCAATCTTAGCATGAGGATGCTCTCAGGACAGAAGCTGTGTTGTGGAAATTGCTCTTCCACCTTCCTATCATGTACTGATACAAAAGTGGTAACCCTATTATCTCTTTTCCCATTCAGTTCTATAGCAGGAGTCTAAAGCCTGTTTTTTTTTAGGAAGGTGGGGGGAGAGGGGAGAAGAAGAGAATTGGTTTCCCTTTGTTTTAAATGTTTACTTTGCTTTTACAAACAATAGTAACCACATCAATTGCTAGTTAAGATTGTATTTATTGGGAATACAGTTGAAAGGAAGAAACTGCTTGTGGGAGGGAAATATCCTTAGAGATAGGTTTAATGGTGTTTTGTCAGAAGCCTGTCTCTGACTGGGGTCTTGAAGCTGACAAAATGACAAAGAGTATCAGATATATCTTTTGATACTATACAGAGTTAAGAAATGTTTACCCTGGGAAAACCCCTCTAGCCAACACTAGACATGTGAATGCAGTCTTAAGTAAAATACTCAAATATACTTGCTTAATATTAGTATTCTAACAGTAATATCTAACAAATGTATTAATCTATCCTTGGTATCCTCACTGAAACTTTCCATAGACATTGAGAAAATGTTCTCCTTTTAAAAAACATGCTTCTCTTAAGGCAATTTTCTTCTGGAATTTATTTGGGTATATTAAATAATTAAACAATACTTCATGTAAACCTTGTTTCTTATTGAGATAAATACTGATTTCAGCAAGATCAACAAATTCTTCCATAATGCTAACTTTTTACCAGTATATTAATTACATATACTCTTTGATTTGCTAAAACAGTTTCTTAAATATAGGCTTTTATTTTGTGTCTAATAGTTTGAAAGCCATTCTTCTGGGAGTTGTGGGTAAGGCTATAGAAAAATAAAGGAAAAGTGGGAAAACCCAGCAATAACATTCACTGATGGAGGGATGAATACCTTTTGCTCTAGATAAAGCTCCTGTATCCTATAGAAGATGGGAAAGCCATCTGAATCTGTTAGCAAGACTAATTTGGGCAAAAGCAAAGAGTTTAAGAGTTAAGCCTTTCCCAGAAATATTGCTTGTGCTTTTCAGTGTTTATTTGAGATAGAAGTTTCCTTTTAGAAAGATTAAGGGAACATAGAGATTGGTACTAGTATAGGGGAACCAGTGATGAGAGAAAAGAAAGGCAGCTGTTAAAGACTGGTGACTTTATTGCTAGAGACTTACCACTACAATATGGAATTATTGGGCAGAAGTTACCCCCATCACTTCAAATTTGGATAAGGTCCTACTGTCTTTTGCTTCTGGACATAAGACTAAGAAGATAAATAATTTATAGGTATGAGACTGAAGGGAAGAGGGAGAGGTCTGATGAATTTCACCAAGACATTTGAAAGAGCTCCTGCTCCCTCTCCCAAATATTCATTTCTTTGTTCCTAGCCCTCAGGCGACCACCTTCCTATTTTGTCTCCCAAAAGTAACAACCAAAGTAAGAAAGAAAATAAACATTAAGTACCTACTATGTGCCAGTGCTTTATAAACATAATTTGACCCCATTTTACAGTTGAGGAAACTTAGGCAGACATTGGTTAAATGACTTGCCCTCAAGATCACATAGCTACTAGGTACGTGAGGTGACCTGTGAATTCAGATTTTCCTGACTCTAGGTCCAGTGCTCTATCTATTGTGGCACCTAGCAGTGTCTTGGAACATAATTGTTGGAAATGCCATGTTTCAGGTCAGATGAGTCATGCATTCTATACAATATTATGACATGGTACAGAGGCTGAGGCTAGGAAATGTGACATGATCTGTGCCAATCTGTCCCTTGTGGTACTTTGTGGGAAGAGTTAGTTGACTACCATACTATCAGTGTCAAAATGCTGGAAATGCATCATTAATTAATCTAAATACCTCATAGCAGTTTCCACCTTTTGGGGTAATGAAATCCACAAATTTACTTCTTGGAATAATACAATACTTAATTATACAAGAGAGTATATTTGCTACTATCCTCTTTGATAAAGCATTTTTATTTGTCTAAAAACTAGCTCTAAAGCTTCAAGGGTTAAATCCTTGTTCTAAGTATTTGACAGTTAAGGTGAATATGAACTTGTTTCTTCTATATTACTAATATAGAAGAAATCATCTTTCCAGGCAAAGAACCCTGTGTTTTAGTCAATCTTTCCAGTGAAGATCTTCTTTTGGGCATTTTAGTTGTTTTTCTCTGGACCTTTTAGAGCCCTTGGTTCAAATCCTGGCTCTACTACTTTCTACATTGCCTTGGACAACCTCCTTAGTTCCCTTATTTGCTAAATGATAGCATTTCCTCCACCTACCTCATAGAGTTATGAGGATAAAATGGAAATATTTTGAAAACATTACATAGGATAGTAGCTTTAGTATACCTCCTACCAACTATCTACCTGAGAAATGAGACTTACCAATTTATAGTTAACTATGGGAAAGCTTCAAGACTGGAAGTCAGCATCAGTCTGAGGTGGTTTGGGTGACTGTGAACAATGACAGGTTATGCCAGATTCTTTGTGAATACTATTTGGTTTGGTGAGTTATATAAAACTAGTCTGTCAAATTCAACCATTTTACACTTGTTTTTCTTCCTGCAACTATTCTATTCTTGACATATGGGTTTGCCATGAAAATGCTTTAACTTTTAAAACTTTGCCTGAAAGGAGTTCATCTCTTCTGAGCACTTTCGCTCCTACCCTGAGTTTCCTCCTGTGGTTATTCAAAAGCCTATTATCCTAACTATAGTAACATTTTTTTTTCATCAACACATTAAAGAGAGGGATGGTTTGCCACTTACTGCTTACTGAGAATTCTCTAGAATTCTTTCATGTTAATGTGAAATTAATTCTTTACGTATTAAACACAGAATAACATAAGTATTTTTAGAAACATGGGTACTGACACACGGAATACCTTGTATTTTTGTTTAACTTGCTATTATGCCTTTTTTTAAAAATAAAGATTAAAAAAATCTGAAAATGAATGGGAGCAAAGTATTCTTCTACTTCATTATTTTCCTTGAGCAACTTATAACAAAGGTGTTTTACATACAAATGAAATAATGAAAACATTCTGAGGTTCTTTTGAAGAACGTAAATCCAAAATATAAAGAAATAGCTTGAAGATATATCCAATTTCATTTCTTTTATTATATGTATTTACTTTACCTGTTCTGAATAGATTATCTTTAAGAGGTTAATGCTATTTATAATTTTCCACAGGGGTGGGGTGAGAAACATTAAAATCAAAGATCTGTCATTCAGGTAAGAAGATCTTAACCACCTGGTTTATTCATTTAAAGTATCTTCAACCTGGTCCAAATAGTTTTGTTACATGAATGACTTTTAGCCCTAATTTTAAATGCACATTTTTCCAAAATGAAAATTTCACCATAAACACACATAGTATTTTCATAGAGTGTGTTGAAAATTTGGAAAGTCAATGACTCCGCCTCTGTCAAGAACAGTGTTCAGATAATGATTCTGAAACATTCCAGTCAGTCTAAGGTGATTTGTAAATGTGCTACTCCTTGGAAAAAAGTTGCAGGGAAGAAATGGTGCTATAGGTGTTATTTCTCCATAACTCTCTGAAGTTGTCTTATACATGATCATCTGAGGTTTTGACAATGTAGTAGATGTATGGAGGGTAGGTGGATCCAACATACAGGAAAATACAGGATTGCCAGGATTTACACAGGGAGGAAGGTCTATAGGTTTTGGTTGTTTCTTTGGAGGCAATTTCTTCTTAGTTGAAGTAACTTTCTTTTCCTAAAAGATAAATACATCATATTATTCCCAGAAAGTTTGATAATTAGGTCTATTCTACTTGACAAAGTCAACTCATTAGGTATTAAGTGCCTACCATATGTAAGGCATTTTGAGAATCTCTGGGGATACAAAAATGCAATAGTTCCTGCCCCCCAAAAGCTTACATTCTACTTAAGTAATGTACCATGAACACATAAACATAAGACAGGATAGGGAAGAAAGGGGGAGACAAGTATTCTTGGAATATTTAAAGGGGTAAAGCGAGAGGTAAGATGAGGGACAGCTACACAATGCAAGGATCAACTAAGCTAAACCTTAAAGGAAGATAAGGATTATGAAAGGTGAAGATGAGAAAAGTGTGCATTTTTAGATTTGGAGCACAGTTTGTATACATGAGCATAGGTAGGTGGAAAATGTTAAATTCAGAAAACAGCTAGTAAACTTGTTTGGCTAGAATATATGGGATATACATTAATGGGGAGTAATATGAAACAGAGACAGAAAGGTGGCTTGAAGCCAGATTGTAGAGGGCCTGTTTTTTTTTTCTAGAAGCATTGGGGAGCCACTGAAGGTTTTAGAGAAATAGAATAAGCAACCTATTCAGACTTGTACATTAGGAAATTTGACACCTATATGGGGGGGGGGGGCTAACCAAGATGGGAGAGACTGAGGGCAGGAGGGGTGATTATGAGAGTAGTAGTCCAGGTGAGAGCTAATAAAATTCAGCACTAGGGTGACAGGGATGTGAGTGGAGTGAAGGGATGGATTCTAGAGATATTGTGGAGGTAAAGCTGACAAGATTTAACACAACTGACTAAATAAAATTTTTAAATTTAATTTTATTTTTGTCAATTAACAAAAATCTATTTTCTTTCTCTCCTGCTTCCCATTGGAAAAATAAAAAACTAAACCCTTGTGACAAATATGCATAATCAAGAAAAATGACTTACTGCAGTGTGTGTGTGTGTGTGTGTTTGTGATCCTGCACTCTGAGTCCACCTCCTTTGTCAGGGGGTTGGGAGAACATCTCATCGCCGGCCCTCTAGGCTTAAGAGCTGGTCATTGTTTCCTAAGAATTCTCTTAAGGCTTTCAAAGTTGTTTGCTGTTACAGCATAGTTACTGTACAAGTTATTTTCCTTTCTGTTCACTTTACTCTGCATCAGCTCATATAAAACTACCCAGATTTCACTGAAATTGTTCCTTTTATCATTTCTTAGGGCACACTATTATGCTGTCACATTAATACAATCATAATTTGCTCAGTCATCTTCCAACTGATAACACCCCCTTAGTTTTCAGTTCTTTGCTACTACAAATATAACTTTTATAATTATTTCCATAATATGCATGGGTCCGTTTTTTGTTTCTTTGCTCTCTCGGGGTTTATAGGCCTAGTAGTGGTTTCCCTAGGTCAAAGGGTGTGCATACAGAGTTTGATGACTTTTGGGGCCCAGTTCCAAATTCCTTTCTAGAGTGGCTGCACCAATCACAGTGCATTAAGGTGCTTGTTTTTTCATAGCTACTCCAATATCTGTTATTTTCCCTTTTTTGGTCAACTTTGCCAGTTTGATGGATTTGAGGTAAAACCTCAGTGGTATTTTAATTTTTGTTGCTGTTTAGTTGTTTCAGTTGTGTTCGACTCTTTGGGACCCCATTTGGAGGGCTTTGGGGTTTTTTGTTTTGGCAAAAATACTGCAGTAGTTTGCCATTTCCTTCTCCAGCTCATTTTACAGATGAAGAAACTGAGGCAAACAGGATTTAGTGACTTGCCCAGGGTCATACAGCTAGTAAGTGAGGCCATATTTGAACTCAGGAGGATGGTGAGTTTTCCTGACTTTAGGCCTACCACTCTATCCATCTTGCCACCTAGCTGCCCATTACTTTGATTTGCATTTCTCTAATTATTAGTGATTTGGAGCATTTTTCCCATGGCTATTAATGATTTTAATTTCTTCCTGTTCATATTCTTTTGACTATCAACTGGGAACAATTGACTGAATCCATAAAGAGAGAAAAAAGTCAATAATAACTTTGATGCTATGAATTTGTGTGACTGGGACGTCGTTAGTACCTTCTTTGAACATACGGAATTTTGAAAGAAGGGTGGGTTCAGCTGGGACAATGAGTTTAAACATTGTGACTTCCAGATGCTGATGGGACATGTATATATGTATGTAGCAGGCAACTGACAATACAGCTGGAGTTCGGAAGTTCAGTTAGGGCTGGCTATATACATCTGTAAGAAAACCTGTATAGAAGACAGTAATTGAACCTACAGGTACAGATGAGATCAGTAAGGGTAAAAAGAATAGAAAAGGATGGTCTAAGATAGATTGGGTGGTAGACACTTACACTTGCAGTACAGAAGAAAAATAATAATTCAGCAAAAGAGATTTGACAAGGACCAGGCCAGACAGAAGAGCTAGAAGAGAGAAGAGCCTTAGAAATGGCAGGAGGAAAGAATATCTAAGGATGGTAAAGTAGTGATGAACAAGTTCATAAGCTGTAGAGTGTGAAGGAGAGTGAGAAGGTTAATTGGATGGTGACGTCTGAGGGAGCAGTTTCATTGTGATGGGTAAAGTGCTAGATTACATGGGAGATAAATGAAGTAGACGGTGAGAAGTAGAGGCAGGGAGCTTATGTGAATTTTTCTAGGAGTTTAGAGTGCTGGGTCTGGATTCAGGAAGACTCATCTCCCTGGGTTCAAATCTGACCTCCGACACTTACTAGCTGTGTGACCCTGGGCAAGTCATTTAACCCTATTTGCCTCAGTTTCCTTATCTATAAAATTAGCTGGAGAAGGAAATGACAAACCACTCCATTATCTTTGCCAAACAACAACAACAACAACAACAACAACAAAAATAACAGGGGCGGCTAGGTGGCGCAGTGAATAGAGCACTGGCCTTGGAGTCAGGAGGACCTGAGTTCAAATCTAGCCTCAGACACTTAACACACAACTAGCCCTGTGACCTTGGGCAAGTCACTTAAACCTTCCCCCTCCAAAAAAAAAAAAGACAACAAAAAGCCAAACCCAAATGAGGACACAACTGACATGACCAAACAACAACAAATTAACAGTAAAAAGGAGAAGATGAAAGCTTGAGGAAATTGTAGCAGGGTCCAATGGAGATTTTTTTTTTTTAAGGATCAGAAGACCTTGCCATAATTGTGGGCAGAGGGGGAAAGAGCTGATAAGGAAAAACTGAAGATGAGAAAAAAGAATCATGGAACGAGAGGCTACAGAGAAGGGCAGGATTAACGGTATAATAGAGTTGGCCTTAGCAAGGGAGAGGACTACCTCATACTCCGAGGCTGGTGCAAAGAAGGACAGGAGAGGACAAAGGATACAGAGATTTTTGAAGTGTTGAATAGGGAAGTTGAGAGTTCAATATGGATGACTTCAGTGTTTTCCAGTAAAGTAGGTAGTCAGGTTATCTGGTAGGGAGGGAGATGTAGGGGAACGGCATCAGGAGCTTGAGGAGAAATAAAATGAATTTGTTGGGAATGCAGAGGTAAAAATGAAAGTCTTTCCCTTTGAGAGGGGGGATGCTGAGGAATTTACAATATAGCTGAGGGAGATCACATAAAAGATTATATGCAAATTATGCACATAGTGATTTTTTAGGGAATGCAATAATATAGGAGGATAAAGAAAGACTTCATGTAGAAGATGGAGTCCGAGCTGAGCCATGAAGGAAACGAGTTTCAAAGAGATGGTTGAAGAGGGAAAGCATTTCAGGCATGGGGGATGCATTCCAGTGCAAAGGCATGGAGAGGCTATCTGAATGCTGTGTTTGAGGAACAGTGACAAGGTCACTGAGGGTGGACTGTAGTATCTATGAAAGGGAGTTATGTGTAATAAAGGTAGGAAGGCTTTAAATGCCAAACAGAGTTTATGCTTGATTCTAGGGGGTACATAAGAGGTAGAGTTTTAAATAAGGGAGTTACATGGTCACACTTGGGCTCACGGAAAATCACTTTGGTTGGTGTGTGGAGCATGGACTGGGGTAAAGAGAGAGACCTGCGGGAGATCAATTAAGAGGCTATAGTAGCAGTCCAGGTAAGAAGTGATAAGGACCAAGCTAAGGTTGTAGCCATGTGAGTGGAGAAAAGGGAACATAAGTGAGGTTGTAAAGGTAGAAATGGCAATATTTGGCAACAAATTGAATATATGAATGAGTGATAGTGAGGACTCAAGGCTAGATGGCACAGTGGATAGAGCATTGGGCTTGCAATCAGGAAGATCTGAGTTCAAATGTGGTCTCAGACACTTACTAGCTGTGTGATCCTGTGCAAGTCACTTAACTTCTATTTGCCTCAGTTCCTCATCTGTAAAATGGGGACAAACTGGAGAAGGAAATGGCAAACCACTCTAGTATCTTTGACAGGAAAACCATGAATTTTGTCCGTGGGTCATGTAGCAAAAGACATGAATGAATGACTGTACAAGTGAACCTTGTTTACTAGAAAAATGGTGGTATCCTCGACAAAAATAGAGAAGTTCAGAAGAGGGGCATATTTGGGGGAGAAGAGAATGAGTTCTGTTTTCGACAGGCTGAGTTTGAGATGTTTATGGGACATCCATTATAAAATATCCAATAGGCAGCTGGTGATGTGGAACTGGAGCTCAAGAAAGACTAGGGAAATAAGTATAAATCTGGGAGTCACCTGTTACACAGAGATGATAATTGAGCCCATTTGAGTTGATGAAGTCACAAAGTGAGGTGTAGAGAGAAGAGAAGAACATATCCAGGAGAAAGTCTTGGTATACACTAAAGATATCAAAATGTAAATTGTAGGCACTCCAAGTGGGGCCTGAACTAGATTAAAATGTAACTGGGAAACAATTTAACAAAATAAAAAAAAATACAATAAAACATAGATGGTGTTAATTTGTGGTTTTCTAAGCCTATATGCAGCCTACAGGGATCTTTGTGTGTGGTTTAGTGGCCCCTGTTTCTATGTGATTTTGACACCACTGGTGTACACTTATGGTTAGGGGGCATGATACAGATGATGATCCAGCAAAAGAAACTAAGGAGTGTTCAGATGGGTGGAAAGAAAACCAAGAGAGCAGTGTAATGAAAACCCAGAGAGAAGAGAGTATCTGGGAGGAGATGGTAGTTAATAATGTTGAATGCAGAAGAGAAGCAAAGAGGGATGAAGACCTAGAAAAAGTCATTAAGCTTGGTACTTAGGGCTGGTAACTTTAAAGAGAGTAATTTCATTTGAGTGGTGAAAGGGCTGAAAAAGGTTGAGTGAGTGACAGGAAAAATGGAGGCAGTGATTTTCAAAGAATTTGGTTGTAAAAAAGAGGAGAGATAAAAGAAGATAGCTTGAAGGCTTGGTAGGGTACAGTGTGTGTGGGGCGGGTTAAAGAAATTTAGAGAGAATATGAATGAATATGTTGGTGATCCTGGAGGCAACTGGTTGGGATTAAGTATACATACATAAGGGTTGGCTTTGGTGAGAAGGACCACCACTTAGAGAGTGAAATAAAAGGAGAGGAGAATGGGGAATAATACCAAGGAGTTATGGAGAAAGGGAGAAAGAACTCATGACAGATGGTAGGATTGCTTCAGGGATTGAATGATTGAACAACAAAGGGTGAAAAAGATACAAGGATGGTGGGCAGTGCCTTACTGAAATTGTTGTTACCCATGAGGAAAGAAGGCAAGCCCAAATCAATGGTGATGGTCTGGGGAAAAACTGAAAGATAGGAAAACAGGAATTTTTAGGGTGGATACTTCTCTACATCTTGTCAGTAAGCACAGGACATGAGACTGTCAACCATTTTTGCTGAAATTATATATAGTAGCATTTCCCTGATTACTGGTTTAGAAACTCTGTCAAAAAAAAAAGGTAAAAAGATTAGTACAGGTTGATCTATTCTTGATGAAGTCACACTGGCTCTCTGTGATATATGTGTGTGTGTGTGTGTGTGTGTGTGTGTGTGTGTGTGTGTGTGTGTGTGTGTGTGTATAATATGTTTTTCCTGTTTATATACTCACTCATTGTCCTTTCTAAAATGTCATAAATTTTTTGTTAGGAATCCAAGGCAAACTCACTAGTCTATAGTTTTCAGATTCCACTTTCTTTCCTTTTTAAAAAAGTCAGGACATTTGCCATTCCCAATCCTGTTCTCCATTATTTTGTAAAGACCATTGGCAATGGCTCAGTTCACATTCATCAGTTCTTTCAGAACTATGGAATGAATCCAGTCCATCTAGGTCTTGTAAACTGAATTTCTAAAAGGCAACTAGATGATCTTTTATTATCTGTTTAACTTGTGAAGGGTTTTTACCTCCCCATTAGCTACATTCTTTCTAATCCAAAAATCTTTTTTTTCAGCAGAAAGAACAGAAACAACATAAGAGTTGTTTCTTCTATTTTCTGTTGTTATTGTCCTGTCCCTTTTGACCAATGGGCAAGTCTCTTCTTAAATCCTCTTTTCCCGTATTTTTGTCATCTTTAGCATTTATCAGCCTTAGTTTATTGTGAGCTTTAACATTCTTGACACTTTTTACAGAATAGCACTTTGCTTTGTATTCTATTGTCTGCTCTTGCTTCTTCTCTTCTGTACATGTTTTTTTAAAAAGTTCATGAAGTCCTTCATGAATTTTTAGAAAACTCCTCTTTTTATCTGAAATTTTTTTTTGTCCTTAGACTTTTATGCCTTCCTATCCTTTCTAGGGTGACTTACCCTTCAGAGTCTTAATCTATAAGATATTGTTTGTTCTTCCTTCCCTAAATCTTTTGAAACTTATCATAAATTCTAAGTTGGAAGGTTGCATCCTCCCAAGGCTTCTCTCATTTTTGCTTGAAGAACCAGTTCTTCCTTGGTGGTGAAAATCAGGTACAGAATAGCTGTTCCCCTTTACTTGTTCTTTTACCTTTTAAAAGATGAAGTTACTATGAAGATGAATCAAGAATTTATTAACTACAGTGCTTTAGGCAAAAAGAGCTGGAGCAGATATTTGGATAACTGCTGTCCTTCATTACTACTATGGATTTCATAGAAGACCTTTTCCAAAATTTATCTATTTCTTGCCCTATCTAAGTGTTATGTGGTATAAATCTAGGACAACAGTATGACTTTTGCTTCTTCCTTTACCGATCTTTACCAAAATGCTATCATGTTTCCTCACTCAGGTTCCTGGATTTCCTCACATGAATATATTTTCTAAATTTACATAGCTACCTTACCCTTTGCTCCGTTCCAAGTTTCAGATTAAATTAAATCTGTCTTCCTGAGTTAGGATATTTAGTTCATTTTGTTTGTTAACCATACTTCATTCATTTGTATAGAGACATCTGAAGCCTGAGAGTTCATTTTTTGAGTTCTATCTTCTATAAATTACTGGGTTTCTCTACTTCTGTTGCTTTTCTTATGCTGTAAAGATTCTCTAGATGCAAAGTGAAATGTACTGTGTACAAAGTAACAGCAATATTGTAGGATGATCAGCTATTCTCATCAACATGATCCACGAAAACGATGAAGGACTTCTGATGGAAAATGCTATCCATCTTCAGACGACGAACGGACGGTGTCTAAACACAGACTAGAGCACACCTTTCTAAATTGTATTTTTCTTGAGGTTTTTTTGGTTTTCTTTCACAACATGACAATTATGGAAGTGTTCTGTAAGACTACGTAAGTAAAACGTATATCGAATTGTTTACCTTCTCAATGGAGGGGGATGGGGAGAGAGGAAGGGAGAGAATTTGGAGCTCAGAGTTTTAAAAATTGCTTTTACATATAACTGGGGAAAAATGCAATATTAAATAAATTTAAAAAACAAAAACAGACTTGAATTCTTTAAAATAAAAAATCTGTGTTATCTACTTTGGTAGAGAGACCATTTTCTTCCTTTTCCATTTATATTTCTTTGATTAGATCTGCAAGATTCTAGACAAATTCATTTTCTTACCAGCCCTCTTTAGGTATATTCCATGCTTAAGTATCATTTCTGTCTTTTAAGTTTTCAAAAAGCATTTGTTAATTATATCCTAGGCACTGTGCCAAGCACTTTTAAAATGTTTAATTTGATCCTACAATCCTGTGAGGTATGTGCTATTATCATTCCAATTTCACAGTTGAGAAGACTGAGGCAGACAAAGATTAAATGACTTGCCCAAGGTATACAGCTAGTAAGTGTGTGAGATTAGATTTGAATTCTGGTTTTCTTGACGTCTGATCCAGTGCTCTATCCACAGGCACCACTTAGCCGCCTCTAGTTGTGGTACAGGTCTCCATACCCCAACATGTTTTTCTTTTTGAATTCTTTCCCTCCCCTCATTGAAAAACAAATCCCTTACAAATATATGTATCAAGTAAAATAAATTTGCACATTAGTTAAGTTCAAAAATACGTATTTGTGCATCTATATGTATGCATTTGTACATACACACACATGCCTCATTCTGTACTCTAAGTCCATTGCCTCTCTACCTAGTCTTGGTAGCATATTTTATCATGAATCCTCTGGAACTGTAGTTGGTCACTGTATTGATCAGAGTTCCTAAGTTCAGACAGCATCTTCTTAAACAGCTGTTCCTTCCCATTTCTGCTTTTCTCTTTAGCTCTTGCCTTTTTTTTTACTTGTGATGAAAATAACATCTGTGTCCTTAAGGGTTTGTTTCTTATTTAAGACATCATCATCCCTAGCAATACTTTCTATGCTCCTTCTCCCCATATCATTCGTTTCCATGTGAATCCATAGAATAGCAATGAAGGGTGACAAGTTTTATGAGTCTGTGTTATTTCTCAGATACATGCTTCAGGAACATATAAATTCTTTCTATTAATGTTGGACAGACAAATAATTGCTTCCAGTACTCCTTACCACATTAACAGAATCAGTTTCCGAGTCTGAAGAAACCTCAGTGGCCATATAAGTCAAAGTCATACACAAAAGAAATCTCCACTATAACGCAATTGGTTGTCCAATGACTGTTAGAAGACCCCTCAAGGAGAGTGAACACTACTCATTTACACCACTGGTCTCTTTTTCCTCTTATCCTTAGTCCATGACCTCTCTTGTAATAGGATCCCAAATCCCTATTATTATTCCTTAGGGTTTAAGCAGCTGCTTCCTCTTCAGAAAGTCAAGGTTCTCCCTCAGCAACAACCCCAAAACCCAACAAAGCCACAAAATAAAAAAGTCCTGAGATGCCTTATTTAACTACAGGTATTCAATGGTTCTTCTCTTTCTCCTATCACATTGTACTAGCTAACAATGCTCGGGCATAGGTCATATTCCTTTCTGCCTCTTAAGATTTCTTTACTTCTGTGTCTTAAGTTCTTCTATTTTTCCATATTCTCCCTGATAACTTGGAGAGCCGAATAACATTTTTTAGGCTGTCTTACCTTCTTTTCTAGAAGGGAAACTGGCCTGCATTTTGAATTTAGATACTAGTTACTTGCCAATGACAGAAAGACAAACATGGTAAAACTCTATGTTGCTCAGCATAAAATTCTTCTGGCTCGCCATACTTGTGTGAAATGAGATCCTTGGTCCTCAGTAATTCTTCATAGTAATTCTTGTGACCAACCATAGTGGTAGATTGCCTGTAGATCCTATCTTTTTGATTCACTGGGGCCTGCACAGAGAGGTTTTTTTTACATCCTAAAAGAAGGAATAGTCTTCACAAGAGGGTGGGAAGGGATGAGATATCTTCTTAGAAGATTCTAGGTTTGAGTACTAGAAGATGGAAAGAATGTGAGGTAAAGCAATTTAAGATTAAGGATGTCTGGGAACAAAAGACCATTGGTCCCAGAGGACTTTCCCCAAGGTAAAAAGCTATCTAGATCAAATGATACAATAATTAATTATGCATAGTTTGCTTTTGTGCATCCTAAAGTGCATCCCAACAAAAATCTCTTAAATCCTATTTGAAACAGTGAAAATCTGCAAACAAGGATGTGCAGCTAGGTCTTAGGGTTGGGGGTGGCAAATGTGATGGAAGAAAGAGGAATTCAGCTATAGCAATTGTCTGGTTACTAGAACCAATTCATATTGTACTCTAATAAATACTACAGATTCAAATATTTCAAATAAATAAACAGCAAGAGTTAGGCTCTTAGTAGATCCTTATTACAACCCAACAAGCATGGAGGATATAGTCCCACATTTACTCTGAGGGAAGTAGGAAAACTATGACCCAAAACAGCAAGAAGCATGGCCCACCTCACAGATGCTTCACAATATTGTTTAGTATATCGTATATAAACATATAAGCTTTTATGCTTATATGTTTAACTTCTTCAAAGCACTTTCATATCTACTACTTTGCCTCCCTGAAACCAGGAGTAGTATAATTATCCTCATTTAACAGCAGAAAGGAACTGATCCATGTAACAGCTACATTATTTCCCTAAAGTCACACTGGCTGGGTAACAATAGAAGCCAGGACTGGATAGTCCAGTCTCCCAAGTCTGAGACTTGTGCTTTTTCCCTAGACCATCCTGAGTTAGTTCTCTTTATAATCTTCCCGGATAACTGCTACCACTAAACTTCCCAGACAGGTAGCATACGTGGCTATAAAAATGTAAGCTCTCTGAGTGCTGCAAGGAGTGTGTTGTACACAGAACTCAACAAATACAATTGAACTGAAATGCTTTTATCTTTGTATCTTCAGGGTCTAGCCCACAGTAGGTGCTTAGTAAAATGTTTGATCAATTATACTTACTATGTCTGCTTTAGACTTGTGAGAATCCAGTTTATTCAAAACAGGAAGCTTCAATAAAATTTAGACCAAAGAATTATTTGGCAGTTTTTATTATTTTTTTTTACAGTTATCTCAGTATGTAACTGCTGAACATATCTGACCCTTAACATTTAGGCTTTGGTTTTTTAAAATTACAATTTAATTACTGGTCATTTCCACTTTATCATGACATTTTTATGTAGTGTCAGAAAAGAATAGTGGTATAACAGAACTTTAGAGCTGGAAGCAGAGGGGTCTTCTGACAATGGATCCAGTGCTCTTTTCAGTATTCCTGGATATCATGTCAGCAACTGCTGTCCCTTACTAGAGAATAATATTTTAAATTACATTTTAAGTTATTAGAACTTTTGGAAGTACCTTGAAAGTGAAAATGTTTCGAAATTTACCAAACCAATATAAGGTACAGTTACATCTTTTGCTAAAAGTTCATTCCCGCCTCCCCCCGCCCATTTCATTTTCTTTGCCTTGGCTCTAAACTGGGGGCCGTCCAAGTTGCCAGTTAACAGGCCCTTAGTTCGTATAAAGAGACACAATCTAGTTCTCTGTGCGCCTCGTTTTCATGCTGCTCTTCTTGCTGGGGGTTAAAAGGTTGGCGGCTCTGCCCATCAATACAACTTGATCTTTTTAGGCAAATTTGCCACCCACTCTCCGAGTACCCTTGTTTATAACCAAGGTAGCCTGAGAATTTGATTATCCCTCTCCCTGTCTCCCCCCCCCTCCCGTTCCTAAATGTCATCAATACTCAGAATGACCCTACACACATACACCCACTCTCCTACCCTCCATCACCTCTCCCTCCCACCAGCTCAGCCCAGTCCCTCCTTAATCATTTCTACAGGAAAGTCTCACCATTTTCTTAAATCTCTTCAGCAAACGCGGTTTCCGCTACTCTAAATAAAGCCAACTGTGGGCGGGCGGGGAGGCGGCCAAGAGTGCCCCACCCGCTTCCACGCTCAATGTCCCGTCACTCCCCAGGTTACAGCGGAAGAACTGAGGCTAGGTAGGCCCTCGAGATCAATCAGAGTAAAGTAGGTACAATTAGAGCCAGGAAAGTCCCCGAACCCGTTTCCATAACAACGAGCTCGCACGCCCCTTTTAGTGCTAAGGCCCGGATGTTGTGATCGCACAGCTGACACTCCCGGCGAGCCGCTGCTTCCTGATGTCGCCCAACGGCGGGGCCGCATTGCTCTATGGGAATCGTAGTTCTCCGACTCCAACTTCCCTCAAAGACGGGGGCGAAGGAGGACTACACGTCCCAGCATGCCCTTCGGTGCCACCGCCGGTCTTCTTCGTCCCTTCAGCAGCAGGAGCCAGTGAAGCAGGTTGTTGTTTTTATGAGAGGCGTCACTGGGGACCTGATCCTCTACTCGCCTTCAGCACGATTGCCAGCGCTGGCTTTGGAAGGTGGCTCTGGCCACTTTCAGGTACGAGTCGCGTCACGTTTGGGTTCTCCCAGAAGTTCCTGCCTGAGGCGGGCACCCTCCCCAGCGCCCGGGGTCGGCTCGGGCTTGGGCTGCAGCCCGGGCTCACGTAGGGGCTCCGGGGCTTGGGGCATCCGTGTGTGTCAGACTCTTCGGGTGTTTATTGACCCTTCTGGGGGCGTGTGGCTTGAGCTTATGGAAAGAGGAAAGCGGGTTTCAGCCAGGTTTCCTTCCTTAGGCTGGGACGAAGCCTGCGGGATCCATATGGAGCGGAGTCAAACGCTCCACCAAGACGGCGGATCCTGCAAATCGAATTTGCTTTGTGAAGCTTGTTTTTTCTATTCTGTGCACCGTCTAATAACGACCGAATTCAGTCTGGAATGGGAGCTGCGGCTTCCATCCTGACCCGAGGGCTCACAGTCGGAACCGAGGGGGAAGTAGGGAATGGGAGGGTCGCTCTTTTCCGTGGTTTCGAGTCCACCCAGCCACCATTTATTTATTGAGCCTCTTGCTGTGCCCGAGCGCTGCAGGATGTTCAGGTCCCGAGAGGTAAGGATCCCTCCGTGGGCTGCATTCCCACCCTCTTTGGCTGTTCACCTCTTTGCCCTTGTAGCAGCCCGCTCATCACCCCAGGTTGGGTTTCTCCTTTGAAGCAATCAAACTCAGAAGCATTTATTAAGTCCATACTATGTGCTCTTCACTGCACTGGGCTCTGGGATACATATATAGGAAAGTGGAGACTGTCGGTTGTTTTCGAAGGGTGTATTTTTTCCTGGGAGAATACCTAGACTCTGATAAGTAATAACCGTATTTGCAACATAAATATAAGGTGAGTGGGGGAGGGGAAGTAACGACGTCGAGAAGCCACAAAGGGCCTATTGAAGGTGACTGTCCTTGAGCTGAGTCTGGGAGAGGGAGCAAGGGGTGTCAAGAGTCAGAGTTGAGGAGGGAGAGAATATTCTAGGCACGACAGGGTTAGCCTGGGCAAAACCACAGAAGCCGGAAATGTTGTGTACAGCAAACTGCAAGAATGGTTGGGCCAGAAGTGAGCATAAAAGTGTTATCACCTCAGAAAGACTGATTGGATCCAGATTGTGAAGGTTATTTCACAGTCTGGCTCCAGCCTTTATTTCCAGGCCGTCAAGTCAACAAGCATTTATTAAGCGTCAGGCACTATGCACAGGGGATAAAAAGAAAGGTGAAAATAGATCCTGCTCTCAAGAATCTCAGGAGCAGAGGACATTGTATCCTAGAGGTCATGGGGAATCAGTAATGCGTATTAAAATGGAAAATGATATGATCAGGCCCACACTACAGGAATATAAATTTGGCAGCTGTGTTATGGATGGATGGATTGAAGAAGGGAGAGCACTTGAGGCAAGGACACCACCAATTAGGAAGCTATTGCAATATAGTTTAGGGAGAGGGAGTTAAGGGTCTGAATTAAAGGTGGTGTGGTATGGGAGTAGACAAAGAGGAAAAGTTGTGAGGGATGTTGGGAAGTGAAATAACAGGACTTGACAATTGGTTGGATATTGGGATGTAAGAATGATGGGTTTTGGATGATACTCAAATAGTGAACCTGGGTCATTGTTACATAAGTGGGGCCCTCAACAGAAATAAAGAAGTTGGAGGAGGAGATGAGAAGAAAACAGCAAATTATATTTTGGACATGCTTAGTTTTTTAAGTCTGAGGCATCCAAGTGTGCTGCCATACCTAGCAAGACCGTTAAATGTAGCCATTGAGAAGACCGCTTCTTAACCTGGAAAAGTAAACCAGATTGTAAGGGGTTGCAGTCAGTAGAAAGTGAAAAAGTGGAGGCACTCAGTGTAGATAGCTTTTTCCTAGGTGTTTGGCTATGAAGGAAGAAAGATAGAGGATGATGCTTATTACCTATATGACCTTGGACAAGTCAGTTTAACCTTCTTAGGCCTCCAGATCTAGATCTATAGTAACTCTATGTCAATAGACTTTCCCGAATCTGCTAGCCAGAACTAATTTCGACTTTCCCTCCTGACTTCAAGCCTTTCCCAACCACTCTTTAATTCTAGTATCTTCTCTCTGTTAATTATTTCCTGTTTATACTGAATATAGCTTGTTTGTAAATATTTGTTTGCTTGATCTCTCTTGTGTTAAATTGTGAACTTCTTGTCTGTTTTTGTATCCCTGGTTTTAGCCTAGCACTGGGGTGGGGAACCTTTGGCTTCCAGGCCACATGTGGCCCTCTAAGTCCTTAAGTGTGGCTTTTTGATTGAATCCAGGTTTTACCGAACAAATCCTTTTATTAGGGTGATTTGCTCTTTGAAGTTTGGATTCAGTTGCAGGGCCTCAAAGCCAAAGGTTCCCCACCCCTGGCCTAGCATATAATAGATGCTTCGTAAATGTTTTTTGACTGACTGATTTTGTTTCCTAGCCTATTAGATCTACAGCTGGGAGGGATTTTCAAAGGCCATCTAGAACATCCCTCTTTATTTTACACCTGAGAAAACTGATCCGACCCACAGAGGTTAGGTGACTTGCCCTAAGTAAGCAGAACTGGAATTTAAACTCAGGTGCAAATGAGTTCATCTGTGGCTTCCATTTGTATAACTCCCCCCTTGTACGTCTACAAAATACCTTTTATCAGAGCTATGTGCTCATCATATTTCTTCCACCAAACTTAGGACTCTTTTGTTCAAGACTATCCTTTCATCTTTCATCTATTCATCTTTTTTCTTACTGCACCTAGCACACTAGAAGCCCTGAATATTTGTTGGATGAGTAAATACATTTTATTAAATAGGAGAAACTTATGATGGTACATTAGGTAAGAACAAGCCAAAAATAGTCATTTAGCCACCCTAGACAATTGATTATACATAGTACAAATTCAGAGCATTTGGGGAAGCCCCACTTGGCCCTTAAAAGTCTCTTGGGTGTTAGTTTGTGAGGAAGGCTTTGTATATAAATGTTAGCTATTGGGGGAGTTTAACTCAAACTTCCTAAAGAAGACCTTGGGAGTGGTGTCTCCTTAAGCTTTCATGACTTTTATACTTTCTTACCCCATTTCCAGTCACCCAGGTTTGCATCCTTAACTCCTTTCTCTTTCTCTCTCTCTCTCTCATCTCCTTTATCTGTTCTGTTGATTTTACCTTCACAACATCTCTCATAAATGACCCCTTATCTCTTCAGGCACTAGTACCACCAGGGTGCAAGTTCTTATAACTTATGCCCAGATTATTCCAATACCCCACTAGCTGGCCAGCCTTTACTCAATTCTCTCCCTGCTCCAGTGCATCTTACGTTCAGCTGTCAAAGTGATTTTCCTAAATTTCAGATCTGACCACGTCACTAACCTATCCAATAGATTCTGGTGGTTGCCTTTTGTCTCCAGGATCAAAGGTAAAATCCAGTGTTTGATCTTTAAAGCCCTTTCTTCCTTTTTGGTGTTATACTTTATTCCTCTCTTCATTCTCTGTAAACCGGTGACATTCCATCTCCCAACTCCATGCACTGACTTTCTCATATTGGAAATTCTCTCTCTCATCTCCTTTTTCTGGCTTCCCCAGCTACCAGTCTTGACGAAAATCCCATCTTCTGCCTGAAACCTTTCCTGGTTCCCTTTGAGATAGCCCCCAATTTTTCTCCAACATATCTTATTTGTACATAATTGGTTTGCATGTTTTCTCCCTCTTTAGGAAGTGAGTTACTTCAGTGCAGGGATTGTTTTTACCTTTTTTTTTTTTAAAGTATCCCAGAGCCTGGCACACAATAACTGCTTATTGAATGATTGATCTTTCTCTTTTGTTAGGGTGGCATAGAGGAAGGACTAGTTGGATTGAAGACTGGGACACAGTCTTTTCTTCAAAATTTGCTTAGGGCTAGTCTACCTTGAATCTCTTTGGCTTCAAATTTTAAGAACCTCTTCAAGAATCTTAAATACCTCTGACTTCCCTCCTCTTGGCATTTCTTCCTCTTGTCACTTTGCCTGTGTCCTTGGGGATACAAAGACAAAACAAAACAATCCCTGCCCTCTAGGAGTTTCTTCTCTTCTTTCCAGACCAAAAAAAAAAATCCTTGTCCTCCAGGAGTTTCCTTTCTTTTGGGGTAAACCACTTATAGATACAAAGTAAATTTAAGGTACTTTTGATTGTTGGTGCTGTAGGGGAGGTACTAGCAGTTGGGGGGGGAGGAAGGGGGATGATTGTCCTGCAGAATCCAAAAAAGTTTCCAGTAGGTTATATTTATCTGAGCTTTGAAGCTGGCTAAGGATTCTAAGAGGCTGAAGTGAGGTGGGAATGTATCCTGTCTTGGGAGAAAATCTGTTCAAAGGCATGGGGATAGAAGACGGAATAGCATGTATGACAGACAGCAAATAGTCCATTTTGGGTGGAATGTAGGGTGCAGGAAGGGGAATAACATATAATAAATCTGGGACTTTAAAAATCAGAGTAGTATATACCTTAGCTGAGAGGTACCCGGGAGCCAGTAGAACTTTTTGAATAGGGGAGTGACATGACCAGAGCTACAATTTGGGATTATCATTTTGGTAGCTGATGAGTTGCCCCATCCTGGCCAAGGCTAACCCCCTCCTTTTGTCTTGATTCTCTCTCCTCATTGATTTTGTTCCATGATTCACTTGTTCCTCTCTCATCTTCCCACTCTCAGCCCTATCCTCCTCATTCCCCTCCAAAGAAAGGTCTTTGTTTCTTGTTGTATCAACAATGCAGTATTCACAATGCCTTCAGTAACTATAAATATACTAGTATGGTTATTAATCACAAAATGTAACAGGCTCTCTACATGGGAAATATAGCTAGAACATTTATTCAGAAAACTGAGTCCCAAAACCAGAAAGTCAAAGCCATCACAGTAGTTATGAAGTTGGCACATGTAGTTAATGTAGTAACTGGTTTACATAGAATGAGGAGAGGAATAAAGTGTAACACCACATTCTCAAGCCTTCAAAACAGGACAGGATACCTCAGGCAGAGATCCTCCTCTCCTCACTTATAGTAACTGCTCAGCGTCCACGCAGCTTGCTCCTAGCAGCTCTGGCCCCTCACAGATCCTGTCCCTGGCAGTCCTTAGCAGAAATTCTGGCTGACTCAGAAAAAAAAAGGAGTTCACGCCGCAGCCGCTGCTTCCAGTCACCTCATCACCTTGACAACTCTAGCTTTGCTCCAGCTTCCTCTTGCCCCCTTCCTGCTACGCCAGCAAGTTCAAGGGGCATGGAAGATTTTCAAATCCCATAACCATTACACTTGTTGATTCAGAACTGGAAAGAACCTTAAAGGTTGTCTAGTCCAACCTCATTTCACAGATGAGGAAACTGAGACCTAGGGAAGTTGAGTGACTTGCTTAGGGTCACAATCAGCAATTGGCAAAGCTAGGGATTTGAATCCAGGTCCTTAATGTTCTTTCCACTAGTGATAGTCTAGGAAAGAAGTAATGAGAGTGGATGCTGTGTTAGTTGAGATAAAGGACTGACTAGGAAAGATGGATGAGGGAGAGGGACAGGCAGCCTGGGATGGTAGAAAGAGCAGTGACTACAGTCAGGATCTTGGTTCAGATCATGTTTCTGACACTATGTGAACTACTTTAATCTTCCTCTCATTCTATTCTTCAGATGCCTGTATAAGGCTTTGTCTTGGGTCCTTTTCTCCTTTTCTATACGATCTTATCTATTTCTTTCACTTACACACTTATGCAGCCCCAGATTTTCCCTTGAGCTCCCATCTACCATTTCCAACTGCTTGCTAGACATCTCCATGTAGATTTCCCACCAATACTTCAAACTCTGTCTTCAAGTTTCACTACATTCCCTCTCTCCCTAACTTCTTAGTACTATGAATGTTACCATTATCCTTCCAAGGATTTAAGAACAAATCCTCTTCCTCTTTTTCTTCATTTTAGTACAATTAATTGTCAAGACTTGAGTCTGCCTGTACAGTATCTTTCCCTATGTCATCTTCTTTTTCACCTAATTTGGAGTTGGAAATGACTTCAGGGGCCATTTAGTCTAACCCTTCCTTGAGGAAGGTGAAGTGGTTTCCCAGGACTCCTTGCTAATAAGAAACCAAACAGATTCTCTGTTTCCAAATCTAGTGCTTTCATTTGGTATTACCATCCTAATTTAGGACTTCATTTATATCTTTGTGGGCTATTAGAATAACCTCCTTACCATTCTTCCTCTTTCTAGCGTATCTCATCTGTTCACTCAGTAGCTGTCAAAGTAATCTTCCTTAATGTATCAGGTCATTCCCTTGCTCTGAACTCAGTGGCTCCTCATTTATAGGATAAAACACCTTACCCTGGCATTTAAACACAGTCTTGTCTAATCTGCTTTTCCACATTTATTTTACTCTGTTGTAGACCTGTACAACTTGGCAGTAGGTAGGGGTCAATATTAAAATAGGCTAACCTTCTTCAGGCCACTGATAGGTTAGATTAGAGACAGACTGACCATAGTTGGTTGCCTTGGGTCATGGGACAAATGGGAGAGTTCTCAGTGGCAACCCAACATTTTTCCTGGGCACCCTGAAATCTTTTGGTGACTGACTGACAGTTGCACAGGCCTGCTCTGTCCCCATGTACACACAATGGTTGGGGTTCTGAAACCTTTTTTTTTTTAAACTCATGGACCTCTTTGGCAGTTGAGTTAAAGGCTGTGGACCTTTTTTCACAATGTTTTAAAATATAAAATACATAGGATTACAGTAAAAAAGATTTAAAAAGGATTTCTAACAACTGGGTTCTATACCAGGACAAGGTTAAAATGTGTAAAAGGGAAGATGTTAAAACCCTTAGATATGTGAGTCCTGGTAAAATCCTTGAGGTATGATACGATTTAATAAGATTAAGCTGATGTGGAGGTAAAAAGGTTTTGGGACCATACTCCATGTAAATAATTTGTCCAATTAGGTCTCTACTGATGACAAAAAGAAATTCATGAATAGAGATCGATATTGTTTCTGAAAGGTTTAGACCTAAGCAAAACAAACTCTTAAGAATGTACAAAAATATAGCCCTTTTCTGCCATGGCAAAGACTTGGACTCTGAGGGAGTGCCCATCCATTGTTCAGTGAATGGCCAAACAAGTTATGGTATTTAAATATGATGGAATGCTGTTGTAGTGTAAGAAATGATGGTTTCAGAGAAACTTGGGAAGACTTGAATGAACTGATGCATAGTGAAGTGAATAGAACCAAGAGAACCATTTATATAATGACAGAAATATTGTAAAGACATATATCTTTGGAATATTCATGAACTGATCAGCACTGACTAGCCACTAATGATGAAACATGCTATCCACCTTCTGATGGACTCAGAGTTCAGAATGAAACATATACTAAGATGTGTGTATACACACGTATTACATAGGTATGTATCTATACATATATTAGAATGTCCAGTATGGAAATTTGTTTTGCTTGACTACTATACATGTTTGTAATAGCAGTTTTGTTTTTCTTTCATCCTTTTTGGGGGGGTGTGGAGGCTGGGAGGGAGATGGCAAGTTTTTGCTGAATAAAATGATAAAATTTAAAACAAGTTCATGGATTTCAGGTTAAGAATTGATGCTCTGTGGTCTAACTACTATCCCATCCTATGCCCTCTGCCTCCACAGTTCAAAATAGGCTTTTCCCTTTGCCTGGAATTCACTCCTTATCCATCTCCAAATGTTTTGAAGTTTTGGTCCTTCAGGTCTTAGCCCAGATACCATCTCCTCCATGAAGCCTCCACCTCTGCCATCCTAGCTGAATGGGATCTCTCCCTCATATTTTCTTTTTAAGAAATAGCTTATAGTTTGATATTTTCAGGTATAACAAGTATGTTTTTAATTAACCTGTCTCCCCTTATATGCCACAATGAGCAGATTTCAAAGCAAAATCATTCAATACACGGTCTGACAAAACAAATTCCCATATTAGCCATGTTTGAAAATGTCTCTTTCTGCATTTTAAATTCATTGCTTCTCTGTCTAGTTTTGGGTGGTGGGTTTCTTGATTCTTTTGGATTTATAGTTTATCATTGTGTTCCCTCAGATTTTCTTAGAACGGTTTTGTCTGAATATTGCCTTTGCTATGATCACATTTTACTTTATATTGTGCTTATTTGTGTATATGTCCTATTCGCAGGGACTGTGTTCTTTTTCACCTTTTTATCCTTGCACATAGCAGTATTTAATTTTAACATTAGTTTATACTGATATATACTGTGGTCCTTAATAACACTGTAAGGTGGATGCTTTCTAACACACCTTAAAAGAGCCCTGTATCTGCTCTGTAGTAATTCTTCCTACTTGTTTGACAGATCTTCTCACTGTCTCCGTTCAGGCTTATTATTCTTCCTACCTCAGATGAAGAAGCAGGTTCAGAGACTTGCCCAACATTACAAAAGCTAGTAAATGTCAGAATGGAGACTTAGACCCATTTTCCATCTTCTAGTATAGTACACTGTACTTGTCAATATGTCAATAAAATTCGATAAAGAGAGGTCCTTAGAAACCCAGACTGCCTTTCTACTATATTATTAGTGCACACCACTTGTCCTGTTTAACTTCTTGCTCATTTTCCTAGCAGATAAAAAGACTAAGCAAATGAACTCATTTGGCTGCTAAATTTTGTTTAGTGTATTGGGGACAGGGAATGAGCAGTTGGACTAGAGATATAAAAGCAACAGGAGGTAAACGATATCTTCAAACATGTAGAAACTGATCTTATTTTGATCTAATTTTCCTCCTGTTTTGACTGTTGTATCCAGATGAGACCTACATGCTTGGCTTTTCTATTAATTAGAAGATACTTCATTCTTAATTATCAGGTTACAGATTGACAAAACATATACCTTCTAATCTTTCTGAAAAGATTACCTGTATTTGATAAGGCATTGGATATTGTAAAAATTGAGATTTAGTTCATTTTGTTAGTATTTGTAGTTAGGTTATAAGTAGGGATAATGTTTAATGGGCTGTAGTGTTCAGCACAGACAGACTTGGTTAATGAAAGGGGATATTATCCTCTCAGTTCCTGTTTTGTTGCTTAAGCAGTTATTTAGAATTTTAAAGCATTTCTTCTATGAGTTTTGTTACTAAGAATTACATAATTTAAGTGTGCTATGCTTTTAAGTTTTGATTTTTATGATTTGAAAGGAAATGAGCAGTAAAAGATAGAAATCTATTGGACATTCCAGAAGATATACTTGATAAATTATAGAAATACAGTGTATTTGAAAGAAGAGATTCCTGTTATGGTTATATAAATGTCAGTTTAAGTTAGCACTAGTGTATTCAAATAGTTTGATACTTACAACCTTGTACTGAGGACTCCTTGATCATCCTCCCAGGAAATCTGTCACCAGGAAATTTATCATTCTGCAATATTGCATCAACTTTGGAACTTGTACCTCATCAGTGCACCCAAGGTTTCAGAGGCATTCCTTGATTCCTTGCCATAGGAACACTCTGACTATCCACCTGTCATCTCTTGCTCTTGCCATGTGACCAGTTCATCCTTTCCATGTTGTACATATGATTCCTTGATAAAATCTTTTACTCTTTTTGTTAAGAGTCCCCAGTTGTTTATATGTTGCAGTCTGGTTATTTTCACTATGTGCCTTTCTGTTGTTGTCTGTATGTATGACAACAAGCACCCAAGCATACCCGGCATGGCTGCTAGCACAGGTTCTTTGATCTGCTTTTTTGAAGGAAAGCAACTCAAAAAGGGGTTAACAGTCTTACTTTAATCAAACATATATCATTTACCTACTTCGGGGGCGGGGGGAAGTCAGCACTCTAAACTTAAGAGAATACAAACAGAAGTTGTGAGCAGACAAAAAATACAGACAGAGAAACAGACCAACAGACAGGGTTTCTAGCTGTCTGACCATTACATCCGTACCTAATTAGTTACAGGAGAGAGAAGCACCAACATTTGGGTTTTCAAAAGCAGAGAACTCAACGGCTTCCCAGAGTCTCCTCTGGCCAAATCACATAACTCTTCCCATGAGTGAGCCCTAAAGCAAAACCTCACATCAGGGTATATATAACCTTCTCTAGGGTCAGAAAACATCACAACCCTCATGACCCATTGCCCAGTCACAAATTAACAAGATATGGGCATTCCTGAAAAACAAGGCTCCCACCACAGGCCCCATGTGACCACATTCACCTTATTAGGGGGAAGAGTTTATTTTCAAATCAGAGAAGGTCCTCAAATTCACTTAAGCCTATCGAGGGGCCCAGGGGCAGGGAAGATCTTTAAATTCCCATTACCATTACAGTGTGAAATTCATATTTAGTTTTTCGGAGATTTGGGGATTCCCTGCTGCTACCATATAGCAATACTGGTAAAATAGTAGTATAGAAAGATGATATTGAAGAGCTCTGCAACTATCCCAAAGCAATCCAGGCTCCTCTTTTATACTCTTGAGAACAGTACCTTTTCTATTTTGTTGTCTGTTCCATATGAACATACTGTTGGGCAGACTCTATAAGATGTCCTTTCAAATGAATCTGGGCACAGACATTTCTTTTTTTTTTTTTCCTTTTTGGAGGGGGGAAGGCAGGGCAATTGGGATTAAGTGACTTGCCCAAGGTCTAGAAAGTGTTAAGTGTCTGAGGCTGGGCATAGACATTTCATCTGCTTGTTCTTTCCAGTTGGTTGTACAAAACTGTGCAGGTAATGTTTTTGGATATGGGACTTTTGAAAGGCCCGTTAGCCTGGGGTGGTTTAAAGCAGAAATTGCAGTCATGTTCTGTGAACTATTAGGAGGCTAAGTTGTAGAAAAAAGTGGTTTGTTTTTTTTTTACATTTTGAAATAGAAATTGTTACTTTTTGACCTGTCTTACTGGAAACTTTCCATCAGTTGTATGAGAAACATGTTTGTGGGGATCTAGACTTCCCAGGCAGGGTCAGGGAGGTAGCCTGGATGAGCTTCTGCTATCCATTGCTTCCCTGGGGGCCCTTAGGAAGATCCAGGCTGTGTGGAGCATGGGGACTCTAAAAACTACCCCAAAATTTAAGTCAGAGGCGCCTTGAAGAAAGAACAAGAAGTTTTATTCAGTTCTCGAGAGAAGAGGGCATCCCTCCCACCAGCAGGAATCAGTGGATTGAGGCCTGTTATAGAAGACAGAGCAAGATTTTATACCCTAAGGAAGACAGTTCCTCTCTACCACTGTCCCTTATTCCCATTGACTGGAAGGGGGGCTTACAATCTAGGTGCAAAATTCTTCCCTATGACAAAGAGCAAAGAAGCCTGCCACTATCCCCTATTGGCTGGGAGGCAGGTTCACAGTCTTGGCCGAAAACTGGGAAACAGGGTATTGTTCATGTCCTTATTTGGTAAACGAAAAAGCAAGGAAGGGGAAAAGGTCACAAGCAAGGGTGGAGGTCAAAAGACTCCTAAAAGGCTTAATGCTGATGTGGTGTTAGTAAAGAAGGGGGAAGGGTGAAACGAAACTCAGACCTGTTCCCAGAAGAAATCTTACTAGATTTTAGGATATGGGCTGAGAAGTTTTTACTTCTCCTACTCACGCATGATATACCCTTAAAATGGCAAACCCCTTCCCACTGAAAGAACTCAGAAACATAGTGGAAGGCGTTTATTAGGCTTCCTGCAAGGAAGGGAATGTAGTGCTCCCTAGGGACACATCCACACTGATACAGAAGCAGGAGTGAGGTTCTACCGTTCTGTCCTTCCTGGTAGACATAGGGTTAATCAAAATTCCTCAGATTTCTCACTTTTTTCTCTTACATTCCCTCTATATAGGAGATTACATAGGTGTGGTAGTGAGGATACTTGAGACCTCACCTGGTCATACCTCTTCTGTTTTGAGCTGTTTGCCATAATTCTACCTTTCTAGTTCCCTCTGGCATTGTCATAGTTCCCAGAAGGTCTTGGTCTTTGTAAAATAAGATAAGCAAGCTTCGCCACAGCTATTGATTATCTTCCAATAACTTTTGTGGGAGCAAAACAAGATACTGTTATATCCCCTCTTACAAATTGTAATTAAGTAGAAAAGGTTGCACATTTATTATTTTAAGTGTAGATTTCAGTGAGATAAACTTGCTTACCTCTTCTCACCTTCAGAGAATGACTTTTAGGCCTTTGATTGAAAGGAAAATAACAGTGAACCTTTTAAATATCTTTAAAAAACTAATTGTAAGGAATTCTTAAATTTTGAATGTCGTTTTCTGATACAATATTAAGAGATGCAATGGATAATCAAATGTTTAATGACTTTAGTTTAACATCAATGCATTTTTTTTTGTTAATACTTTTCCTTAAATCACAAAACCTCCTGAAACTTGGATTCTGATTCTTTATATAGGACCTGGAATCAGATTTAAAAGTCATTTAGTCCAACCATCTCATAACAATATTAGCTAAATCTTTTAGTGTTTTAAACTTTACAAAGCACTTTGCATATATTTTCTCATTCCTCACTACAATTCTATGAGGCAGGTGCTATTGTTCTGCCTTTTTATAGATGAGTAAACTGAAAAGAGGCTAAGCGATTTGCCAAAAGTCAGATAGCAAAAGTTAGAGCCTGGATTGACAAAATTGAGATTCTTTAGTTCCTAATCCAATACTTTTGCCATGTATACCACATTGTAAAAGCTTTTGGCCAAGAAATTTCTTGGAAAAAATTAAGGTCATAGCCTCATCTTAACTGGTTGATTTGATTTTCATGCTGCTGAATAGAAAGGTCCTGAAATTGCAGCATAATATTTATGAATTTATTTTTCTCATTCAAGTCTGACGAGATCATACAATGCAGTTAGTAAGAATAGGGTATTATTTGTTTTTTATATTTTAGAAATGAGACTTTTGTGTTAATTACATTTGGGTATGCTTCCACTATATCTGAAAGATCAACATTATGAGTAAGTGCAAAGCTTTTGAGCCAAAGAATGCTTAGGTTATGGACTTTCTCTTTCTTGGGAGACATTTCAGCCTTTGGTCATTTTTAGTAGCATTTGACACCTGAGTAATATAATAAAATATAATATATTTGCAATTATGCATTTGCAAAACAATATAAAACTATGTAAAACAATTAAGTTGTAAAGATTATACTTTAATAAAATATAGAGAATTTTGAGGTGTTTTGTGATTTTATAGTGATCAGGTTTATATGATTAGATGATAATTTTAAAGAGGTTTCCATATGAAAGATCACTCCATGTTACTTCTGCAAAGTCAAATCAATTTTAGTAAGAATGGCTGGTATTCTTTGTCCTATTCTATATACAGGCATGTATACTTTTTAAAAAGAAAAGACAGTTCACAGTTCTTTGATTCCTCAGTAATAAGATGATGGGGGATATGCAAAAATTTAATAAAACACTTCACCTCCCCTCCAAATTTTAAGTTTAGCATATTGAGTTCACTTTGTCACTTAGTGTGAGTACACAATCAAATTGTTGCCTTTTAGAGCAAGAAAACCTGAAAGGATTACTTTATCTTCAAATACAGCAATAGTTGCTTCTGTTTCTCAATTTGGAGGATGTTACACCATAGAAAAAAACAAACTGAGAGTGCTGTTTTTCTCTACCTCACTACCTCAAATATATGTGGAATAATTGTGTATTGACTAAACTCTCCTTAACAAAAAGAAAATAAAAACTAGATTAAAAAGAGCTAATCTATTGAACCTCTTTTTCTCTATATTACAAAAATGTGAATTGCAGCTTCCACCTCCAATTTAAAAAAAAAATGACCTAAGGCTTCTGGTTTACCTTAGGGCACATGTTAATACTTTAAGTACATGTCTAGTTAATGCTATAACTGGGAGCCCTTTCCCATTCTGCTTGTCTGCAACCATTCTCGTGACATATTTATAAGCAAAGATCCTGTGGACTTTGTAAAACAACATTCTCCAAATTAAGTGGTTCTTATTTTAGCATTATTTTCTTCATTTTAACTTTACTTCTCTTGAGAGAGTTCCATTTTAAAAATGTAACTCTGTATAGCAAGGATGAACTATTGTCATTCTTCGCAAGATGATACAGTCATACCAGAATGCCAGAATCACCTATCCACTCTTTGTGCAAGATGATGTCATTGTTTCTTTTACAATTACAGGTATGCTTATCTTCTTAGGATCTCTTTTTAAAAACTAGGAGAGGACTGATTTGCTAAAGTAATACATTGGGATTTGAGAAAACTAACAGTAAGGGAATGCTCAGATGGAAGGGGGCAAGAGTGCTTGTAACTGAACTTCAGATCACTAGGAGTTTCTTGATACTTTAATAGGCTCACATCCCTGTCTTCTCAGAAGGCAGCCTCTCTACTTTCTTTTCTCTTTTTTGATTTGTTTTTAGGAGTGATTGGTGGCCTCTGCAGTCTCTTAATTTTTTTTTAAGTTTAATTGATGCCTTTAATTTCTGGACATATACCTTTCCTGTAACCTAGGTAGCTTTAAAAAATGTTCCGCAAAACCAATCAACAAATCGATCGGGTCTGAAGGAAGATGTCACATTCCACACACTTAGTCCCCCACTTTTTAAAGGCTGGAGGTGCATTTGCTATCTTAGGAGCCACATTTTGTCATGATAATTACACGGTTCTTGCTTATTTCAGTATTTTTTCCATTTACATTGTGGTAGTCTTTGTGTGAATTGCTGGCCGGTATCTCTGGCTCTCTAGCTCTTAGTCTCAGTTTCAATCTCAATACTCAGATATGGCAGGGTGAAAAAAACAATAACTTTCTTTTCTAGGTTATAGACAAGGTTAAAAAGTTTAATATGTAATAGAATACTAGACTTGAAGTCATCAGATTTGCTTTTTAGATAGATGGGCTATTTTGCTTACTAATTGTGTGAGCTTGGGACAGATCATTTGACCTCAAGGCTTTAGTTTCTTCAGCTGTAAAATGGGTTGGATTTATTGATTTCTAAGGTCTGTTGCAGCTCTGTCATTGAATGAGTTTTTTGCAAATTCTTTTGAAGGTGAAGTTTAGACAGTTTTAGTGAGTCATCTCACTAAATGAATAAATGAATATGCTGGTAGTAAGTGTCAGAGCCTGGACTCAGGTTTCTTAAAACTAAATACCATTCTCTGTTTTCTATACCATGTTGCCTCTTAATGAGAGACAGGTGCTATAGTGAAAAGAGTGCTGGATTTGGAGTTTAGAGGACCTAAGAGGAATCCCAGCTCTGGACCTTGGTTTCTTTAACTGTAAAATTAGGGAGTTTGGCTATGGCTAAGTGGACTAGGCTCTAAAGATCCCTTCCAGATCTTAATTTATGACCTAATGATTTTTAAAAATCCCTAATTTATCTACAGAGAAATTGATGATGATAATGAGGTTTATATACTGATTTATGGTTTACAAAATACTTTCCTCCTGACACTTAGCCGTCATGCAGTCTGCAACATGAAGCCTTTCCTGATGCACCTACTGCTGTTGCTTTCTCTCCAAAATCACCTTGTTTTTATTGTGTGTTTATATTGCATATACCTATGTATGTACATGTTGTTTCTTGTAAAATGTAAGTTCCTTGAAGGCAGGGACTTATTTTGGTTTCTGCCTTTGTGTTCCCATTACTCAATAAATTCTTGCTGATAGTTCTTACTAGATCATATACGTATGATATATAAATGTCAATTATAAAAATATCTTATAGAGCAGTGTATAAAATGGCATTTATATTTAATAAGTGATGTAAGGGACACTATTACCTATGTAATAATGTGATCAGAAAAGGAGGTGGGCTAGTTATTTAGCAAGAATGAAGGATAGCACATGGCAAAATAGAGTGCTTAAGCTTGAATGCTTAAAGACCCTTAGAATGTGGGGTAGATACTCCGTGACAAATAATGGGAGGATGTGGCTAGAAATTAGTAGGCAGAGTTTGGCTGGCTTGGGACTGATCCAGTGAGTACACTCACATGGACGACATTCTATTACCGTTGGTGTTATTTATTCTGACTAGCATTTGTATAATGTTTTAAGGTTTGAAAAACACTGATGTGCAAAAAGTTTGAGAGACATAATTTTTGAGTAATTAATCATTTTATTAATTATGCTAGCAAGTAATTAATTTTTAAAAAGGTTATTTTGCCTTCTCTCATAAACCAAAGACCCCTCATGGAACCTACTCAGTGCTTATATGCCCTTGGAAGAGTGGGTATTCCTGAGGGTAGAAATCAACTTTGATTGGTTACCTAGTGATGAGAGAATGAATAGAAAGGTGGGCTTATTTTATTGAGGGTCTGGAGGACTGTGATTCTGATCAGACCCTATAACGCCATGCATAAGCAGTTTCCCAAAAGAATGCTACTGTGAACAGCCTTTAAGGTTCGGATTACACAGTATAGTGAATACTCTGTTCCATTACAAATCAAGGCAGACATTCACTACAAATCACAATATAGTGTTCACAACAGCTTAACATTAGAATGGCCACACAGTTTTCACTACAGTGGCCACAATATTTAGAACAAAGAACAAAAGAATAATCATCTGGTTTCCCTAAGGGGGGAAACCTTCCTTAATCATTCAATCAATTCACAATACAATAATCAATCTTCCACTCACGGGGCAGCCACTAACTTAATCAGTTACTAATCTAGATTCATGATTACTAAATATCATTAATCACTAAGTACAGTCATTAGAAAATTACACAAACCCTCCACTCTTCAATGTCTAGTAAACTTCAATTTCGTCACTCGTTCAATATCCAAAGGAGAGGCCTTTTCTTCATCTTGACTGGGAGTGGTCTCTCAGATTCTCCGGATCCCCTTCCATGGTCCCAGCTCCTATCTGGATTCAGGGGCAGACAGCTTCCAGGTCCTTGTCCAGTCCAAGTCCTTGTCCAGTCCTCCGGGCAGTCCCTGGTACACACTGAAGTTCAGAGGGTCTGGCACATCTCAGACCCTTTACCACTTCTGTTGCCAGGAACTCAAGGATCAGCCAAGCCACAAGCAAACCAAGTCTTATCCTGGTCATGCTTCTTCAGTCCTCCAGCAGTTCAACTGGCCCTAGGACGCAGGAGAAATCTCTGTTCTCGGCTTCCAGATGCTGGAGAGAATCTCTCACTCTCTCTCTTTCTCTCTCTCTCTCTCAAGAAAACTCCAACTCTTTTCTTCAGTCCAACAGCCCAGCTCCCAGATGCTGCTTCCTTCAACAGGAGCCACCAGGAGGAAGATTCCTGATTCTGTCTTTTTGTCTCTAGAACTCTTCTTATATACACACATTGGCCTGCTGTCTCAACCAATCCCCTCCTGCCACATCAGGAACGGGAGACAGAGCTCACACCTTCCTTACTTAGCCGTAAGTTACTAAGGGCTAAGTATCTGCTAAATTGATTACTGTTACATTACTGTTACAAGTCTGCAAGAGCAGTGTCGGGGGAAGGCCCCCCCCCACTTTATTTGGACATTTTTGTTTTAGATTGCTGGTAATGAATTTCTATGTTATGTATCCTGCAAATGTGATGTCTCTTTTGTGGGGATTGTGTTGTACTTAAGAGATGTTAATGCTAATTCAGATGTAAGTTGCCTATGTAATGGGCATGAAAGATCTTGGGGCCAAATGTTATGGGAATCTGAAGATCTTTCCTGCCCCTAGGCCCTTTGCTTAAGTGACTCTGAGAACCTTCCCTGATTTGAAAATATACTCTGTTCCCTAATAGGCTGAATGCAGCCACATGGAGCCCGTGGCAGGAAGCTTGTTCTCCAGGAATGCCCACACCTTATTACTTTGTGATTGGGCAGTTGCTCAAGAGGGCTATGACATTTTCTGATCCAGGAGAAGGCTATATATACCCTGATGTGAGTTTTTGCTTTGGGGCTCACTTTGGAAAGAGTTGTGTGATTTGGCCAGATGAGACTCTGGGCAGCCGTTGAGCCCCCCGGCTTTGAAAACCCGCATGTTGATGTTCCCTCTCTGGTAACTAACTAGGTGTGGATGTAATGGTCAGAGGGCTGGAAGCCTGTCTGCTGATTTGTTTCTGTTTCTTTGTCTGCTTGTAACTTCTGCTTATAACTTCTGTTTGTATTCTCTGAAGTTTGGGGTGCTGACTTTTTTCCCCTGAACTAGGTAAATGATATATGTTTGATTGATTAAAGTAAGATTGTTTTTTTTTTCCCACTGCTGGAAATTTATTAAAAAAAATTTTTTTTTAAATTTTATTTTAGTTTGCATCATTCATTTCCACGAGATTTTGAGTTACATATTTTCTCCCCATCTTTCCCCTACCTACCACTCCAAAACAGCCATCCCAGTGTATCCCCCCTCCCCCAATCTGTTCTCTCCTATGTCTTCCCCCCTCACCCCTCTGACTTTTCAGTAGGGCAGGATGGATCTCCCAACCACAGTGCCTGTGTATCTCAAGTTCCAGTTGGATGTAGTTAATAATAATAATAATAATAATAATAATAAGTGCATATATATATATATA
>CM053582.1:448146256-448166192 GCA_028627135.1 Pseudochirops cupreus
GTCTATACATGTATTTATTCATGTACCTATTTTATATGCACATACATGTGTATATTTTATATCAAAGATATAACATATAACATTACTATATATTTATGTATATATTCTGTATATAGTATGTTGTGCATGTAACATATTAAAACATATGTGATATTTTGTTACATAATGACAGATTATCTAGCATTTTATATACATCTAACACATGTGTATATGTGTGTGTGTGTGTGTGTGTGTGTGTGTGTATAAATAAATATAAACTTTAACATACTTCTGCATGACCTTCATACTGCTAAAAAGATTTATAGAGAACTATGGAATATAGGAATGCTTGAATTGCACGTCTCTGCAGACAGATGAACACAGTATCAAAATGCATTTTCTTTATAATATTGAAACCATAAAAATCCATAAAGTTGAGTTAACCATCATTTCTGTATTGATTGGAGCTCTAATAGAGTTAAAAGAACAGGAATTTGGAAGATTACTCAGCAAATAGTCTTTTTCCCCCCAGTTGTGTCTGACTCTTTGTGACCCTATTTGGGGTTTTCTTGGCTAAGATACTGGAGTGGATTTGCCATTTTCTTCTCCAGCTCATTTTACAGATAAGGAAACTGAAGCAAACAGGGTTAAGTGGCTTGCACAGGGTCATACAGCTAAGAAGTGTCTGAGGCAAGATTTGAATTCAGAAAGATGAGTCCTCCTGACTCCATGTCCTACACTCTATCTGCTGTGCCATCCAGATAGATAATAACGCAATAAATATCTAGTGGGTCTTTATTAATCTCTTATGGTTTCTTCTAATTTCTGTCACTGGGGCCAAAGATTCCATTACAGTTACTATCATGAATCCCAGGAAGAAATTTATAGATCTGTTAAACATATGGATTAAATGTTCATGAGTATTATAGAACAATTAGACCCTATATCTTCTGGAAATTACTTGAAGAAACACAATTAACATAATGTTTAGAAGACATTCCATTGAGCTATTACTAAATGCTATCACAGAGTTCTAGAAGAATGTAATGAATGTGAAGTTTTTGTTTTTGGACCAATATCAAAACTAGCAAGACTGTTCAGTGAGTTATGTAGCTAAAACACTTAGTATTCTCTGAAGCTCTGATTTCTTAGGAATATTGACTGTACATACTCATACTCCAAATGGGGCCCCAGCCTAGTCTTTACCAAAATAAAGTTCCTAGTCTTTAGGAATACTGGGACTTCCAAATTAATATAACTCTAGAGTTAGTGTCAAGATGGAGGAATATCAGGAAGAAGTACAGCTTTGGTCCTCCACTGTATGCCCACCACAAAGATCTAGAAAATGCACCAGAACGAATTCTGATCAAGAAATCTAAGAAAAAAATCATGAGTTATTTTTCCAGTCCTGATTCCTGATTAGCTTAAGGAGAAAGGTTTGTGTACACTGGGGATGGGTCTGGCTAGGAGTGTGCCATGTGTCAGTGCCCAGGGATTGAGAGAGTACTGAGACTGGGTATGTAGTCTGGAAGCACCAAAGCAGGAATAGATCCCAGGGATCACTGAATTAGCACAGTATATAGGAACAGGTACTATCTGTCATCCCTTAACCATTATCCAGTTCCAGGTCACATATCCAAGTTGGATCAGTTCTATTTTTTTGATAGTTGATTGGTTGTTGTCTTCCGTTCTTGAAGAAGACCAAAATGACATCACTATGCTTGAGTTAAGTTTCAATGTGTCCGACTTTGGTTGATCAGAGCAATATGAGCTTGTGATGTTCTACCACAGATTGGGCACAAATAGTCTGTGTGAACATTTGGGGTGAATACTCTAAACTTGTGCATCCTGTGTTTCCTTTGAGTTGTTTCAATTCTGCTTTGCTCATAAAGCACAGCACCTTCTCTGATGGGGACATGCCATGCTGAGTGGTCCTGTGTCAGTGTCTCCTATGTCACAATCAATCCCAAAGTTTTTAAGAGAGACCTTGAGAGTGTCCTTATGTTGCTTCTTCTGAGAATGCATCAAAGTCCTTTATCTTGTTGAAGATCAACTTCTTCTACATGTAGAATTATACCCAGTTTTGCTGGGTAAATTATTCCTAATTGTAAGCCTAGATCTTTTGCCATGTAGAATATCATATTCCAAACTCTCCACTCTTTTTAATGATTGATCAGTTGATTAGTAACTATTGAATATTGTGTGATCCTGACCATTACTTCCTTCTTTCTGACTGCTTGCTTGCTCTACTTTTTCTTTGAACTGTGAGCTCTGGATTTGGGTTGTAATATTCCTGAGAATGCTCCTATAGGACTCAGGAGAATTTCACTGGTTCATGGGAACTTTCAATTACAGTTTGGCACAAACTAAGGCAATTGGGCTAAAAACTGTATGCCTAGGGGTGGCTAGGTGGCACAGTGAATAGAGTACTGGCCCTGGAGTCAGGAGGACCTGAGTTCAAATGTGACCTCAGATACTTGACACAATTACTAGCCATGTGACCTTGGGCAAGTCACTTAACCCCAATTGCCCTCCCCCCCAAAAAGGCCAAAAAAACCCCTGTATGCCTTATTTTATCTGTTTCAGTAAGCATATTTTGAAGCTGGTGATAGTGTACTTTTTTTCAAAATTAGTTAATATAAGTCACTCCAACAACTTCGAGACTTTCCCAACAGAATAAGGTTTTAGGAAATCTACATTTGTGTAAGTCACACTAAATTTGGTTTATGTTCAGGCTGTGACTTGACAGTGATTTCATCAAAGTCTTCTGCTACTTAGTAGGCTGTCATTTGCCATTATCTTTTTCACTGGTTTATTTTTAAAAGAATATATATGGTGCATATACAACATCACAAACATAATGCCTCACTCAATGTCATCTTGCTTTTTTGTTTAAAATAATGGTGGCCAACTTTGTGCGTCCAATATTAATGGTGCTAATGTTCCATTATTGCAAGTAATATTGGACAAATCTGACTAAAGTAAACCTAGCCCAGTGCCTGGCATGTGTTATATGCAAAGGGATGGGTTCTTTAATAAATGCTTATTGAGGTGAGCAGGCAGACTTCAGAAAAACCTGGAAAGACTTGCATGAACTGATGCTGAGTGAAATGAGCAGAACCAGAACACTGTACACAGTAACAGCAACATTGCACAATGACCAATTTTGTTAGACTAAGCTCTTCTGAGCAATGTAAGACAATTCCAAAAGATTCATGATGGAAAAAGTTGTCCACATCCAGAGAAAGAACTCTGGAGTCTGAATACAGATCAAAGCAAAGATCTCTTTTTTGTTGTTGTTTTTTGCTTTTTCTTTCTCATGGTTTTTCTTTTTTGTTCCGATTCTTTCACAACATGACAAATATAGAAATATGTTTAATATGATTATACATGTATAGCCTATATCAGATTGAATGCCATCATGGGGAGTGGGGAGTGGAAGGAAGGAAAAATTTAGAACTCATAATCTTATAAAAGTGAATGTTGAAAGCTAAAGGTAAATAAATAAAAAACTTTTTAAATGCTTATTGATAAATACTATTGATGATATACATCAACATTGCACTTCTACTTTTGGCAAAATATTTTCCTTTTCATTATTCTTCATTAACTGGCAAAGTTCTTTGAACATATTAAGCACTTATATGTTTATTTTGAGTTGTATTTGCAAATGCGTCATTCTGCTACTTTTAAAGATGACACAATAGACCTTCCTGTGTTTTTCTCCTTATATACGGGGCATCCCAAGTCCTGGTGCAATTTTTATCTTTTTTATTTAAAGAGAATTTCGAGAACATTGGCCATCTTAAAATTAAATTTTTATTATGAATATCCATGTATTCCTAGTTAATCTAAATGATTTATTACTTATTGTTCTTTTTAATTATTATTTCATTAGCAAATTGTTTGGAATGGAAAACTACCTGGCAGCCATTAATGCTTATAACTTGGCAATTCGATTAAACAACAAGATTCCATCCTTGTATCTGAATCGTGCTGCTTGTCACCTCAAACTTAAAAACCTACATAAGACAATTGAGGATTCTTCCAAGGTAGACTGTCATAATAGTTTATGTTGTTAATTTTCTTTTTATTTATAGCTTTTCATGATAATTTTAAATAATTAAGATTTTAAGGATATTTTATTCACTAGGACTTATTAAATATCATTTTAAAAATAGAACAAAAGCTGATGTGTTTTGGAGGCCTTACATTTGTTAGAAATTTGCTGATCTGTGAAATCAATAAATCTGTAAAAGTAACATGTATTTTTTCTACTGTCTTTTTGTGAATACAGATCAGAAACTTGTCTGTAGCTTTTAGGAATTGTTGAAACTCTAAGAGGTTAAATTACTCGCCTGTGGTTCCATAGCTAGTATATTTTATTGATATCATTTGATAATAAATTTTAGAGCTAGAAGAGATCTTAAGGATTGACAGTTAGTCTTTATTTTACGGAAGTTGATCTGCTAAGGTCAAACAGGTAATAAATGGCAAAGCTTGAATCTGAATCCCGGTCCTCTGACTCTAAATCCAGTGTCTTTCAACTTCATTATGCAAAGAGGTAGGACTTAACACCTGGGTTTTTAGGACTCTAAGGTTATCACTCTACCATATAACGCTAATGCTGCTTCTTCACAAAAATACATACATTCATATGTATGTGTGTGTGAGACTAAGCACTTCAGCTACTTAACATTCAACATGTATTGAATATCTCATATGTGCATGGCACTGTGATGAAAAAAAAAAGACATTATCTTTGTAAATTTTCCAAACCCATATGGGAATATTGAAGTGTAGAATGTAACCACAAATGGGATTATGAAGAGTTGGACACAACTGAAATGACTGAACAATAACAGCATAAAGTTGCTGAGAAATTAATGTACAATAGAAATTATTTTATTTGCATCAGTATTAGGATACCTCCATGCTCAGCTGGGCTCTGGAAAGCAGCCAAAAATAATTCATCTGGAAAAATTTTCTTTGTTAGGGGGCACAGCCGGAGAACAGGTCTTTGTTGGAGGGAGGGGCGTGCTGCTTCCTGCAGGCTACAAAGAAATCTACCAGCCATTCATTTCTCTTCTAGAAGCAGCTGGTCGATAGGTTAAAAGAAGTTGGTCCATGTTCCATCTCTGATGTACTTGAAAATGGCCCAGTAGTTCATAGTCATTTGGTCAGGATCTAACTCATTATAATACTGAAAGATGACAATGTAAACAATTTGCCATATATGTAGCATTAAAATCCTAATTAGAGATATGGTCACAGGCTGCATTTTGTATTTGCAGCATGGTATGTTTGTATTACTAGTAATTGAAATTATTACTCTATGCCTTTGTAGAAAGAATGCTTAGTATTATATTACCTGCCTTATCAGTTAACCACATAATATCTAGTTTTTGCCATATGTATCAGTGACATTAGTTCCACAGTATTTGTACATCTATATATAAAATTATAAATAACTTTATTATTTTTATCTCCATATATGCATGTTGTTGGAAAATTACAATTACATATTACATATAGACATAATGTGATTCACTCTCCTTGTTTTTCTGAGTTCAACAAGATACATACAGAATAGAAACTGCTAGCATAATTATTAGTTTTCTTTTTCTCTGGTTATAGTCTGGCAGATATCTTACTGTCTGCCAGGGACTATGTTCATGGCAGCCATTTTACTGCTAGTGAAGCTCCTTAGATTAACCAGTTGAGATTCTGGAAAAAAGATACATACAGAATGAAAATGTGAGTCTCAAACAAAATATACCCTTGTTGAATATTAATAAATGCTACTGTACTCTGCATTTAAGCATGTCTACCAGAAATGATTTATTTAATTTAACATTAATCCACATTCAATTCATTTTTAGCTTGGGGAGAAAAATATACAAACTAGCATAATTTTCCCATGCTCTGTGACAGGATTCTCTGCTTCCAAAGTTTAGGTAACATTTATAGGACTCTTAAACAAGGAAAAGATTCAGAATATATCTCGGGTTAACAGAATTTGTTGAACAAACCAATAGCCATTTCATTCCTCATCTCTTTTGAGGGAACTAATGGTTTCCATCCCAATGATCTATCTTATTTGTGAAGCTACATTGAATAGGAGGTAGTGAGAGTACCATTCCTTGGGTGGAGCAGAAGAGGGCACTTCCCCAGGAGTAGCCCCTAGTTGAATTCCTGCAGGGGATAAAAAGAGGAAATTGCCCTTTAATCCATTTACTTTTTTTCTTTTGTCCTGACCTACTGCCCACCTTTGCAAGAAACTTTTCCCAGGAGTTGGGAAAGGGCTTTAGAAAAAATTCCTTAATATTATCAGTTTTAAAGGAAATAAGATTTTAAATATGCTTCTATACTATGTATCAGGAGGGTTAAAAAAAAACAGCAGCAGTTACACTTATGCTATCAAGAAAAGCAAAAATAAAAATTCCCATTTTCAAATCAGATAAAGAAAAAGAAACCACATTATTCTTAAAGGAACCATAGACAATAAATACATATCTATACTAAGCATATATGCACCAAATGGCATAGCATCTAAATTCTTAAATGAAAATTTAATTAAATTGCAAAAAGACATAGTAAATAATTGTTAGAAACTTTAATGTTCCCCTCTAGAATTAGACAAATCTAAGAGAGAATGAAAAAATATAGAATTGAATTGTTGGGGTACTTAGAGCTAAACAGAATTATAATGACTGTCAAATGGGAACACTAAAAGATTTAATACATATTTCTCAGCACCACATGATACTGTAATAAAACTATACAAGATGTTAGAGTACAGAACATTTTAAATAAAATGTAAAAAAGCAGAAATGTTAAATACATCCTTTACAGATCATAATGTAATAAAATTACTATTTAATATGCAGAACACAAGCAAAAGATAAAGGCTTAAATGGAAACTTAATAATGGCATTCTAAATAATAAATGGGTCAAAGAACAAATTGTAGAAGCAATAACTGTAAGATTGTGATGGCGATGAGAAAACATTCCACAGTTTCTTGGATACAGCTCAGATGCAAAAGAAAAAATTTAACTCTGAAAACTTATATTAATAAAATAGCACAACTCACAGATTTTAATATAATTCAAGGAAGATCCAATGACGATAGATTTGGAGTTGAATTACAAGAGTTAAAATCCAAGCTCCACCATTTATACCTGTGCAATGCTGTCCAAATTATTTCCCCTCTCACAGCCTTAGTTTCCTCATTTACAAAATGAAGAGGCTGGAGTAAATGATCTGTGGCCTCTTCCAATTCCAGGTGCTATGACCCCATAATGAACCTTATTCCATCAATTGAGCAGCACAGAGTAACACAAAAGATTGCAAATGGTCGTTTTAACCCAGATATAGAATGAGAACCCCCAAGGGTTGTAGTTAGATATGTTCTAAATCATAAGCCGTATCATGAAAGAAATTTTTATGTTATTGGTAGCCTCACATTCTGAACAACTGGGGTTGTTAATTTATTTAATTTCTCTCCTGGCCAGGAGAATGAATGCGGATGGTGTGGCCAAAGGTAGTATGAAGATTTGAAATTAATTTTGAATTTAGGCTTCTGGCCAGGCTTTTTTTCAAGTTAGGATGGGAAATCTTTGGTCACTATATTCATTATGTGTAATGTGTGTGTGTGTGTGTGTGTGTGTGTGTGTGTATGTTTGTTTGTTTTAAGGCCCTGGAATTACTTACACCACATGTTGCAGACAATGCAAATGCAAGAATGAAAGCTCATGTGCGGCGTGGAACAGCATTCTGCCAACTAGAATTGTATGTAGAAGGTAGGCATTTGATTTAGTAGAATTGGTCTTACTTACAAATTAAATCTTGAATTATGTAAATATTGATTTTAGTATACTGATTTTTCAGTTGCTTTTTGTAGCTGCCAACTTTTCTTTGAAAACATTTCAGTTCAATTTAGATTTTTAAGGAAACAAAATATAAATGAGCAAAAAACATTTATAGAAAAATATAGATAATAAAAATATAGTCTATAATCAATAGCTGTTTACCATCTTTAATACAAAGAAGGAAGTACTGGGCTTATTTGACCATAATCTATATATATATATATATGTGATCAAATTGGATACAAAAGAAAAATTCCACTGATACTCTGATTTGCTATTTGGTTCCTGCTTTTGAAATGCTTGATTTGAGACAACCACATCTACAATTTAACCCTCTAAGTATAGACATAATCATTGTGTGTGAAGAAATTAAATTATTATTCATAGAAACTCAGGTAATAACTGGCAATATAGCACTTTATGATTTACAAAATGCTTTATATACATCATCTCATATGGGTCTCACAACAACTCTTTGAAGGAAGAGACTATAGGTCTTAGTACCCCATTTTACCAAATAAGGAAACTGAGGGTCAGAAATTTGCTAATAGTCAGAAAGCTAAGTATCAGAGGTAGGATTTGAAACCAAATCTGATTTCAAGGCCAGCAGTCTATAGATAGTCTATAGATAGACTATCCCATGTTGCCTCAGGGGTTACCAACGCAAAGTAAAATTCTGAAAGAAACAAAGTTTCTCTTTCAGAATGCCCTTCTTCCTAGATGTGATGTGGTTTAGTAGAAAATGAACGAGACTCGGTCCCAGAAAGACATGGGTTGCCGTATGACCTTGGGTAAGTCATATAAGCATTGTCCCTCAATTTCTACATATCCAAAATAAGGTGAATAGATAGTATCTGAAGTCTCTTCTGGTTCTGGGGCTATAATCCTAGAATCCTATGGCCTTTTTCCTAGTTGTGATGTGGTACAGCGGAAAGAGGACTGTGCTTAGATTTGGGAAGAACTGGGTTCTGCTGGGATCTTAAGTTGTTTAACTTATCTGGGCTTCAGTTTCTTCATCTCTAAAAGGAGAATAACATTTGGATTGCCTCCCTCAAAGGGATGTTGTGAAGAAAGCACTGTGTAAACTATAAAATGATAAAAAAAAAGTTAGCTATTAATATTTTCCTTCTCCATAAGAGGTAACCAACTCAGGTAATAAGTCATTCAATTCCTACTCTCATACTGTCTCCTACTTTCTTTCATGTTATGCAGTTGAAATTTACTTCTTCAATAAACATTGATTAAGCATATGCCATGTATAGGACACTATGGTAACTGCTGATAATACTAAGATTAAAAAGGAGTTGGTCCTTGCTTTCAAGGAACTTATAATCTAATTGTGAAGAGGTAATGAATCCAACACATGAAGTAGGTATCATATAAGGTAGACTATGATAAGGGGTTGGTAGAGATCACTCTCAGCAGGTATACTCAGAGAGGCTTTATGGAGAAGGTGGTACTTCATCTGGGTCTTGAAGGAAAAGGATTTTAGTAGGTAGAGATGAGGAGAAAGTATATTCCAGGCATGGAAGATGGCCTGCATGAATGCATGGAAGCAGGATGGAGTAGAATAGAATCAGGTACAACAGCTTAAGACTAGAATAAATAAAAACTAGAAAAGTAGGTTAAAATTATTTGCGTAGGGTCTTAATTTCCAGCCTAAACAATTTCTCCAATAGAGTAGTATGGAGCCACAGAAGGTTTTTAAGCAGAGATTAGACATTTATTAGGAGGTCAGTTTGAGAGGGGAGAGGCTTAAAGGCATGAAAATGAGTTAAAAGGCTGTTATATGAGTCCAGGTAAGTTTTTGAACAAGTATAATGACAGCGTAAGTGAAAAAGAGGGATGAGATTTGAGACATTGGGAAGTAGACTTGAGATACATTGTGGAGGAAGATTTGGCAAGTGAACATAGCATAATAATAAGAACACTTAATTTCTATTCAGAAGACCTATGCTGGAACTTCACCTCTGCTGCTTAGTACTTGTGTGATCTTGAATAAGACTTTTACCTTGCAGGGCAAAGGGGAAGGGAATAAGCATTTATGTTTTTACAAATGTTATCTCATTTCATCCTCACAACAACCCTGCAAGGTAGTGACCCATTTTATAGTTGGGGAAATTGAGGCAAAGTTTAAGTGACTTGCACAGCATCACACAATTAGTAAGTATCTGAGGTCAGATTTAAACTTTTATCTTCCTGACCCCAGGTCCAGAGCTCTATCCACAGCACCACCATCTACCTCTGATTCTTTATCTGTACAATGAGACGATTGGGTTCTTTCGATGATATCCGGGTCTAAATTCAACAGTTCAATTCCACAAGCATTTATTAAATGCCTACTTTGTGCCAGGCTCTGTGTTAGGTGTTGGGGTGCAGGAACAAAAAAGTAGCAGTACTTGCCCTCCAGGAACTTACATTGTACTTGTGGGAAACAATATATACAAAGATATAGAATAAAAAAAATATACGAAGTAATTTTAGTAGTGGTCAGGCACTAGCAACTTAGGAGAGTCAGGAAGAGCCTTGTATGGGAGGTGGCGTTTGAGCTGAGCTTGGAGGGAAGTTAGAGGTTCTAAGAAGTGGAAATGAGGAAGGAGAACATTTTGGGCATAAAGGACAGCCTATCAAAGGCACTAAGAAAGAACATAGAGTATCCTGTGAGAAGAATACTGAAAAGTCCACTTTAATTGGAGTACATAGAGTACATGAAATAAAATCAGTCTGGAAAAATAAGTTGGAGATAGGATTTGAAGAGCTCTGAGTGCCAAAGAAAGAGATCGTAGAGGCAACACTGAACTACTGAAGCATCTTGAATGGAAGAGAGATATACGTAGAACTTGCGATTTAAGATAATTTTGACAGCTGTGTTGTCTGTGGATTAGAAAAGGAAGAGGCTAGAGATCATTTAGATGACTATTGCAGCAGTTTGGGTTATACAGACCTTAGCTGGAGTGGTGGTTGTGTAAGTAAAGAGAAAGAGTATACATATGAGAGTTAGTATAGGTAGAAGTAGAATCATTAAGATTCGTCAACTAATTGGCTAATAGAGGAAGAAGGAGGAATCAAGGATTGCTTTGAGGTTGAAAACCTGCATTACTCTGTGTGTGTGTGTGTGTGCACGTAAGAAAAACAGTTATCTTTTAGACAAATTAGGCAGAGATCCTTTGAGAAGAGTCAAGGATAACTGAGATTTGGAGTAGGAATGGAGAGAGGTTGGCCATCAAAAGAAATAGAGAAATTGGAGGAATTCTGTGAGATGTCAGAGTGAGATCCCAAGAAAAATCTCAGTTCCCTCAGGACACAAATGAGATAACAAAACACTCAAATAGAGTTAAAGGATTGAAGGGGGGGGCAATAAAAATTTTTTTGGTAAGGGAAAGGAAGTTATCAAGCAGAAAAAAAACTTCTATACTATGAACCAATTATTACAGATTTTTAAAAAGTCAGCAGAAGGAAAAAGTAAATTAAGTTTAACAATGACCTAAGAAACAAAACCGTATCCAACATAACATGCGCACACACACACACACAAAATCGAAAATTGAAGATCTGTTATCAGTCAAGAAAGAACCAATATCTATTTAATGAGATCTCTCACGAGGAAGAACAGAATGGCAAATTGATAAAAATCAATTAGGAGAAAGCAGTGGAAAATTTGGATAAAAATATGAAATCAATAGGAGATAAGTTTGTCAAGACCTGAATGCAAATCTGCAGAAGCAGCTGAACATGTGGCAAAATAATATTAAAGGTCAGCTCAATTAAAAAAACAACAACTGGAAAACTGTAGTCCGCAGCACTAAACAACTGAATTCAGAGGTACCAGTGGTCATCAGGTTGCTTGAAGAAAAAAATGCCAAGAGTTTAACTACCATTTGTCAAGAAACTCAAGAAAATTTCCAAGTAAGATCAAGACATGGCCTAAAGAGCAATAGACTTTAACTGAAACTTTCAGAGACAAATAATGGATTCAGATCGCCCAGACACATTGTTATTAAATTCCAGAGCTTGATCAATAGAGATTTTACAAATATCTAAGAAAAAAAATCATCATTTATCAAGAAATCATCATTGAAATAACAGGGTTATTAATCTAGCATGAGGAAGCACACAAAAAAGTCAAAGGAAATGGGGCTTTATCCCATAATCTTTTATCTTGCTAAGCTAATTTTTTGAAAATAAAAATATATACATTTTAAATTCCCTATGATATTTCCAAGGAAAAAAGAGAAATCACCTTAAGGTTTTGATATCCAAATCAGTCCAGGAACAATCTCTAGGTAGCTCCTAGGAGGAGAAAAAACATAGGAGGAAGGGACATTTGATTTCTAAATCAAAAGCAAAATTCAAATAAAGCCAACATAAAAACTCTGAATCAGAAAAAAAAATGGGACAAAATATAAATATTGCCCAGACAGAACAAAAATTCAAAAGAATTGTTGAGATCAGTAGTTTTGAAAGGTGATTCCATGTAAATGTTAGGTGGCTAGCAAAATAATCTAAGTAATTGTAAGGGAGTGGGTGTGTGTAAGGAAAGGAAACAGATTCAGAAAGGGATATTAGAATTAACAGAGATGCTAATGAAGATTGCTGGAGCTAGCCCAGCTAAGGATAGTATGTAGAGAGAAAACTGACTGAACCCTTAGAGGGAAAGAGGAAGAAAATAATCCATTGAAGGTTACTAAAAAAAAAAATTCAAATAAGGAAAATGGGGATTTGGAGATAGCACTATAATGAAACTAAAGGAGATGATAGTATCAAAGTGGTTAATAGCATTAAATGTTTTATAAAGTTAGAGGAGAAACGGTCACTGAATTTGGCAATTTAGAGGACTTCTTGCCAAGATGGATGCCTGGAGGCCCAAAGGCAGGCAGATCATTTCCCACATACCTATTCCAACATGTAAGGGAAGATTGAATTGTTTCCACAGAAATTAAATGAAAAATAATTTGAAATCACACTGATGGCTAATGTAAGAGATATAACTGCTTGGGGGGAGGAGGGGGAGAGGATGATGACTACCTGTTAATTAGTACATCTAAAAGCAGACTCCTCTTCTTTTGAGTCGATCTTTTTCCAGTGTATCAAACACTGCCAGACCAGGTGTGGCTCACCAAGGATGAGGTCCATTGACCCAGACACTGTCTTAGACGATGGGACTCTTTCTTATGAATATCCTGGGCTGAATCTTCAACTCACAGCTTTTGTCAGTTCTCTTGAGAAAATTCCTTTCTGATGCTATGAATGGTGTAGACAAACTGGGAGGAAACTAAAAGCATGTATTAAATAAAGTATGAAGAAAAATGAGGATGAAAAGGGGAGGGAGAATTGAAATGTGGAAATGAGAAATGTAAGCCAGGGAGTAAACCCATGTGGGGGTGGGGTTTAGGTATTTTCAGATAGGCTGTGAACCCTGAAAACCCTGACCAGTGGGATCCAAGGGGGAAATGCCAATAAGTATGGGTTATAAAAGAGTTTTGTAATTGTCTTAAGGGGTGTCTGTGCCCGCTAGGGGACCCTTTTTCACAAGGGGTTAAAAGGCCAGGTCACCCATCCAAAATGACATGAAATAAAAATCTTTTTTTCTAAATTTACTCATGGCCAGGTGCAATTCTTGATAAGATGATTATTTCTTACAAACAGAAGCTTGAAATGCATACTAAACCAAGTAATAATCAAGAAATCCATTAAAAAACTTGATAAGAAGTTATTTCATTTACCACATAGCTACACAGAAACTGATGGTCAGTAGGAAAGGGAGATAACAGAAAAACCATTACCAGTAGAAGCAAACAAGCCTGTAGCCTACCAGCATGACCATAGATGAGGTCAAAGACATGTGTAGCCTGAGGCAGCAAGAATTGAAGACAACCTCAACAAAATATTAGAGTCATGCTAAGTCCTAAGGTAATTGGAAAGCTACAGAGGAGACCTTCAAAATCACTTGATGCAGTAATAACCAGTGTGGGACAGCAATGCTCAGACCAGGACAGCCTAGGGGCTCTGAAGTCTCTGGCATTCTGTCCTGAGATGCCATAGAGGGCCCTGAGATCTAAATCTTTGAACCTCAAAGGTCCAGAGGTTGGAATTGACCCCAAGAAAAGGAGGTTAGCACAGGAACCCAGGTAATCTGGGGTGAGATCATGCAAGGCTGACCATCTCACTTGAAAGTACAAGGGGAAGAACCTGGCCCTGGTACAAAGCCCCATTTCAGGAATTAAAGCTGGAGAAATTAATAAACCAAAGAAGACACCAGTATAAAAAAATTGTCATACAAGGTTGCCCACAAAAGATCCTAGAATGAGAGAGTCACTCTAACAACAGCAGTTACTGAAAGCAAAAAATGGATTTTCCATATTAACTACATGAATAACTAGAATAAATGAAGCAAGAGAGAAAAAAAATGAAATAAAAGCTCTAGAGTAAAGAATTGGAAGGAGAATAAATAACTTAGAAGTAAAAGTGGTAAACTTTACTCAGGTAATAGACTTTCTGAAAACTATTATAGATTAAACAGAAATAATAACTATGACACAGCAAGATATACTAGAATAAAATAAAAGATTTTTTAAAATAGAAGAAAATATAAGGTATCTGATATTAAAAACAATTGCCCTAGAAAACAGGTCAAGGAACATTGCTTGTCTGAAAAGCATGATTTTTAAAAAGCCTGGCCATTATATTTCTTTTTTTTTCCCCTGGCCACTATATTTCAAGAAATAATAAATTAAAACTGCTCAGATCTCTTAGAAGCTGAAAGCAAAGTAAAGATTAAAAGAATCGTCCAATCACCATTTGAAAGGAAAACCCTGAAATAAAAGTCTCAGTAATGTCATAGTCAAAATCTAAAGTACCCAGATCAAAGAAAAAATACCACAAGCATCCCAAAAGAAATTTACTACCAAGGAAATACAATCAGGATCCCAGGAGCTGGCAAGTTCAACCAGAAGTGAGAAATCTTGGAATACAGGATTGCAAACAGCAAAAGATACAAGCTTGCAACTAAGAGTGACATACCCAGAAAAGCTGAGTATCATCCTACAGGAATTGTTTTGCTTTGTTTTTAAGAAGTGAGACCCTTTATTATTAAAAGTTTTGTCAGCTAGTAAAAATTTGCTTACCATGTGTGGTTGGGAAAAAGGAGGCTAGAGAATCACTTGCCGGTAATCTGCAATTTAACTATTGCCTTCTGGAAATACCTTTGGGGTGGCTAGATGTCGCAGTGAATGGAGCACCCGTCCTGGGGTCAGTAGGACCTGAGTTCAAATGCGGCCTCAGACACTAAACGCTTATTAGCTGTGTGACCTTGGGCAAGTCACTTAACCCCAATTGCCCTACCTCCCCCCAAAAAAGCAAAAAAAAGAAAGAGATAATACCTTGTTGTCTAACCCATTCATAATTCCAAATTTGGAAATTTTAAGTCAAATGGAGGGAAGGTGGTACAAATGTAGTGAGGGCCCTGGCCTGCCTCTCCAGAGCATGCACTGCTACCATTTCTGGTTGCAGCAATTATGTGGGAATTTGGGGTAGGGACCTCCATGATTGATTCCTGAGAAGCTTTGCAATGAAAGATGATGAGTCCTCTAATTGATTGATGAACTAGAAGACCTTGACATCCCATCTGATTCACAAAAGTGAGCTAATGGCTTCTCTGCTTTTTTTTTTCCTTTTTTCTCAGCTATGAAACATGTGAATGGTTTCCAGTTACATCTTGAATCAGGTTGGAAAAGCAGCAAGTGCTCTGTTTCCTACCTGGTTTCCAATCAGCTCCAAGCAGGCCCCCTTCTGAGTTTCCATTTTTGTCACCTTGTGGAGAATTCTCTATTTTGAGTTGAAAGGCCTCCAATATATTATGTTAAGCAGTGGTGGATGTAGTTATAGGGAATTGTATCTTATCTCATCCATTAATGCTAAACCTGATTTCAACCCTTGTTTCTAACTCTCTCTAAATTTAATTTCTGTCTTCTTGAGGGAATTGTTTAAACCAAAGCCTTTTAATTCATTGTTACAAATTAGATCTACCTTCCTTATTTTTAGTATCATCTTTAGTATTCTGAAGGCAAAAAGTAGCCATTGAGAAAAAGTATTTTTGGACCAAACTTATGGAAATCCTAAGAAAGTTAAAAGTAGAAGTAAGCAATATGTTACTTACCTTGATGCTTAGCTTATTAGGGTCTGTAACCAGAACCAAGGAGTACCTGTTCTTGCCATCTTGGTTTAACCCATTGGTCGCTATATATGAATACATCTCTCTCTACATTGGCCAAGCTGTTGAACCAATGGACAGTAGTTATAAGAAACACTACTAGAACATTAGATGAAAAGATGACTCTTTTGGGTTTCTTCATTGAAGCAGGTTTTGGTGAGCCTGTTCTCCATGGTAGTGTTTATAGATCTGGAGCCAACTTTCATTAATGAAACTCGTCCTGGAACTTACCACTACCTTTTTTTTTTTAATCTCGAGCAGCTAATCATGAGCAAAGAATTCTAAGATACTGCCAAAAACTATGCTGGTAGGCATTACATTATTAGCAAGGAAATCATTGATCTGGTTCCAGCGAGGATTTGAAAGCTGATTGACCAGTGTGCAGATTTGCAAAGATTTTTTGGTTTTTTCATAGCTTTGCTGATAGGACTGGTTTTATTTCTCTGTTGCTAGAACATTAATCAGTTTGTTATGACAAATAGTCAAAGCTGGAGTTTTTAATTTATCTAGTCCTTTGGGTTTCCACATCTGTAATTGCATCCTAAAACTCCATTCTGACCAAAACTCACAGCACTTTGGAATACTGATTGTGCTTTCATGACAGTGAAGCCATCTATGACGATAACTGTTGCAGAAACTTAGATATCGAATATTCAAGCTTGGTGAATGTGAATCACCATATTTACCCAAATTGTGTTTTCTATTATGATGGCACTCATGGGTGCCCTGAGTGTTGATCTGACAGAATTCCAGGCCAACCCAGTGCCCTTTCTCTATATCTACTTCCCTTTGGCCACATACACCCATTATTCTTGCCAAGGACAACTATAAGCAACTTTCTGTAGCAGAGATCATGAATGCTTTGAGCCAGCAAACCAGATGGTAAAGTATGACTGTTGCCACAATGAACTCATGGCTGCCTTCTTTTTGTACTATGATAATGTGGTTCACAAAGATGTCAAAGCTGCTATGATCAAGACGAAGTATAGCATCCAGCTTGTGAATTGGTGCCCAACTGACTTCAGAGTTCACATTAATTGCCAGTTTTCCACTATGCTTCCTGGTGGTGACTTGACCCAGCTTTATCAGGGAATGTGAAAGTTGAACAATACTATAGATATTGCTGAGGTCTGGACTCTCCTGAACAACAAATTTGACTTGATCTTTGCCAATAATGTCTTTGTTCTCTGGTATGTAGGGGACAGAATGGAAAATGGAGCATTATATGAGGCATGTGAGTATAGCTGTCCTACAGATAGACTACAAGGAGGTTGATATGTATTCTTTTGAAGGAGAGAGTGAAGAGGAAAGCTAAAAGTATTAGTTACCCCTTCCATGCAGCTCTGAAGCATGTTGTATCCAAGATTCATCAGTTTAAACACACAGAGGCCTGGATCACTCTTTTAGAAGAGACCATGATGGTATGAAGGAGACTTGATAGAGCAGCTATCTATCTGGCTAGTTTTCACCACCATCAAAACTATGACTAAATCTGAATTTTCAATGACTTCCTTTTCAAATTGTTCTATAAATGTCTTTGGAATTAAAAGTTTTAAAGGGAAAAAAAAGTAGAAGTGATCATAAGGCCATTTGTTTCTGGAAAATGTGATCCAGAGAGATGAAATGACCTTCCTAAAATCAACTGGAAGAAGAGTTTGGAAGATCCAGATTTCCTAACTCCCTGTCCAGATTTTTTTCCAAACTTCCCCCAGACTCAGCTTTTTTTATACTTTTGGAAGTTTGCCTATAACGTGTTATTTCTTAACCTTTCTTAACCCAAAGGATTATGTAGATGTGAAAACTGTGTGAATCAAATCTGATAACTGGAGAAAAAAGCAAATATCAAAACCTACTTACATTCATTAAAAACGTATTTATGCTATAAATAATTTAAAGGGACAGAATTTTTAAAAATAAGATACCATCTCTTATTCAGTAAACTGATTTGATTCAATTATCATTTCTTAAGTGCTAACTATGTGTAATGCACAAAGCTGGAGATAAAAGGTTTAAATTATGACGCATATGCACACTTAGCATAGTGTTGGAGGCAGGTAATCCTGGGTACTTCTATTTGTACCCTCAGGGCTTGGCACAGGACCTGAATGTGTAATAAATCTGTCCTTATGATATCTATCTGCCTATCTATCCATCTGTTTACTTATCTGTCATTGGTAACTTTGGAAGGAAAATTTTCCAAAGAATGTTGAGGATAAAAATCAGATTGTAAAGGATTAAGAAGAGTGAATACTGAGGGGGAAATAGAGGCACTGAGGAAAGACAAAAAAGTATAATACATTTAATAATCAGCACCAAAAACAAATAACAAACACAAAAAATGAGGAATAAAACCTTCCACAAACTCTTAGCATTTAACAAAGCAGAACCTATCAAATTAACAGACAACGAACAAAAATGGGTTTACTCTGTCGCCTTCCAAGTTGGCCGAAGTTTGGTGGCTTTTGTTTATTTTGTGGTTATTACTTGGTGATTTTTAAAGGAAAAAAATACCAGCACATGTGTATTTCTAGCCAATGAATATGCAGTTCTGGTTCTTTTGAACTCACTTTAAGTGACTTTACATAGGTCACTGTATTTTCTCATATTTATATTTGCTATTTTCCTGGAGCCATAATATTTCATTATTTAAATATTCCACAATTTATTCAGATAATTATTTAGCCAATTCAGATATTCAAACACTACTCAGAATATTCTTTGATGTACAGGCTATTTCAAGTTTGGTGTTATAAATAAAGCAACATTTAATATTTTTGTACAGGTAGGTCTCTTTTTTATATTTTAGTATAAAATTTTAGGAATGGACTTTCTCAGTCAAAAGATATAATCCAGTCAGTGATTTTTATCGTATAGTTCCATATTGCTTTCCAAAATGTTTATATCAGAACGAAGACAACATTTTAAGGAAACTTCAATTCAAATCAACAAGTGATTTACCAACCACCTACTCTGTCCAAGGCACTAAGTTTAATAGTGAGGTAGGTAGCAGAAAGAAAGAGGATTGTAATCAGTTGGGAGAGATGAATCCCAGGATGTCTGTTTTAGCATTTGGGAGAAGTGAACATGTTTTTAGGCATATGGGAAGGAGCCAGTTGAGTGGGAATGATTAAAGATTCATGAAAGAGAAAAGGAATCCTAGATTAGACACCTGAAGGAGACAAAATTAAGGGTTTGACCTTAGCCAGGCATTTAGGAGTTCTCTTATGAGAGCAGAAAGAAAGGAAGAGAAAATGGGTGATGATATTCAAAATTGTGAAGAGTGGACAAGGGGTTTTGAGGTAGTTATCTTCTCAAGCTTTTAAGCTACATCTTTCCATTTAGGGAGATGTGCATGGTTAACAGCTTAAAGAGAAAGGAAAGCATTTGGAGACTAGAAACAGTTGTTGAGGGGCAGAAAATAGGACAGTTAACAAGTGTAGATGGGTTCCTGGGCAATGGGTAAGGGCACACTTAAAAGCAGTATAAAAATTTCTTTTGAAAATTTTAAATTTTAATGATGCATCATAGTTTTGTCAATTTCAAACTTAAAGTTATTTTAAATTTACAAGTAGATAATCTCCTTACCTAACCTGAATGAAAGCCTCATTATAATTGTTATGAAATACAAGACTCCCTGGAGATTGCAATAATAAATAGATGAGAGAGGCAGGAAACTGCTAAGAACTAGTGTCTGGCAAGAACTACATTTCTGTATTCTAGTCAGATACAGTTTTGGAGAACACTAAGTATTTTATGTGTGTGTCTGTGTCTGTGTGTTTATGGATATATTTATATATGACAGTTTTCTATATTCTATAAAACATACATTTTGTTGTCCCTAACTGTATGAATATAGGTTTACAGGATTATGAAGC